>OY735235.1:11812330-11862330 GCA_963457665.1 Thysanoteuthis rhombus | reverse complement strand
TGATACTTCAAGAATCTTAAACCTTTACTTCAAATTTGGAGGTCGGTATCCTGCCGCTGACCTACGGCATTGGACGTTTAGTCTAAATTTAAGCGATATATTCATTTAGTTTAAATTCCTCGTCCACCAAAGTGCTCTACTCCTAAGGAAGATATATATATAAATATAATAAGAGATATCTTGATGTTTTCTCAAAACAAATTCATTTTGAACCTTTTTAATGTGCTTCTCAATCGAGTAAAATGAGTTCACTGTGTATTTTTTATTTTCAGCCTTTCGCTCTTTTGAAATTTCGAAAAGGTACGCTTCGTTATTATTTATTCTCTTCTCGTTAAAGGCAGAATCTCCGCTGAACACCGCTGAACACACACACACACACACACACACACATACATTCACACACACACACACACACACACACATATATATATATATATACATAGATAGATAGATAGATATAGATATACATATAGGTATATAGATATAGATAGATAATACATATGGTACAGATCAGGCTAGCATGAAGGCCGTATAACATAATATAATAATATATTAATAGTATAAAGCCACTTCTGAAATGTAATGCATTTATTTCATAGAGTGCTCGATACATGCAACATTTTACTCATGAAGTTAAGTTCTTTAAGAGGAGAGCTGGAAATAAATAATAGAATGTGGATTCGCTATACAAACTAGCTCATGTTTCTGCCCTCTCCAGGTGAGCTAGTTTGTGTAACGAATCCACATTCTACTTTATATATATATATATATATATATATATATATATATATATATATATATATATATATATATATATATATATATATACATATATATATATATATATATATATATATATATATATATATATATATATATATATATATATATATATATATATATATATATATAAAGTAGAATGTGGATTCGTTACACAGACATATATATATATATATATATATATATATATATATATATATATATATATATATATATATATATGTCTGTGTCTGTGCGTGTGGATAGGATTATCATTTTATTAAAAATTGTAGCATCAGTGTAGTTACCTCCCGTTGTCGGTTCAATGCTCTGAGTTTTTCGGCAATAGCTTACTTGATCACAATGACCTTTTGCTGCTGCTGCTGCTGCTGCTGCTGCTGCTGCTGCTGCTGCTGCTGCTTGGATAATCCTATTCTCCCTGCTTGGCAGAAACCCTGGACAATAAAAAAAAAAATAAACATTATACACAAAATTACCTTCAAAATGGCAAAACTGGAATTCAGAAAACACTGATTAGATAAAAACATCGGGAATTTCATAAAAAAAAGGAAACAAGTCGATATTTGGAGCGGTCCCAATCAGATATCAAATTCATCAGTGGCCGGGAAATGTAGATAAAAAAAAAATAATCCCACCAAATTCCAATGTAGTTCATCCGTGTGACTAGAATATAATTGAAGGAAAAAAAATAGAAAAGACAAATAATATCTTACAAGACTCAAAACAAATCTGTTGTCTCTATTGTAAAATCGTCATGCGTTCCAGGTAAAAAAAAATATCAGTAGGGAGGGCCCTTATGCTGGCCAAGGCAACAGCCGTCCCTACTTGGGCTTCACCTATAACAAGTATCTCTTCGTCTGGGAGTTCTTTGGGGTTTTGGCAGCTTGTGAAAATAGACTTCAAGGCGAGAAGCACCTGAGGTGGCGTCACCTGCTTCACCATACGCTATATCTGGAGTAGCTTCTTGGGAAAAAATATTGAGATTTATTTGCATCGTAAATGAGTCTGGGGACCTTTTTCTAAAAGCACTGTCTGAGGCTTAATTCAAGCATAACTACTTAATACATGACAATGCCAAAATACCTAGTGCAGTGGATGCCCGACGAATAATACCTGGGGATCTACAGCAACGTTCCCTCTGACCCTGAGAGTGCCAATCTTGTGGCATCCATTGGACAGCTATAGAAAAACAAGATCATTGTTCACAACACCATTTCCTAGAATACATATAATCCATTTAGAATAAATACGTTTTTCAAAGGTGAAAATTTGCTTATTATAGTTGTTCATTCATAACAGTCTGAGAACTAAATTCTAAAAAAGGGCATCTGCCAGAAAATTCACGGGGGTATTTTAAGAAAAAAAAAACCCTCTCATTTTCTGTACGCATAATGAGGTGTAAATGTTTAGATTTTCAGCCCATTGGAATGGCCTGTATGCATGATGATATTTATCTAGATGCAAATAAGGATTTGTATCACAATAGCCACCTTTATGGCTTTTCTCCAACATTTTGGCTGGCCAAATCTCCGGTCGTCTTCATGTCAATGAATAAACTTGTTTATTTCTATCATCGATGTCATAGTTAACATTCTACAGTATTTTTCAATATACGACATTTTTATACGCATTTTTTTTTCTTTTTCAATATCCTGCAGAATTGACTTGCTAAGATCCTCTCATACTGTATTCAGTCTTGCAGGTTTGAATGCTAAATAGAATACAATGTACGATGGCATCTTCTTTTACTAATGGAGATGACACACATGTATTAGAGTGGATATTTTAGAATGAGCCCGTTATAGAAAACAACTTCTCATCCAGGCAAATATTCTTATATTACGTTGGTGCAGAAATAAATGCGTTTTATTTTGTTACTTTGATGATTACTCATTGAATAAAATATCTTTTAACTTTTAGAATATGCCCCTCCAAACTGTTAGTGTTATTTAGGCATCTATCAGCACCAAGGAATCTAAAGCTATTTTATTAGGTGAATTTATCTTTAATACTTCAAGAATCTTAATTTCATGCCTATTAAAAGTCACATCTTATCTCAAGTTGTTTTATTGTGTGATGATCAGACATGAAGTTTTATGAGTTTCTACTACATAACTTTTATTAAGTCATAATGAAAGGGTAAATCAACAAATGAGATCGTCTCATTTGAGCACAAAAAAAAACAATAAATCACGAGGAGAATTATTATGTAAGCTCATTATATGGATAGATATTTATGGAATGTACCATTTTAGATTCCGATATATTCCCTCTAATTGCACATTTTCTTTACATTATTTATTCTGGATCGTTCGAAGCTGCCGTATCGAAGAGGGAAAAAAAGTAAATACAAGCAATTTTGTAACATGAGTTCAAAATGGGTCGTAATCCGCGGACACTGCTCGCAATATCAACCAAAGATTTGTCCGGAAAGCCTCCAACAAACGGACAGCTCAACAGACCCATTAATAAATGGATGTCGATCTTTGATTCACGAAATCCAATTGAGGTGACCCCTCGCTAAACAACCAGAGAGGTTGCAGAGAAACAGAACGTTGACCATTCAACAGTTGCTCGACATTTACAACAAAGGAAAAAAAAGGCCATCATGTTGCACGGATGATCCTGAATGTAAAACAAAAGAGCTCACATGTTGCACGAATGAATCTGTAGGAATTGAACAAAATAGACTGTGAAACTCTACCCCACCCAGCTTATTCACCAGACGTCTCTCCGATCGATCACCACTTTTTCAAGCATTTCGACCACACCCTGCAAGAGAAAGTCTCCAACAACCAAGCAGCAGCTCAAAACGCCTTCGAATAATTCATTGGTTCCAGGATCCCAGAATTGTATACTTCAAGAATAATTTGACTTATTTTCAACTTGCAAAGGTGTGTAGATTCCGAAGGTTCTTATTTAGATCAATGATTTTTGTTCCCAGCTGAGATATAATGCATTACAGTTGATGGTGAAAAACCGCAATTAATTTTGCACCAACCAAATAGATACTAACGTGCACACAGTTAAACTCAGAGTTGATATGTAAGATTTAACCCCCGAACTACTCCGGAGGATATGTAAAATCACGCTATCTACTATTAGTAATTTGGGCGTGTTTTTTCCTTTTATACGTTAAAAATAATAAAATTCATTTATTCATCTCTCCTCACTTGCAGCCATTCAGTAAATATCTGCAATTATTAATCCTTTTTCACGTGTTGGTAAATAAAAGGCACCAAGAATAACAAGACCGATATCTTCATTTTATGGCTGTGCATTGAAGCCGAACAAACTGATAACAAAACCAGAAAGTAAAGCTTTTTGCTTAAATGATCAATGATGCTATTACAATAACTAGCTAAAAGTAGTTGACCAATCCTGAAAGCAATGCGTATACAAGTATTTTTAACTACTTAAATTTTTGGTTGGCAGCCCCAGACCCTGAAGACAGACGCAACGGAATCTTGCAAATAAATGGAATGAACGTAGCTTTATTCCAGAGTACTTTTTCACCGGCAGCAAATGTCTTCACTAGCCATGACCAACATAGTCGTTCAAAACAGATATAGGTTTCTGAATTGTTTACCAAAACCCTTACTATTGATTATGTTTATATCGTATCCGTCGTTGGGCATAACCCTTTCACAAGATTCGCCAGACATTTCTACAATGGGTATGGTTGAACCAATATCCTCCGAACTTTTGTACCGCTACCTTATTATTTTGCCGGCCACAGTGTGATCTCTGGGGATCCACGTTGTGGGCCATGATGTTCGTCTGACATTTGTGCAGCGTAGCCAGTCCATTGCCATTGAGGTTTTTAATTGAGTCTACGATATACTTTGCTGCCTGGTAACCTCTCCATGTGATCTTGAGCATGATTCTCCCCTTTATCCGTCGCATGGTTCTCAGTTTGAAGGTCAGTTTCTTGGTCAGGTTCTATATTTCAGCTCCGTAGGTGACTATCGGAGGATGTATTGGTTGTATAGTCTTCTTTCTAAGACCTCTTTTTTTAAGGTTGAGTCTACTCTACGGAATACTTGACAATCTAAAGTGATTCTTCGTCCGATTTCTTCTTCTTTTGAAGATTTCATGGAGATCCGTTGTCCTAGGTAGATGTAGCGGTCTACTTTCTCCAGTTATGCGTTCTCGATTTTTTTACCTCTGAGTCTTTGCTCTACACCTATTTGATGTTTTGGTTTACTGGTCTGGAATTCAAAGTAACTCAAGATAATTTTCTGTCAAAATTCTCTGTGTTTTTTGTGTGGCATATTTAGAATCGTTCTCTCTCTCTCTCTCTCTCTCAATCTTTTTTAGATCAATCGATCTCAGAATTTCATATCTATATTTATGTGAGTATGTGTTTGCATTTGAATCAATTGTCCTCCATCGGGGTTTATTCATATCTTTACATCTCGGTCGGCGTTATTCATCTTCTCCGCTTCTACTAGTTTTGCTCAACTCGTAAAAGAACATGAATTGTCCACAGTCCTTCTTCTTCTTCTTCTTCTTCTTCTTCTTCTTCTTCTTCTTCTTCTTCTTCTTCTTCTTCTTCTTCTTCTTCTTCTTCCACCTCCTTCTCCTTCTCCCACCTCCTTCTTCTTCCTCTCCTTCCTATTCTTGGATATGGAAAGCATTTTTATAGAAAAAGTCCAGACATAAGCAACTAAATTGGCACCAGTCTTAAAAAGCGTGCGCTATGAAAATAGGTTGAAGCATTTGGGGCTGACATTGTAAGAAAAAACAGAGAGAGCCGGGATACTTTATATAGATGTTTAAGATTATGCAAGGTATAGAATGAGTAGATCCTAATTTACTATGTTTTTACCAAACGGGAGTACAAGGCGCTGAGAGTTCATGCCTGTACGGCGGAAGTGAATAGTAGAAGATTGAATTTTAGCCTGTCAGTTTGTGGATTTGTCTCTTGGTTAGGTTCCATGTTTCAGCCCCATAAATGACTATCGGGAGGATGCATCGGTTGTATACTCTTCTTTTTAGGATTACTGGGATCGTCTTGTTTTTGAAGGTTGAGCTTGCTCTGCCGACGGCTTGCCATCACAATGTGAACCTCGCTTGATTTCTTCTCCTTTTGTGGATTTCATGGGCATTTGTTATCCTATGCATATGTAGTGGTCTACTTTCCCCAGTTTTGCATCTTCGATTTGGACAGTTATGTCCGTCTGCAAAATGAGAAGCATACAGCGTGCACATTAGAGAATCATGCTTAACCTTACCTGGAGAGATCACAAGACAGCACAATATATCAGGAAGAAAACTGGGGCCTGAGACATCATAGAATCTATTAGAAAACTCGAATGGAAGTGGGCTGGTTGCAAGAATGAGACAACCAATGGACATTACGACTCACGACATGGATCCCCAGAGGTCACATAAGAAAACGAGGCCGCCAGAACACAAGATGGAGAGATGAACTGGACAGATTCAGAAAACACTGGCTCCCTTACGCCAATGATGGAGAAATGAGACAAATCGTGAGGAAGGTTTATGTCCAACGACGGACGATAAAAGACTGATGATGAGGATGAATATTTAGCAAAAGAATGATAAGACTATAGAATAGATTACAGGAATGTGTAGTGCTATCAACAAAATTAAAAGAGTTACAAAACACTATGATGTTTATCATACAACCGCTGACGCTGGTTCTTAATGACTCGGATATAGCGTAAATAAGATTATCTGAGGTGTGCATTTATGTGTAATGTGTATACTTTCCTTTCGTAGTAAGTGTTTCAAAGGTTCGTTGCCAGCCTCAGTTTTACCTCCTGGTAAATCCGATAGAGCAAAGGAATCTAGAGGCTCCAAGAACCCAAATGGATCAAATTTAATTGTCCCTCCTTCAAAGGCTGACCTGTCTTTTTCTTTCGCCAGTTTTGCTGTTCTGCCTGAGGAGGACCGGACCACTAGTTCCGATATTCCGTCTGTTCCGAATGAAGACAGATTCCACAAAAGCATCACCAACAGATCTTCCACACGTAGGCGTCTCCTGACTGATCCTCTTTTTTTTTTCTTCTCAGGCTTCTTAGGACAGGATAAATGAACAGTGAATTCAAAACACTCAGAACCTGTATTGAGCCATGTATTCAGTCCGTGATTTTGAAAAAAAATGGCACTTGGAAATTTCAAACACACAAACACAAGTACGCACTAGTATGCACACACATAGATATAACTAATTATATATATATATATATATATATATATATATATATATATATATATGTATATATATATATATATATGTATGTATATATATATATATATATAGATATATACATATATATATATATATATTATGTGTGTGTGTGTGTGTGTGTAGGTGTGCGTGTGTGGGTGTGTGTATGTATGTATATATATATAGGAAGAGAGAGAGGGTAAAGCCAGCGATTCTTAATAAATAAAGTCTGTAGCCAAAACTTATTTGAAATCAAATTTATGCAAGCCTTCTGGAAATGCAGCAATCTATTCAAACGAAATCAAATCAGAGTGAGCAAGAAACACAAAAAGATTTTTTTTTCAAAAAAAGAAGACAAAATTCACTACTAACAACAATAATAAAAGCAATTTCTGGAAAAACTATTTTGAAAAGTAACTCGAACAACCTCGACACAAAACAATTTTCCTTTCACAAAGCATAGTCTCGGAGGAGTTGACCATATCGTATTTTATTTAAAACAGACGGGGAAGTATTTTACATTTATATTGACTTTACTCATTGGGGATCAATACGCCATAATTGAATAGATTATGGGGATATCATCGTTTTGTTTCTTCGCTTTTATAGGATATCGGTCCATTTCAGAATATTTCAACTTTAATATACCCTGACGTACAAACTATGATGCTCACTGAACTTCTTTTATTCATTGGTTCAGTAATTTATGAGTCTGGCTGTCTATTTGAAAATGTCTTTGAGATTTCTCTTTGCTATTTCATCAATCTATCTCTCTAATTATCCATCTATATATCAGAATACATATCAATTTCTTCATATCAATTTTTCATATATATATATATATATATATATATATATATATATATATATATATATATATATATATATATATATACGTATAAAGATGGCGCGTGTGAGTCTCCTTTTATCTATTCATCCTATAAATTATGGTTGTCTGAAAATCAATCAAAATCTATATATCTATTTCTCTTTCTCTCTCTTATCTTATATCCAATTGAATTTGGAATGGTTTTGTCCTGGTACGTATAAAAAATGGTTGGCTCTGTCAAGAGGGAAAATGGCTGCCGAAGTCTCTATGCTAAGTATAATGCGTGGATGTTATCACAGGATGACTTTAACGAGAGGTCATGTCAAGGTAGAAATAACCACGTATTAATTATATGGAATTAACCACTCTTCTGATTTATTACGTCATTTGGATGTTATAACTGATTCGTGTGTTTGCTGTTTACAAATGATTTGTAAGTTATTTCGTCTTTGATATATTTATTATATTAAAATGTTGGTTTTATACAGTAGTGTATGGTCTTTCGTATCTTTGGTGTGTTGTGCACTAAAACGCAATAATAGTCTACTGTCTGTAAAGAGCAACGAGCAGTAAAAGACTTTTTTTAGTACAATGTTAGGAAGTTGATCATGGTTGTAAATTGCCATACTTCACACCTTTGCTCATTCAATGTTACAAACAGCGAACAAATTTTGGGTTGGACTCTATTATCCGCTAAAAATAGCGTTTAATCTAAATTCTGTTTTCCATTATTTCTCTGATTTCTACACATGCATCATCATTCTTTTAACATCCGTCGTTGGACATAGACCTTCCTCCGGATTCGCCACAATTCTCTATCATGGGCATCGCAGAGCCAGTATTTCCTGAATCTGTCCAGTTCATCTCTCCATCTTGTGTTCTGTCGGCCTCGGTTTCTTATGTGATTTCTGGGGATCCATGTTGTGAGACGTGATGCCCATCGGTTGTCTTTCATTCTTGCAACATGGCCTACCCATTGCCATTTGATGTCGCAGACACCCGTTTTCTTCTTTATATACTGTATTGTCTTGTGATCTCTCCATGTAGGGTTGAGCATGATTCTCTCATGCGCACTTTGCATACTTCTTAGCTTGCAGGTCTGTCTCTTGATTAGGTTCCATGTTTCAGCTCCAAAAGTAACCATCGGGACCAATTTCCCGAGATTGTACCCCAAAAGCTTCTACTGTTTATTGTTTTTTACAGACACTAAAATGTTTACATTTATGTGTATCTGTAACGCGCAGCGTGCACAAGATACAAAGCACCATACGCTACTGGTATTTAAATCATTCTTGATACGTAAAATGGACACCAAAGTCACTGGGCTGAGTATGATAGAAACAATATGGTCGCAAAATTCTTAACTTAAAACTAAGACGTGAGAGTTATCAAAGGTGAGACATGCTTTTTTTTTGTGACTAAGAAGAGTCGTGCAAGGTGAAGACAACCATTCATTATTTTCCTGGAATTAGTTACTTTGCAATTCATTCCTCCGGTTTTACTTCCAAGTTGTTGATTGTTTTATATTTTTCATATTTAAAGATGAACTGATTGTTCTTTGTTTATGTCCAGTGGTTTAGCGGAATGATTGATACTCATTCTGTTGTGAATACATTTTACGATTCATCGACAACAATTTATCTACAGATACAATTCGTCTACGATAAATTATTCACAGATACAATCTATCCACTATAGTTTATGTATAGACATGAAATAAATATGTGCATATACATACACATAAACACATATACACACACATTCATGCACATACACCAGTATATACACAAGCGTACTTATATTTGTATTTATGTTTATGTTTGTACGTGTGCAAATACTTTTTGGTGTATACCCTTTTAGGTGAATTATATCTATAGATGGATTATTGTTTATGTATTGTAATCGTTGATAGATTGTCGCAGATTAATTGCAATCGTGCATGAATTGTTGTAAATGAATTGTAATCATACATGTATATCATTGTTGATGAATTGTAATCGTAGATTGATTGTTGTCGATGAATTGCAATCGTAGATAAATTGTTGTAGATGAATAGTAACCGTAGCTAATTTTTTTCAGATGGATAGCAATCAAAGATGAATTGTTTTAGATGAATAGTAATCGCAGATAAATTGTTTTAGATGAATAGAAATCGTAGATGAGTTGTTGTAGAAGAATTGTAATCGCAGATAAATTGTTTCAGATGGATAGTAATCAAAGATAAATTGTTGTAGATGAATAGTAATCGTAGATAAATTGTTTTTGATGAATAGTAATCGTAGATAAATTGTTTTAGATGAAATGCTGTTGACAAAATTGTGCGGGACGATTTCTTTCCTAGTGCATGTTCAGCTGAATATGAAGTTCAAATTAAGAATATTTCGATTGATGAATCCCTGAATCAGTGAATGATAATTTTTCATGCACAAGTTTCTAGTCCATCGTATTCATTGGCTTGCTCATAACTGTTTCTGCTATTGGCTATTTGAAACCACCACCAGAACTGTCAAAATAGGTTTCCTCAGTTCCTAATTGATCCAGCTGCTTGGCTATGTATGTATCACACGCACAGGCTGAGCTACGGGGCCTAAATTTTCAATATTTACTCTATGTCTAAAAAAAACTATTTTAATCTTCCTCAATGATGCAAGGCTCAGTTGATAACGTGGATTTATGCTAAATTGGTCATCAGTTTGTGTTTGCTTGTTTTGGGTTTTTTTTCATTCAAACTTTCCAGTGATCAAACAAAAGGTATTTATTCACCACCATTTATTTTTAATTGATTACTCTCAAAATGTTGCCAAAAGGCGTAGGTCATGTGACGGTTTCTATTTACTAACTAACCAGACCTTCATTTTTGGAAATGATAAATTGTTTTAGAAGCGTAATCTTGTTAATTTCCAGGTAGCTATTAACTTCTTCGTTGCAGCTCATCTGCAATCACACTTTACCAACAAAAAGCAGTTGCTTTCAAATGATCATCTATTGGATTGGGGCACGGACACGGGTAATAACCGCTTACTTTACCAGCTGAAGGCCTATCTACTCTACTGCCTCCTATACTCTCTTAACTGCTCGGGAGGATCATACTGAGTGTATCCGGGGGAGATTTTGAAAATTGCAGAGAGGGAATTCTATTCCATTTCAAAGTTTGAGTCATGGGTGTTCGTGTGAATTATCACGTCTCTAACTGATCTATTTTCATAATGATATCAGCCGAATGGAATACATTAATAACATCTTCAAGACATTTTTTGTATGCATTGTTTCTCAAACTGCAACGATTTGAAACACATGATATACGGCCTACATTGGTGTGCCGTTCAAGAAAATATAAAACTTCTTTTTTTTTTAAATAATAGTATTGGATTATAACCTTGCATTTACAGATTTTCAGAGATTTTTTTTCCATACTATGTTGCTAGCATGAATCCTAGTTACCACTGGTTGACGCTGATTGCAGTGAGGGGTCGGTTGGAAAAGATTGAGAACCACTTTTCTTAGATGATTGGATCCGAAGAAGAAATAGATAATACTCAATCATATCACCATGCATTCGCTAAATACAGGTAGAATTTTTCTATAATCTGCAACTTACTGCAATATACTTACTACTTAATCTAATCATAGAAGTTTAGGTACATTTTTTTTCTATTCACTTGTTTGTTTGTTTGTGCTCAAATGGGATGATCTCCTTGGTTGATTTACCTTCCTATTATTACATAATAATAATGATTACCTTTTAGAATCTCTTAAGACTTTATGTCTGGTCATTATATATTAAGACATCTTGAAATTAGTTGAGACTTTAAAAAAACTTAAAATGGGATACTTGAATTATTAATGATAAATCACCTGAAAAAATAGGTATAGGCTCCTTTGTGCCGATCTATACATCAATAACCACTTCATTTTTTACGGGTATATTCTAGTTGATAATAATAAGCCCCTGCATTACTTTCATATACTTTGTGAAATGCTTATATACTAATTCATTTTTCAATATCCGTTTCATTTGAATACGGATTCCATAAATGCTAGTGCCGATAAATGATTCCTTCGAATACATCCTTTGGAAATATATCATGGTTATTTGCACAGGAAGCTGTGTAAGAATATGAACGACTATTTATAGTCATGCATACTTTTTCTTGCAAGCATATATGCATCTGGTAAGAAATTTGTGCTTCTGTGCCAAGAGGATTCTAAACACTAGTGTAAAATCTGAATACGTATATATGCCCGTGTATGCATATAAATACGATCGTATGTACGTGGGCGATAGGCTCAAAAGATAATTATTTCGCCCAGTGTAATGTCGCCTGCTGACAGTGTCTGTTGTATCTGTCAGCCAATCAATCTAGCTCGTCTTTTTTTTTATTCCGCCAATGAAATCAATGCAAATATTTGCCTCGGATATTTTTTTAACGAATCTATTGAATTCAGTCCTGCGCCGAAAGATATCGACTGAATTCAATCTAAATGATATTGTTCTTATCAATACTTTATTCAACTTTTATACTTTCTTTCATTTTTCTCTTGTCCCTTTTTCTTTCTTTCTTATCTACTTTCTTCTTTCCATTATTCGATTATTGTTTATCCTTATCTGCCTATCTAGTTGTCTTCTTACGTCTCCAACCATTCCTCTCTCTTTCTTTTTCTCTCTTATTTGCGTATATTCACATTCTATTCATATCCTTTTGTATTTTTACTATTTTTCATTTTTTTTTCTCTTTCCCAACTTTTAAAAAGAATATTTTTCTCTTTCTTGTTCTCCCGTTAACCCATTCCTTTCATCATCATAATTCTTCTTCTTTCCCCCCTCATAATCATCAACATCTCATTCTTCAAATTCTTATCATTATCATCATCACCAACCGTTCCATCATTGTCTTTACTATTCAATTTTCTACAAGATCTTCCAGTCTTATTCTTCGTTTTCCAGTCACTGTTAGATGCATAAGCATTTCTTGTACTGATTACCCTCACTGACCGACAGACTGACTGACTAACTGAATGATGCGCTGATATCACTTTCAGCAGCCTTTTGGCGTCCGTTGCTGAACATAGACCTTCCCCACGATACACAGGACCTCTATATCAATGGCGTTGCAGAGCCATTACTCCCTGAACTTGTAAAATTTGTCACACCATGTTATATATGGCCGGTCATGGTTTTGCATGTGGTATCTGGGAATGTTTCGATTGTCTCACATTCTTTCAACATATCATTCGATTTTTCAAATGGATTCTCTATCCCTGACTCCTGTTTTTATTCCAATATATTGGGCTGTATTTTGATCTCTCCATGTGATGTTGAGCATGATTCTCTTGAGTGCATGCTGCATGGTTCTTAGTTTGAGGGTCAATCTCTTGATCAGTTCCCATGTTTCAGCTCCATAGGGGACTATCAGCTGGGTGCATTGGTTATAAAGCCTTATTTTTAAGACCAATGGGATTTTTTCCCAAAGGTTGAGTCTGCTCCACCGAAAGATTGCTGACTTAGAGTGATTATTAACTTGATTTCTTCTTCTCCTCAATGTTTCAAGTAGATGTGGTGGCCTACTTTCTTCATGTCTGCGCTTTCGATTTTGATTTTGGTGTCTTTGTCCTCGACACGTTTGTTGAACGTAACATTTGTTTCACTGAAGTTCATAAGAAGACCAACTTTTTTTGCTCTCATTGTTCAGTTCGTCTAGCATTACTTTGAGATCGTGATGGTTTTTTTCTACGAAAAGGAAGATGTCGTCAGTATATCTGAGATATTTAGATATTCGCTGTCTAATCTTATTCATTTATTTCCAATGTCTAGATTTCGGAGGATCATCTTGAGGCAGGCTGTGACATATCGAAACAGAATTTGTCGATTTAGATCTTTGAGGGCTAAAGGTAGTTCCTTTTTAGCACAAGGGAGAGAACTATGGGCTTACCTACTGACTAGTTTTTATTCTTTTGTCATCCTTTTTTCACTCTTCTTCCTTCTATTTTCTGCTTTTTTCCTGTTTCTATTTAAAGTTTCATCTTTTCTCTCTTTATACTATCAACTGAAACTGTATGCATAGGTTTCTTTGGTTCTAAAGTTGGCTGGCTGGATATGTATGCATCCTGCGTACAGGCCGCGCTAGTGGTGCTAGATGGCTGAAAATTTAAACATCAACTCCTTACTTTGTCTAGAAAAGCCATTTCTGTTTTGTTTTGTTTTTTGTCTTTTAATTCTCCTCGTGATAGGTTTTTAGCGTGGATTTGATATGCCATACAAGTTTATGTTGAATTGATCCCTCTGTTTGCACCCGCTTGCTTTTTAAAAAATACTGACGTTTCAGTGATCACTGCCAGAACGAAAATCCGAAGAAGTAAATAATTGATTTACCACCAATTTTCATTCCAATTTTCATGCTGCCAAAAAACGTTACAAACTAGACCCGTTCCTCTTCTTTTCTCTTTCTCTCTCCCCACTTTATTTTCCCTCTCAGTGTTACACTTCTTATCTTCGTCCTATTCCCAATAACCCTTTCTCTACTTAAATATCTTTTAATTTATCTTTCAGTGTATCTCCTCCTCTCATAAAATCAGTTTCGTCGTTATCTCTTCAAATGTGTCCACGCATCTCTATAAGATACGTTTCGATCGGTTGGTTGGTCGGTCCTTGATAAGTTGAATATCAATTTTCCCAGCCGCTTCTTGTTGGATCGATATGCAACTTCATCTAGACCTCCAGATGGACCATCCCCATCTTCCCCTTGCTTCTTCTGCTCCTCCTCCTGCTACTACTACCACAACTACTAATGCTGGATATCAATTTTTCTCAGCCGTATCATGTTGGTTTGATATGGAACTTGATCAAGCTATCCAGCTGAACCATCTTCACCTCCTTCGTCCCTCCTCTTCCTCTTCCGACTACTTCCATGAATGGTGGTTGCATCTACGGTTCTCGTTTCATTGTTATCAGAGTGTTTATTCTCTTCTCTTACAACTTTTACACAATGAAAACAATTTTGACGTCTTCATCTTCTCTTAACCCCTCCTCTTTTTCCTCGACCCACTCTCCCTCATTACTCTCTTCTTCCTTCGATTCTCTCTTTTGAGCATTTTATTCTCCATCAACGTTACTACCGATATCACCTCCACAACTATTGATATTAGCTCCGTCTACTGACTTTATTTATTTTACTCATCATTTTTCTCTTCCCCCTTTTCCTTTTTCCTCTTTTTCTTCTCATTTCTCGACAACTCATTATAACTGGATCATCGTAACCCCACGAATGTCTCACCCGACCAACCAGCCAAGTGAGCTACGGGGCTTTCCGTTCTTTGCTCGTCTGTGATTCGGTGTGTCTCCGACTGCTCTTCGTCGTATTTTTAAGGTTTCAACCTTGAAGCTCTTCATCACTACATCATTCGACATTACCTCAAAAAGGTTTTTTTTTTTTTACCCCCAAAAAGTATTCTTTAGGTATTAATGGTCATTTTGGACCAACAATTCCCAAATGGTGATTTTTAGATAATTTTAAGGAAAAGATCTGTTTCTTCCAGGTAATTTTACATGTGATCTATTTTTGGATACTTTCAGATAATTTCAAGCTAATTAGTTTCTTTTGACACACTGACTACGGTGGTTTATTAATATAAACTACAGATACTATCATTGTAGTTGTATAATTCTGACAGCTATCTCTGACTTCAACGCCTATATATCAATTTCATTATCATCATCACCATCATCATCATTTTTAACATCATCATCATCATCATCACAATCATCTTCGTGATCAGTATGACTACAGTTACAATTTCTCTTTTTCCTTAATACACCCCCAACTATATTTCCCCTTCCTACTATCTCCAGTATTTGCTTTATATTTTGGTTATTGTCGCCCAAAACGAAAGTGAAAGTAAAACCGATGAAATAAAGAAATCGCCAAAAAGAAAACTTGAAGCAAATCTGATCGATCGGCTCCTAATAGGAAATAACCAAGCGCGGCCGATTCTATAATGTTATCTTGTCGACTCAATTTATCTGACGACAATTCCCAAACCTATGTGCTAGTGGAAAGATTTTTTAAGTAATTTTTTTCTTTTTTTATTTCTTTTAGTGTTTCAGTCTTGTTTCTCTTGTCTTTACACGCATACACACACACATATAATACTCATACGTGTATATATATATATATATATATATATATATATATATATATATATATATATATATATATATATATATATATATATGTGTGTGTGTGTGTGTGTATGTGTGTGTGTGTGTGTGTGGAAAGACAAGAGAAACAAGACGAGAATGTCCTTCTTCAAGTAAACATTATATATATACAGGCCAGGTAAGTCACTTAATAGAAACCTTCACACGGCCAACGACTTTTAGCAGCGTGCCATGTCCGGGGTGATCAATCAAAAAATTATAAAATTTTGCTTCGTTTACTTTTTAGTCTTTTTTCTTGTCTTTCCACACAAACGAGTACTCACATACAAACACACACACACACACATATATATATATATATATATATATATATATATATATATATATATATATATATATAAATCTACAAACACACACACATATATATATAGACACAGAGAAGTAGGGAATTGGATAACAAAGATAGAACGTGAATTTTCAAAAATTCTTACACTCTTCCAAACCAACCACAAGAAACATCATCAGAAAACTCAAAAATGAACAGATGGAAATGTTGATAATTTTCAATGGGATGCTGCCTAAATACACTGTGCGCACACAAACACAGAAGCTATATATATATATATATATATATATATATATATATATATATATATATATATATATATATATATATATATATAAAAATATAAAAATATATATAAATAAATAAATATAAATATAAATAAAGTAAAGGATTTTAGTATCCGACAATGTGAATAAAGAAAGACTGTTTAGGGAACTGAATTTTGCTTTACGGTAGTAAGCAAAACAACAACGATAATCAGAAACAAATGAGCACCGGATGGGATTTGAACTCACGCCCATTTTCATGTGAGCACCAATGGAGTAATAGATCTATGCTAACCGATTGAACAACTGGGACTCTGACGATTGGCTAACTCATTCCTCTTCTTTACCAATTCCTGGCCGGTTTTGTTTATGTGTTCTATTAGTCTCAGAATTGCAGGTATTCACGTATTTCTACCAATACATTATTGTCCCTATGTCGACAGTCAGATAAGAAAAGGATATAAGTATCTGTCAGTGAGGATTAGGGGGGACGGTTTAAGGAACTAAATTTTGCTTGGGCCGAATTATTTACGGTAATGAGCAGAACAACGGTGATGATCGGGAAATAAAGAAATCCCAACCGGGGCTCGTTTCTTTATTTTCTAATAAACCCCCCTTTTTTGCTTATAACTGCTTTCTTTGTTCGCATCCCCCCACACACATACATATATATATATATATATATATATATAATTGAGTCATCCACAGACAGCTGTTTCGTTGTATTACAACTCTTCATTGTGGCTATAGACTATCCAGTATCACGAAGTAGGATCAGAACCTTTGCTTCAAACCCAAGGGTTGGCATTTTACGTAGAATTGGACGGCCAGTAAAGCTGAATTCAAGCAATATATTTACTTACGCACAATTCCCCATCCACCAGAATGCTCTATCTCAGAGTTGGAATATATATATATATATAATCATGTGTGTGTGTATGTGTGTGTGAGGATAGATTGATAGATAGAAAGAAAACCAAGAGAAATAAGAAATATATATATATATATATATATATATATATATATATATATATATATATATATATATATATCAATGGGAAAACCAGAGAAACATTAAATGTCCTTCTTTAAATAAAGTTTATAAGTACATGTCTGGTTAGTTATTCAATAGAAATTGTAATTTGGCCAACATCTTCAGGCACTATGTTGTGTTGGAGATGATCAATCAAACAATTACAGAGAGGGGTGATCAATGAATAAGTAACTCTTATGTTTTGTTCAATCACAAAAAAGTACGAATTTAAAAAAAAAAAACAAGCAATCAAAAACTAGGGACCAATTATTTTTAACTTATATTGTAAATTGAACCCCCACCAAGGGCCTATTGGGGGGAGGGGGGATTTTAAAAAAAATGAAAGTTTTTTGTAAGCATAATACACAGCGAATGGTCGAATTTTCAGCCCTCTAGCTCCATTAGTGCATGTAATACATACATCGCCAGCCAACCATCCAGACAGCCAGCCAGTCGAACCAGCTTGAAAACTGCAGAAACCTATTATGAAGAAAGATATGTGTATCCTCATAATTCTTATTTTATAGATCATTCTTATGTATTAATAACTCTATTTACCGTGTTAAATATTGACAACAAATGTTCAATTACATCTATTGGGAAAAAATACCGGTGAATGTTAACATATCATACCTGCCTATCCTCAGCGCTGGAATATATATGCTCTTCTAACATGGAATGGATCACTCTGATGGACGAGGAATATATGTATGCGTAAATAGATATATCGCTTTAATTCAACTTTACTGACCGTCCGGTTCCAAGGAGTACAGGGAGAATACCAGGTTTCGATCCTACCTTGTGGTACAGGATGGGATAATGTATAGTCTATAGCCACACTGAAGGGTTGTAATACAAGGAAACAGCTGTCTTTGGATGACACAATATATATATATATATATATATATATATATATATATATATATGTATATATATATATATATATATATATATATGAAAAGACAATCAAAACAATCAATATAATAAGAAACCTGTTGAACAATATAAACACAACAGAATTTCAAAAGGGCAGTAGATATTTGTCTGTGATTTTGAGAAATTTGTCGGACAGTGCTATTTATAATTACAAATAGATTACAGTTTTCAGTTGTGTTTCCGTGACGCTGTAGTCTAAGGCGTTCTGTAACATATTGGCACTGCGTGGAAGAATGAATTCTGTTTTGTTTACTTTTTAGATTATAATGAAGCAAAGGAATTCGACCTTAGAGCAGCTAAGCTTTTTACTTTCCTTGTTAGGATTGTATTTCCATATCTTGTGCCTGTAGATAAGCAGAGGACACATTGGGCAATAAACCTTGGAGAAAAATTGTGTTTACCACTCTCACATGTGGATAGTAAACCTGAAGAAGGCTGTAGAATGGATCGGCTGAAACGCTGTGTTGATAGAGTTCGATCGTAAGAAAACACTTTGAATGCTAATGGCCCTTCCCAAAACTAGAGATACTACCTATCTATTTATGTTTATATCTTCCTTTGTCCATTCTTATTTGCATTGTCTGTTTGTATTGAACAACCGTTGCCATCAAAGATGGTGGACGATTCTATCCATCTGTTTGCATGCTTGTTTGTACATTTTCTTTTAGTTCCTGCACTCCTGGACATAATGTTTTGTCTACAGATTAAAAAATTAGCATCAGTACTCCAGTAGAGTCCTTCTGGAAATTTTGTTTTTTTTTGGTGGGGGAGCCTATTTTTACCTTTAGGGGCTTTTGATCTAATGGGTTTATGGATAACGTTTACATTCCCCATACTCTGGGGAGGGATGGCCTTGTTCTTACGGGTTTATTGATAACATCTGGATTCTCCAGATTCTAGATGTTTCTAGATGTTTTTTCACTACTTGAGATATTTTCCAGTTGAAAAACGCTAATGCTATAAATACAATTCATTCCGACCATATTTATTCTTCGATAGAATTCTTTTTTCATAACTTCAAGTTTTAACGCTACGTTTGTTCAATTATTGACAGGGATAGCGAGTTATAGTTTGTTTTGTTTTTTTCATCAATTTTTCTTCTTTCTGCGTTTTCTTATATCTTCTTTAATGATTTCCCCGGGCCAATTCTTTTTTCTTCTTTCTTCTTTTTTTTTTCTTTTACCCCATCTTCTTCACTTCTTTTTCTTTCTTGATTCTCTCCCTTTATTTTTTTTTTCTTTTCTTCCTTCTCCCTTGCGTTTCGCCTTTTATTCATTTCTATCTTCTCTTTGGTATTTTCTTTCTCTAGCTTCTTTACTTAACTTTCACTTCTCAACCAACGATATTTTCCTTTCGCTGTGCTTCTTTGCAATCCCGTTGATTGGGGTGACAGAGATTGAGAGTAAAAGGTCATAAATGCTCCGAAACAAACACTGGAAAACGAAATCTAAACGAAATGATCCCGAAACGGGGGAGGGGAAATAATGTAATTTGTTGGTTCATTATGGAACGACAGCAAACAGTCGCCATGATAACTAGATCCAACAAAGCCTCTGACTTTCTAATTGTATGTATTCCCTATTTTTATATTCTACTGATTAATATAATCATTTTAATTATGAATCTTCTTGATCTATATAGTAGGTATACGGTTTGTAACTTATTATCACAAGCACTAGTAATAGTTATTAGGTTTGGGCTGTCATAATAGAAATGATAATAACTCGCTATCACAATCAATGATGGAGCAACCGTAGCGCCAAAATTTGAAGCTATGAAAAAGAAATTTCATTGAGGAGTAAATATGGTCGATATGAATTCTATTTATGACAATACTGGCGTTTTTCAATGGAAAAGATATAAAATACAGTGAAAAGAAACATCTACATGTTATTAATCAACCCGCTAGAATAAGATCCCAAAAGATCAAAAAACTTTTTATCGATAAATCCAAAGAGACGTATTAGAGAGAATCTAGTGGAGAATCGATGCCAATTTCCAAGTCTTTTGACAAATCAGTATGTCTAAGAGTGCTGGAACACACAAACCCGCTTATCACACGTTCATATAAAAAGGAATAGAAAGTTTCATCACTTTCGGTAGCAACTCGGAGTAGAAGTAGTAGTCGTGGCGAGAAAAATTGTAAGATAGCTATATATCAGTAGATCATCACTGGCATCATCATCATCATCATCATCATCATCATCATCATCATCATTATTGCTACTATCTAATTAATTGTAAAGGAATAACTTAAAAACTGAACTAGAATAGAAACGTTGATGATTTTATTAGACCTGTGTTTTCAAAATTCGTGTGTGTGTTTCATCAGAGTATCCTGCGAAGTTGGTTAAAATGATCCATTAAAAGTTAAATGATAATATCCTTTTTTCAAAATTCAAGCATTTATTTTATAACCAATATTCAATTTGAGAACATCGACTTTAATGAAAGGCTTTTAGTGATTTACTGAATATCTGTGATTTAGTTGGCCCCTTTTAACAGGAAGTGAAAAATAAATCTGAGAAATTAACTTAAATAAAAACTTCAAAAAAGAATTCCGAAAAAAATGAAAACTAGCAATCCAGGGATATTACGAATTACCTTCAACCATAAATATGATTGTAAAAAAGTATCTAAAATTAACGAGGGACGGGAATCGATTGGTATTCTTTGCCTCTTCCCCACCCCCAACACTATAATTTGACATCCACAGCTCTTTTGTGTCCCCTTCAGCGCCCTTTTTGAGTATCACTGTCATAGACCCTTCCCATCGAGTTCATTTTGTCGTGTCGTCTTTCTCAGCAAAAATCATTCATTCACTCATTACATGATTGGAAGTATCATCTCTGTCCCGACAAAGATGAGATTCACTATTTTCCTGCGGTAAAATTGGTTCCTCTCAACGCTGTTTTCATTGGAGTCGTAGGTTTCAGGAACCTATCACAGCATTGATCGGGAAGTTCCTGCTCATGTTTTTCATCGTGCATTGTCTTTAGACCACATATTTTTCTGTTCTCAGTTTCCATACCTATGTCCTTGCTGGAAATATCACCTGATTATAATAATGTTTCATGTTCAGTTTCCCTTTTAGCAAATGATTTTACATCTTACATCGACCTGAAGTGTCTTATATTTTCCCTCGAATTTATAAAAGTATATCCTGCCAAACAATCCCGTAAGATTGTTCTAAAGAGTAGACATAATGGACATTAATTTCTCTTCTCATCTCGACTCGAGATTATCCTGGGGCAGTCAGTTCATATTTTTAGTTTTTCATTATATGAATCGTATTGTGTTTTTGTCCATCTTAAACTTTTTGGACATTCTACGTTCCCGATCTATGGAACCATGCCATCAGCTTTTCTATAATAAATTCATCTCGCTGTCTTCTTAAACTCCTTCAAAATTGCTAATCAGTGCATGATATCACAATAGGTCGCTTGGTTCCTTTTCTGCATCATTTTCATTCTTTGATTTGTATCATACGGATATCTGTCGTTATTTGTCCTGCTGAAATATCCTACATCGAAGGTAGACATGTTATTGTCCTGGAATTACTTGGTTCATTTCCGACAAAAGTTCTCAAATAGTTTTCAAAAAGTTTTAGTACCTTGGCCAACATAAGCAATACCAACGTTTCTTTTTCTTTTCTGATTGGGTTTTTAATCCTGGGTTTTGAGACCTTCTTTTCACTATTATTATTATTATTATTATTATTATTATTATTATTATTATTATTATTATTATTATAAGAAAACAAATATGATATGATATAATAAAACCGAAAAATTTTAGGTGTTTTGTACATACTCTTCAGTCAAAATTCGAATGTAAAACAACGTTTGATAAAATGATTATCCGTTTTAGTCATTTTTTGCGCATGCTCCCATGTCGAGTTTAGCATTGTACTTACATTGTAAAAAAAGTCCCCCCCCTCAAAAAAAAATTAACATATCTCTAAAGTTACAAATCACCGTAGGAAACAAAGATTATATAGTTTGAAAGCACAGAAAAATATTTTCAAAAATTATTTCATTTTAGATTTTCTCAAATATTTCAATAAGTGTGTAATGGAGTGTGTATGGGCCTGACCAGGATGCACAACACCCGATAAGAAAAATATGCAAAAGTACTTGAATATCAGCTAAAAGATCCATGTGCTCTCTCTATCATACCAGATTTTGGTTGGTGGTTCGTTTTATGTGAGAAGATTTATACTAAAAACGCAGTTATGCTCTATGTTGTCAAATTAGTACTAGCAAGCCAACTGTAAAGCGGATAAGAAATTTGGAGTAAACGTATCTAGACGGACAAAGAGTCGAGAAAATAAAGAGGACAAGAAATCAAAGAATTAAAGGAAAAACATAAATCATGAAATATAATTTGAAAACGGATCAAATGGAGACGAGAAGAAGATATAATAGAAATAAAAAGAGAGAAAACGATTTCCAAAAGAGACGAGACTGTGAGGACATGAAATAATGTGGAAAATGAAGGAAGAAACAAAGGGAAAAAAAGAGTTGTTTTCATTTGATGCTTTATCGTGGAAGGACCTTTACCGTGGGAGGACCTGCCTTTATGCCAACTCTCAGTTTCTTAGGTACAAAATCCCGTCTCATATTTGCTCCGATTGGCTGGAAATTACTTCTAATGACCTTGAATGACCTCCAAATTAAACTACACAGAGCTCATGTCTTTTACCGTGGAAGGATATCATCATCATCATCATCATCATCATCATCATCATCATCATCGTCATCAGTCTTTCAACGTCCGTCGTTGGATATTGGCCTTCCCTGGGATTCGCCGCACTTCTCTATCATGAGCCAGTACTTTCTGCTCCATCTGGTATTCTGCCAACCTCAGTTCTGCATGTGATCTCGAGGGATCCATATCCTGAGCTGAGATGTCCATTGGTTGTCGGCCATTCATGCAACATGGCCAGCCCACTGCCATTTGAGCTTGTCTTCTCCCAGATGTACTGTGCTGTTTTGTGATCTCTCCATTTGAAGCCCAGCATAGTTTTTTCATGTGCACGTTGCATAGTACTCAATTTCTCGGTTAGGTTCCATGTTTCAGCTCCATAAGTGACGACTGGGACTATGCATTGGTTATCCACCCTTCTTTTTAGGGTTAATGGGGTCTTCTTACTTCAAATTTCAAGTTCCCAGTTTCAAAATTAACTGCAGGTCACATTGAACGAATATTAGGGATTCAGTTTTGGATTATAATCACATTGTGAATAAATTCTCACAGTAAGAACCTCCAAAATATCACTCATCTTATCCCCCCTGCAGCAAAAAGACGTACTGCTATGCAAAATTTCAGGTTCCTTCGTGTAAAATTGTGGCCTCAAAAGTAGGACAGACAGACAGGTGGATTTCAAGTTTTATATGTTGTTGTTATTATTATTATTATTATTATTATTATTATTATTATTATCATTATTATTATTATTATTTGGAATCTCACACCAGTTGCCTGGTGGTAACCGCTGGAGTTTGAGTGACAGCAAGTCTCCTCAAGTCTCCAGCCCTCCTCTCCTAGTACTCATACGTCGCAGTAATTCTGCGATTTACAGTTTCACACCGGTTGCCCAGTGGTTATCGCTGAAGGCTGAGTGACAATAAGTCTCCTCAGGTCTTCAGCTAACGTCTCCTCTCTCTTTCGCATATCATGACAGAGCTACGATTCGTTGCAGTCCTTATATCTCTAGCACCTTCCTCAGTATCCGTGCAGTTCCCAGTAGTGCTGTGGTCTGTACGGTCTCTATCCTCCCCCTAATCCCGATCTCCTCCAGTCTCTCCCTCAGCGTTTCGGGGACAGTTCCTAGTGCTCCCACTATGACCGGTACTACCCTGGTTTTCATGTTCCACATTTTCTTTAACTCCCTTGCTAGGTCCTGGTATTTTTCCCTTTTTTCACCCTCCTTCTTTTTTACTCTATGGTCTGCAGGCACAGCAACGTCTAGTATTTGGCAGGCCTTCCTTTTTTTGTCTACTATTACTAAGTCCGGCCTTCTTGCCTGGATGAGGTGGTCAGTTTGGATGTCAAAGTCCCACAGTAGTTTGTGGTTGTCATTCTCCAAAACTGCCTCTGGCTTGTGCTGATACCACTTTTCCCCATGGTTGAATCCCATTTGTTTACTTAGTTCCCAGTGTATCATCGTTGCTACTCTATCGTGTCTATGCTTATACTCCTTCTGGGCGAGTTGACTACATTCACTGGTTATGTGGTTTACTGTCTCATCTCTTTCACCGCACATGCGGCATTTGCTGTTTGTCTGTGTTCTGTCGATTTTTGCTTTTATGTAGTTTGTCCTTATGCTTTTGTTTTGGGCTGCCATGATGAGCGATTCTGTTTCTCTCTTAAGGTTTCCCTTTCGTAACCACGTCCATGATTTCTCGTCTGCTATATTATTATTATTATTATTATTATTATTATTATTATTATTATTTGCAATCTCACACCAGTTGCCTGGTGGTAACTGCTGGAGTTTGAGTGACAGCAAGTCTCCTCAAATCTCCAGCCCTTCTTTCCTAGTACTCATTGGTCGCAGTAATACTGCAATTTACAGTTTCACTCCGGTTGCCCAGTGGTTATCGCTGTAGGCTGAGTGACAATAAGTCTCCTCAGGTCTTAAGCCAACATCTGTTCTCTCTTTCGCCTATCATGTCAGGGCTACAATTTGCGTTTCCGCTTTCATTTCCCTTCCTCTGTTGGGTCACTATCGACAGTTAACGTTGTAGTCCTTATATTTCTAGCACTTTCCTCAGTATCCGTGCAGTTCCCAGTAGTGCTGTGATCTGTAGAGTCTCAATCCTTCTCCTAATCCTGATCTCCTCCAGTCTCACCCTCAGTGTTTTGGGGACAGTTCCTAGTACGCCCACTATTATTATTATTATTATTATTTCGGAATCTCACACCAGTTGCCTGGTGGTAACCGCTGGAGTTTGAGTGACAGCAAGTCTCCTCAAGTCTCCAGCCCTCCTCTCCTCGTACTCATAGGTCGCAGTAATTCTGCGATTTACAGTTTCACACCGGTTGCCCAGTGGTTATCGCTGAAGGCTGAGTGACAATAAGTCTCCCCAGGTCTTCAGCTAACGTCTCCTCTCTCTTTCGCATATCATGACAGAGCTACGCTTCGTTGCAGTCCTTATATCTCTAGCACCTTCCTCAGTATCCGTCCAGTGCCCAGCAGTGCTGTGGTCTGTACGGTCTCTATCCTCCCCCTAATCCCGATCTCCTCCAGTCTCTCCCTCAGCGTTTCGGGGACAGTTCCTAGTGCACCCACTATGATCGGTACTACCCTGGTTTTCATGTTCCACATTTTCTTTAACTCCCTTGCTAGGTCCTGGTATTTTTCCCTTTTTTCACCCTCCTTCTTTTTTACTCTATGGTCTGCAGGTACAGCAACGTCTACTATTTGGCAGGCCTTCCTTTTTTTGTCGACTATTACTAAGTCCGGCCTTCTTGCCTGGATGAGGTGGTCAGTTTGGATGTCAAAATCCCACAGTAGTTTGTGGTTGTCATTCTCCAAAACTGCCTCTGGCTTGTGCTGATACCACTTTTCCCCATGGTTGAATCCCATTTGTTTACTTAGTTCCCAGTGTATCATCGTTGCTACTCTATCGTGTCTATGCTTATACTCCTTTCTATCGTGTATTATTATTATTATTATTATTATTATTATTATTATTATTATTATTATTCACACGGTATTCCGTATGGGTATCTTTCGTGAATTCAATCGATGCCTGTTCTCATCAACCGTTTAGCAATTTCAATACACTGGCTGTTTCTCGTTTGTTCTCTCTGTGGTTTTTCAATGTCTTTCATGTTTCCTTCTTTTTTTTTTTGAGTAGAAAGTGTATTCCCTCTCCTTCTCTGTCACACCATCTATTTCCGTCTTATAGATTCCTGTCTGTTCTAGACTTCTCCTGTCGTATCTTGAGACACTTGCTGCAATGATTATTGAAACCACCACCATCGAATTTATTAATTTATTCTTTTTTTCCCTATCTTTTTGATGCCAAGTGAAACTTTGGTTTCGATTTTTTTTTATCTTTGGTGATTGTGTTTTGAACTTCGTATTAGTTTTCTTGCTATTCTGGTTTTGTATCTATACAGTTCTACGATTGTGATCAGTTCCATTGTCATCAAATTTAATAATACATGTTAATACATAAATCTGTGAAAATCTAGAAATTCCAAATTCATTAAATCATATATATATATATATATATATATATATATATATATATATATATATATATTTGAATATGCATTGATAAATTTATATATGTATATATATATATACATCTATCAATGCATAATCAAACATATTTATGTATACATGTATATATATGAATATATACACATATATATATTCATATTTGTAAATCAAAGATATCCATCTATATATATATATTTGTGTGTGTGTGTGTGTGCGAGTGTAGTGTGTCATTGTTTGAGAATAAGTACATATATGCTCGTACAACTTGCTAAGTATGAATCTGCTATGCTTGTGCATGCACATACGTACGCACACATGTATATACGTATATACATTGATTCTTACGTCTTTCATCTTTTGGGGTGCCTGTGTATTTACTCATGTGGTAATATTTGTTGTTTTTTCTTTCTGTCCGTTGTTCATTGTCCTAGAATGTTTACTGTATCGATATTAAACATTCATATTAAAATACATATATACACATTTTTTTCTTCCAATTTCTTTTCCTTTTATCCTATCTTTGTTCATGCTTTAATTTTTTTCCATAGTTTTTTTTTTCTTTCTCATTCGCATCTCTTTTCTTGCTATTTTACATTTCGTCTGTTTCTTTGGGTTTTGTTATAACTTTGTGTCCCCGGGTAACTTTGAACCGGTTCTTCAATTTTAATAAGGATATGTTTACCCTCGAAGATAATATTAGGCAAATGGTGTCATTTTGACATGCACTGAACATGACGGACAAGATGTGAGGAACTGGGTGTTTATAAGCCAACTGTAAAGCGGATAAGAAATTTGGAATAAACGTATCTAGACGGACAAAGAGTCGGGAAAATGAAGAGGACAAGAAATCAAAGAATTAAAGGAAAAACATAAATCATGAAATATAATTTGAAAACGGATCAAATGGAGACGAGAAGAAGATACAATAGAAATAAAAAGAGAGAAAACGATTTCCAAAAGAGACGAGACTGTGAGGACATGAAATAATGTGGAAAATATAGAATGAAACAAAGGAAAAAAAGAAGTTCTATTTTCATTTGATGCTTTATACTTACTAAATACCTATGATCTCAAATTCTTCTGTATTCATCTCTATACATGGATATAGATGAATTATGAATTTTTGAAATGTGAGTCTATGAAAATCTATATAATGTCAAAGTCTATCAGTTCGTGTGTAACAAGTGATACATGACTGAATGCTAATAAAAGCAGAAGTAATTATTATATATATATATATATATATATATATATAGCATACACGCGCTGGTAATTATATGTATTTCCGTGTATCAGAATGAATACCAGTATATTTGTGTTTCTGTGTATTCGCATTCATATGTTTTTGTGGTCCTCAATGTATACAATTTTGATGCTCGAGATTTATGTCCACGTTCACAAAAAATGTTTCTCCCTGGACTTGGGACGGAGCCAAACCCAATCTTCTTCGGTCACAATGACTAATTGTCCTTTGGGTTCCCTTACCCAGGCAATTACTGACTCTTCCTCTCTTCTCTCTTGGTTCTCTTTCTCTCCTCCTCTATTCACACTGCTTTTCTTCACAATTAGCTGTTCTCCATCTATTTCTTTCTCTTTCTCCTTCTTTCTCTCTCTCTCACTCTCTCTCTCTCTCTCTCTCTCTCTCTCTCTCTCTCTCTCTCTCTTACACACACTTTCTCTTTTCCAGCTCTTTGTTACTTTTTGTCATTTCACTTCACCTCTCTGTTTTACTCTTTCTTCCTTTTTATAAGACCATCCAGTAACGTTACATTCAGAGAACACTCAACCAAACCTGAGAGGGAAAGTGATGTGTTCAACCACATGCACCCACACATACGCATATATACATAGATAGGGAGGAATCCAAGGCAACATAGTACTTTTTTGCTATGATGACTGTAACTTCTTCTAAAAATAATTCATTAAAACGTAAAAATGATCAACAGTCACTATTGAAGTGAGATTTCCTTTGGATGGATCGCTTAAGTCTAAAACATTAGTTACGTTTCTTATACTATCATTTGAATATCCGGCAAAAAGCTTCTAACTGCTCTAAGATGGGGATAGTTAGTACAATCTGAGTGGGCTAGTTAGTCCCCGTGCAATTTATTACGGATTTGATGAATATATTGTAATAATCAAGAAATGTAAGATTTTCAACCAGACGAAAGTATTTACAGTAATAGAAAATGTATTTCAGTAATAAGAAAGATTATAGGAATATAATGACCATATGGATTCGTCAGTGTCATTGGTTTTGTTTTGTTTTCCCCTTTTCTTTTCTTGAGGCCCTTTTTTCCGCCGAACACTTTTTAACTTGTTTGAAATTTGTTTATTCTTTTGCAAAATTTCTTGTGTCTCATCTGTTTCGATTGTATGCTACTACAGCGTTCTGAAGAGACAAAAACCTCCATGGACTTGAACGGAGTAGAAATAACACGTTTCATCAGTGTCGCGTAGAAAAAGAAGCGATATCCAATCAAAAACACTAATATTTACTTAAGAATTGACTTTTTTTGTAAGGAATGTGTAACACAGCCAAAAAATGGGTGAGGGATATCCAAGTATAAAAATATTTTTCTGATGTTTAGAACTGAGGATTGGATAGATAATTACCTCCCGTGAACTCGAATGTTGGAATTCGATTTTTATTGATCCTCTATGCTAAATTTCAGGTAAATCGGTCTCGTAGTTTTTGCGGAGAGGAGGCGCGAACGAATGAAGAAAAGGCTAAACTATCCGTATAGATTTTCCCATAGTTTGATATGTAGTCAGTTGGTAAGAACAGAAATATAAATAATATTTCAAAGAAGTAAATATTTAAAAAAAAAATCATCAAATGAGAATATTAAAAATCATAGAGACCTTATCGGGTACTATGTATGTTTATCTGTTAATGTCTCAAGTTGTATTTAAATCTTTACTGATTTTTGCAAAATTCTGAAGATATTTAGTTGTCTACCTTACATTTATTTCATCAAAAATTAGTATGGCCTTTGAGTCCAACCTCATATAGTTCATTACTTTTACTATGAATGGATGTGCCTCTGTGCCAAATCCACCGTAGGTGCAGAATTATGTTTTACAATTGCCCTGATTGACTAGATATGATTATAAATGAACCTTGGTGACCTCAAATGACCTCTGAGTTCAACTTTAAGTAACCTATGACCTTTGCCAAATTTCACACTCCCCTTGGGGCAAATTATAGCCTATAATTGTTTCCGTTGACGAGAAAGGATTATAAATGACCCCTGGTGACCTTGGATGACCTCTACAAATTACTGCCAGAAATGACGACAAATGATGACCTCTGATGACCTTTAATAACCATCTCCGTGAAAGGATGATCTGTGACGCAAAATTCCAGCTTCCTAAATGCAAAATTAATTTTAGGTTATATTAGATGAAAAATCAGGTCAGTTCAGCATCACTCATCATCATCAGTCTTTCAACGTCCGTCATAGGACAGACCTTCCCCGGGATTCGCCATAATTCTCTATCATGAGCGTCGCGGAGCCAGTATTTTCTGAATTTGTTTCGCATGTGATCACTGTGGATCCATGTTGTGAGTCCTGATGTCCATTATTTGTCTTTCATTCTTGCTAAATGGTCTGCCCATTGCCATTCAAGTTTTTTAATATATTCTATGATGTCTCAGACTCCTGTTTTCTCCCTGATATACTGTGCTGTCTTGTGATCTCGCCATGAAAGGTTGAGCATGATTCTCTCAAATTATAAATAATTACCAATTATAAAATCTTCAAAATATCCTTCATCCTATGTCCTTTGCTGTAGAAAGATGTACCGCTATGCAAAATTTCAGCTTCATACATGCAAAATTGTGGTCTGCAGAGTTGAAGAGACGGACAATTTTTTTTAGATCTAACGTTTTTTATCCAATCATATATATATGTATATATATATGTGTGTGTGTGCGTGTATATATACATATATATATATATATATATATATATATATATATATATATATATATATATGTGTGTGTGTGTGTGTGTGTGTGTGTGTGAGAGAGAGAGAGAGAGAGTGTGTGTTTGTATCATTAGATTGGACTGTTTATGTCTTACAGAATGTAGTAAGTGTACAGACAATTTATTTTGGAAACATATCTTGTCAGACACCGGAATTAACCTGATAGCAATTCGATCAGCATTACACGTAAATGAATATAGAAAACGACGCTTATTGCCTTTATTTATTTACGTGGTCGGCAGTTCGATTTGCTACCCGGGTAATTCCGGTTCCGGATGAAATATGTTTCAATAATAATCGTCTCTACAATCATATGTGAGTATATATATATATATATATATATATATATATATATATATATATATATATATATATATATATATACATATATATATATTGGTAATCACATTATATGTTATTATTTTTCTGCGATATATTTTGTGTAAAATTCTTTCACTTTCTCTTATTCAAAGTTTCCTCTTTATTCTCGTAATATTATCCCTATTTCAGTCCTCCTATGTTGTTCCCACTTAGTAGTAATATTATTACCATTTATTATTTTCATTGCAATGTAGCTTCCTGATCAGCAGAACTTATCCGGAAAATTATTGTTGTTGTCGTTGCTACTGCTGTGGATGATGATATAATCATTATTATCATCGCAGGATTTATTACAAATGAAGTAATTGTGCAATAGCATTGACTGGTTCTACTCTTCTTTAGCAGCACGGTCCAAACCAGTCCCCATGGTCCAAAGTGTTCCGGCTTTTGGCTCACTCGTCCCCCCTGCCACCCACCCAACCGCGTCCCACCCTCCGTTTTCTCTTGATTACAAAGCAGAGGTCCAAGCCCTCCTTGCTTCCAACTAACAAGCCAACTCCAGTTTGTGTGGCCGCTGTCGCACGTTCTTCATTACGAGCGCCTTTGATCTCGCGAAATAACACGTGATGTGATGTTGTACAGGGGCACCAGAATGAAATGTGTTGATAAAGTAGAGGTCGTGGGCTGAGGATGGTTTCTCTCTCAAACGCCTCCAAGGTAGAGAAAATAAAGGGTCGAGATGACACGCCGCAACTTCGGTTTTATGATATCGAAGAGGAATGTTCGGATTATGGAATAAATTTACTGTTGTTGAACAGCCAAGCTTTATGGGATTTTTCTTCTTTTTTTTTACTCTTTCTCCTGCGTTTTTAGTTTGTTTTTGTTTTTGTTTTGTTTTTTATCTTCTCATTTCCCTCTCTATTCTCATGCCCTCCCTTTCTTTGCCCTTTCTCAATCAATCTCTTTCTCTCTCCCTCTTCAAATTTCCCGCTTTCTCTTCCTATTTGTCGGTCAACTCGTTTTTCTCTTTCTTCTCACGTCCTCCCTATCCTTCCTTCTTCTGATTTCCCTTCCTTTCTCTCCGTCATTGCATTCACTTACCCCTCTCTCTCTCTCTCTCTCTCTCTCTCTCTCTCTCTCTCTCTTTTCATTCACTACTTTTTCTCACTCTTTTCCCCTTGTCTCCCTCTTCTCATTCATTCCCCTTCTCTCTCTCTTCTCTCTGTCTTTTTATTCACTTCCCTTTCTCTCCCTCTTCTAAAGCACTTCCCCTCCTTTCTCTCTTTCCATTCAAATCTCTCCCATCCCAGAACTTGTTTCTTTCTTTTTTCTCCTTCTCCAACTTTTTATAATCTTCTGTACTGTTTTATTTCTAGTGTTCTATTTCATTCTCTCTGTCCATATCCCCTTCTCTCTCTCTCTCTCTCTCTCTCTCTCTCTCTCTATGTATATATATATATATATATATATATATACATATATATATATATATATATATATATATATATATATATATATCAAATCAACGTAAACACACAAGCGGCCAGCCCACCCGACCACTGGGATAATTTGGCTACAGATTCTTTTCTCTTTGCGTGAGTACTCCACTAAGCACAATCTAAGAAGGTTTTATTTTAGTTATTTTTTCTTTCAAAAAAACTGCTTTTCTGGGTCTCTCTTGTCATTTTGGCTCAACAACGCCCAAATTTATTGCTGGGAATTTCCAGATAGTTCTAGATAAGATCTATCAGATAATTCTAGATATTCTTTGGATAGTTAATTCTAGAGATTCATTTACTCGATGTACGAATATATTCCTTCTTTCCAACCAATTTTCGACTTAATTCTTCTATTTCTATCTCTTAGTCTTACATCGAGAGAGAAAATCCATCCCTGCAAGTTGCAGCAAAAATCACGACGCTTATAGTAAATGATTTTATCCGTACGTCACATAAATGAATCACTGTAGCTTGTGTGTGTACCAGAACTAATTCTCTAAACAAATCTCTAATATTATCTTTAAAAAATATACCAATATCAGATGATGATTAAAATATGCATAAATAATTAAACGAAAAAATGGAATTGAACATTAATTTACATACATAATTTATTTAGAACTCTACATCTATGCCACATATATTAGAATGTCAGCCCTGTAGATCTGCTTTCAAAGGTTTTAAGCAACAAAAATAAATCGAAGCTAAAATCATGTAATTAAAGTTAGTGGTTATGTATGCTTGATGATAAGTCAGTCCCCAGTTTAAATCAGTTACGGTACTAGTTTCGTATACTTACACGTTTAGCTGGGACACTTTTACCAACTGATCGCAATTATCAGCAAAGAATAAAACGTGAGCAATAAACACCTAACGATATGATGAGATTATATGAATTCTTTTCTGTTTATTTATTTGTTTGCGCTCGAATGGAATGATCTTATTGGTTGATGTGCCTTCCTATTATCACATCACAAAGAAGATTACGTTTAAAAAAACTCTTGAGACTTGTCTGGTCATCACAAATTAAAACAGCTTGAGATGATCTGAGACCTCAAAAAAAAAACTTGAAAATTAGAATTGAATTATTAAATCAAAGTGACCTTATAAAATAGCTTTAGGGTCTTTGAGGCAGATCCATACATAAATGACTTATTTTTACGGATATATTCTAGTAACATTATTATAGAGCTAAAAGAAGAAGAAATCAAGGAAAGAATCACTTTAGATTGGTGAGCTTTCGTTCGAACAAGATCAACCTTCAAAATCAAGCTAGTGCAAAAAGATGAGTACATAACCAATGGATCCTCCCGATAGTCACTTATGGAGCTGAAACTTAAAACCTAAGCAAATGACTGGCCATTAAACTGAGAACCATGCAACATGCAAAAGAGAATCATGTTCAACATAACATGGAGATATCACAAGACGACACAATAGTAGAGAAAAAACAGGAGCTAGGGATATCATAGAACCCATTAGAAAACTCAAATAGTAATAAGCTGGTCATGTTGTAAGAATGGCGGGCAACCCCTGGACATCACGACTCACAACGAGGATTTCTCAAAATCACATGCGAAGCAGGGACCGACAAAATATATGATTGCATGACGAACTAGAAATGTTCAGAAAGAACTGGTTCCGTGATGCCTACGATAGAAATGTCTGGCAAATCTTGGGGAAGGTCCTTGTCCAACGACGGATGCTAAAAGGCTGCTGCTGCTACTGATGATGATGATGATGATGATGATGATGATGATGATGATGATGATAAAAATGCCTCTACCAAGAATGAACAGCTGACTTACTTAATAGACAGTAAAATGTATCGGAGTCAAACGTAATTTGTATCTGCTGATGTTAAATGGCATGTATTTCTCGGCCAAATGTGAGCTTTAATGTTCAGAAAACAACCATTTTAACTTATAGATGTCCAGAATGTCTGATAAGATATTGTGTATTTCGATTAAAAATCATGTGTATACGACTGTTTGTTTATGGTTCTTGCATATAAGTGACTGAATTCTCTCCCCAATTGTCTACACTCATCAAATGGATCACGTCGATTTTCTCATACGTATGATTATCAAATTTAATAAATCTCTTCATGCACGCAGTTTCTTGTACATGCTTATGCGTAAATGAAGTGCTGGTACAATTTCTATTGATTTATCTGTCAAATTGTGTGAAGTTTTATCTTTTGTGTACGTCATTTGTTTGAGTGCGTATGTATGTATTTTTTTAGTGTGTTTAGACAATAGATAAATTATATGATTTGACAAGAGAATTTATGAACACAAAAGAGCTCTAAGGATAAATGACATACTAAATGCACTCGTAGTCCATTGCAACGAGATGAACTACCACTTTAATTTATAGTATGCAAGAATAATAAAGAAAGAACGGAACAAAATGAGATGACTAATTATAGAATCAGCATTAATCTCGGCAAGCAACACAATTGAACAATGATCTGGAAAGATTCAAATGTCTTCGGTATTGATGAACCTTATATTAAAACTAAATAAAATACCTATGAAGATCAACAAAAAAGTACACAGACTAGGATTCCAAAAAATCCTAAATATGCTTAGTAAAAAATACATTATATACTTTCAAATATCACCACGAGAATATAATAGGGTTAGCATGATCACCAAGGCAACGATAAAAATCATCAATTTGAAAAGAAATATGATTTAAAATCAATCTGATGACGTTACTAGTCAAAGGAACGCGTCATTTTGAACAGAATACATTAAAATAATCAATTTTCCCTATTTGTCAAATCGTGTTATTCATATATGTATATGTGTATATATGCTTTTTATTATTGTACGTATTTGTTTATAGGTTTAATTTATTGTCCGTGTATATCATTGCTGTTCGTGTCATTTGGAATTTAAAACACCATAAAATCTCTTATATTGACCTTCGGTTGGTCACATGTCTAGAAAAATATTTGAAAGAACATGGTGTGTGTTTATTTACCAGTCACGATAGATGTTGTACAAACCTTAAATGAAATATACTTTCTTCCATTCTAAGAATTTTTAAAAAATGGAATCTTGGCATATTAGATTACATAAAAACAGGTTAATGGAAGCTGTGATGCGATCAATATCTTCTGGCAGCGTGCTATGTTGGGGATGATCAATATAATTTGGAAAAAGGGATGATCAATGGATATTTTACTTCTCCCACAGTTTTAGGCAGTAATCACTTAAGAAAGTCTAAATTTTCGGTGAAATAAGTAATCAGTTAAGTAAGATATATATCTAGCATGAACTTACATTACAAATTGAACCCACCTCACGATAAACCTTTTATACACATGATAAGGAATAAAGGTTTGAATCTTCAACTCTCTTACTCCGAAACTGGAGAAACCTATGTTGACAGTTCTAATGACAGATTTAGATTGACGGTTCTCAATAAACGGTCACGTTTTGGAAACTGAAATTTCAAACAATTCCATTCAGTTCTCTTCGGTCTATCTTGTAAGAAAATCTTTATTATCATTTCCAGTTCCACTGAACTTATGCTATTATAAATGAAGTGTGTATTTCCTTATTTCAAGAAGAGAGAATGGAAGTAATCCCGAAAACCAAAAAATGTCAGCACTTCATTTACAAACACAAAATTGCAGATTTTGTCTTATATCCACTTTTTATATACGAACACAATGGACGGATTTCGTTTAATATCAACACCTTGTTTACGAACAGAAAAATGCAGATCTCAGTTAATATCAACACTTCATTCACAAACATGAAATTGCAAATTTTGTTTAATATCAACACTTTATTCACGAACATAAAATTGTAGATCTAGATTGATATCAACACTACATTTACGATCACAAAAATGCAGATTTCGTTTAATATCAATACTTTATTTACAAACACAAAATTATAGGTCTTATTTAATATCATCAGTTTATTTACGAAGTCAAAATGGCAGATCTTGTTTGATATCAACACTTTATATACAAATACAAAAAGCCGATCGTATCAACACTTTATTTACGAAGTCAAAATTGCAGATCTTGCTTCATATCAACACTTTATTTACGAACATAAAATTGTAAATATCGTTTATGTAAAAGAGGATGCGAACACACACCGAAATGTGAACAAAACTATCCACATACTGTACTTGAATGATCGATTTAATGTTGAGTATATGCTTATCTCAATCAATGATCCTGCCGTTTTTCATCTAGCCTCTTTTGAATGAAAGAATCATGCTCAGCCTCACACGAAAAGGTCATAAGTCAGCACAGTATATCAGAGAAAAGACATGAGTCTGAGATATTATTGAAACCAATTGAAAATTCAAATGGCAATGGGCTGGTCATGTTGCAACAATGGCAGACAACCACTGTACATCTCAACTCAGAACATGGATCCCCACAGATCATATCCGAAATTGCAGCCGACAAAAGTAAGATGGTGTAACGAGCTTGATAGATTCAGAAAGTACTAGCTCAGCATTGCCCATAGAGGGGTCTGGCGAATCTTGGGAAGATCTATTTCCAATGATGGGCACAAAAGGCTGGTGATGATGATGCTGACGATGATTATATATCGTCTATTTTAGGTAGACTCTGTTAATAACCCGATTAGTGAACTGTTCTTATTTACCTTGGTTGGTTTCATCAGCAACCTTTAAGCATCCGTTGATCCCAACATTCGCCAAACCTCTCTATCATCGGCGTTGCACTACTGTTTTTCAGAATTTGTCCAGTTTATCATACCATATTATTTTCTGTTGGTGAAAGTTTCACATATGATCTCTTTGGATCTAAGTTGTGAGCTGTGATGTCCAGCGGTTGTCTGACACTCTTGCAAATTGACCAGTCCGTTGTTATTTAAGTTTCCTAATAAATTCTATGATACTATTACTCTCGTTTCTCCGCTAATATATTGTGCTGTCTTATGATCTCTTCATGTGAGGTTGAGCATGATCCTCTCCTGTACATGTTGCATGGTTCTCTGTTTGTTGATATCTTTGAGGAGTTATTTAACTTACACGTGCACAGTTGTTGTACAGCAACAAATTAAAACAATGGATTCCAAATCACGTGGTCCATAATAAACTAAATAAGCTATTGTATTAATGAGCTTCGTTGCTCAGAGCAGAAGAAATACTTTTATTTATTAGGTTGTCATTTTGAAATTTGGTTTGTCAGATGGTGGTGGTGGTGGTGAGTTAAGTAGGCACTCATAAATTTCTTATTTCTGGAGAAGTATTTGTATTTTGAAATTTTTTTTTTAAACCATAAGTATCGCTGAATATATCTCTAATCAGGCAATTTATCTAGATTGTTTGCTGCCTCTTTGCTAGAATTATAAACATAGTTCATACTGCAGGTCATTAGGGATTAATTCCATCAACATTGAGTATTTCACAAGTTTCTTTTTGTACTAAAGCTGCCACTTAAAAAAGTCAATTCTTACGCTGCAATTATTCCATAACCTTACTATACAGTTAATAACAAACGTATTCAGCCACACACTGTTATTCTAAACTCTCTCTTTTTCTCTCTCTTTCTTTTTCACACACACACACATACACACACACACACACACACACACACACATACTTTCTTGGTCTGTCTTCTACTTCAACTTTTCTGTCTCCAGAAGAAAAAAAAAACATTTATGAATACCGATATACAAACAAGTGAACACGTGTAAATACAAATATAAACGAAACCACGAAAAATATACAGAGGCAAAACATGAAAATCAAAAAATGCAGGAGAAACCAGTAGACAGATTAACAAACAGACAAACGTCAAGACGTGACAAGTAAATATTTGATGCAAAATAATAAATGTTTATTCAAACAAGATGTTCAAATAATATTAAAAAGCGTCAGTGAATCAGTTCAGAAAAATTCAAATATAAACAAAATAATTCATCATCAGCCTTTTAGCGTCAATCATTGGATACAGACTCCCACCCCTCGCCTGATTCTTCAAACCTCTCTATCATGGTCGTTACTGAGCTAATACTCTCTGAAGTTGTCACGCCATCTTATATTTTGACGGTCGCATGTGATCTCTCAGGATCCATGTTGTGACTCTTGATGTCCATCGGTTTTCTGCTATTCTTGCAACATGGCCAGTCCATTGCCATTTGAGTTTTTTTAATGGATTCGCTGATATTCCTGACCTATTTTTTCTCTAATATATCATGCTGTCTTGTGATCTCTATGTGATCTTAATTATGATTCTCTCTTGTGCACGTTGAATGGTTTTCTATTTGAGAGTCAATCTTTTATTATATTCTGTGTTTCAGCTCCATAGGTGATTATCGGGAGGATATTTTGGTTGTATACACCTTTTTTGTGGACAAATGGGATTTTCTTGTTCTTGAAGGTTGTGTTTGCTCTACTGGAAAGTTGCCAATATAAAGTGATTCTTCACTTGATCATTATTTTTTCTTTGGTTTTTTTAATGTTTATTTTTACAAAAAAGGGCATTTTGTTTTTATAGTAGAAATTTGAAATAGATAAGATTTAACAAATCACCTATATTTGGCTAGAGAGATAAGCCACAGAGACCCTATGGCTGCTATTAGTAATCAATTTTTCTAACTAGCTATTTGGATCGCTGAAAGTGGCTCGTTATATGCAAAATAAAATACTATGAACATTTGAAGCTACATTTTATCAAATTTATCCTACCTACTAATCGTAACTCTAAACCTACCTTCCTTCTAACCCCAATTCCAAACTTATCGAGAATATTATAGAAAATATCATTATTCGATCGATGGTGAGAATCTACCCACTTTTAGCAAGGAGGTTCTGTTCAAATAGGTTTTTGCAGCTTTAGCATTCCCTTGGATTATTTATTTGCCAAAATCGGCATTTTGTTAAACGTTAACTCTTTCAAATAATCGCCCTCTTTAAGTATGTTGGCTATAGCTTGTGTTTACAGTTGACTTCACGGCAGATGAGTTCGAAAAAAACGTCCTGACTACAATAAAAAACTACACACTTTTTTATGACGTCATGAAAAAAAAACGATCAACTCTGCAACAGAGAAAAACGTCACTACGATTGAAAACTATACACATTTTATGATGTTATGAAAAAGGGGCAAATTTGGAACAAACAAACTCGGAAAAACGTCATCACCACAATCAAAAACTACACACTTTTTATGACGTCATAAAAGATTCCTTTGAAGAACAATACGAAGAAGAAAAAAGGCTTGAAAAATTATACAGGAATCTTCGTAAATTGCCCGTTTCGTTTCGCTCGAACCAGTAAGTAGTAATTTATTTCACTTCAAACAATAATATATTTAGTCATGAAGAGGACGTTCTTTTTCTTCTTTACGTTTTCTTGGATAAATATTGTCTCCTATTCTTTTCAATGAAAATGATTTTTTTTAAATCAATTTTTCTCCGATTATATTAATTAAACTTAAAACAAGAAGATTGATGCTAGTTATTACTGTAAGTTTGTATCAGTGATATTTTTCAAACAAATATTTCGACAAAAGACATCTTTAAACTAAATCACTCAATCAAGCAATGTTTAAGTACGAGAACCCAAAGTTTGCTCCAAAATACGGATTCTGTGATGTCATAGAACCAGGTAAGAGTCAAATAAATATAATTTTTTTTTAAGGGAATGTACCGTAACATAACGAATATTTGGATGAATCAATATACAGTAGAGCAATTGTTCTCAACGAAGGAAGAAATACCCTCTTGGGTGGGGGGGTCCAAAATCTTAGGATGACATTTCAAAGTATGTGTAAATGACCTTTGGCCTTTGTTTAAATCGTCACAAAAATTGAGAAACTTTTGGAAGAAGTGCTAAGCCGAAGTCATGCTGAGACCGAACAATAGTGTACAGTCAAATATTTTATCAAAGCTGGTGAACGTATCTTTCGATCCAGTGAAAATGTATTTAGTGTTGTGTGTATGTTCCCTCTAAGTGCGACGTGACTTGTAATGGTGTGCCGTTTTAGAAATACAAAAATCTAATCATAAAGAAAACTGAATAGGATTGTATTGCATTATTATATTCACGGAATTTTTAGATAATTTTCTTCATACTACGTTGCTGGTATGAATCTTTGGTAAAGAGGAGGGGAGAATGATCTTGAAAATTTTGATCGAGGGGAGGTTTGGTTGAAAAAGGTTGAGAACCACTGCGGTTGAAAGTGCCATAAGTTCAATATAGTTGCGATTATTTGAAAACTTCCCTACTAAGAGTCCATGCCAACACCTTTCAGCAACATTGGGAAACACTCCCACCAGTAACCACTCACCTCAACCAGTACGAGACATCCCTAGTTGCAGCCACCCCGATTTAACAAATGTTATCCCCCACCCTCCACCAGCCGAATAAAACAGGGAACGGCAAATATCGGCTAAATATCAATGCAAAACAGTGTCCCTGTCCAAATTGAATTCGTGACTTTCCCTTACACAAGACGGCTGGCTCAACGAGGGATGGTCGCCCATCTTTGCTGACAGTTGCTGACGACACCAAAAGCACGTATTCAATTTAGAGGGGACAAGGGTCCCTGTCAACTCTGTATTTGTCCTTTGCTCCCGTTTTTACCGATAACTACTGAACCTTTCATTGCTCCATGTGTGTGCGTATATATATAAATATATATATATATGGCTGCATGATTTCCGCAGCGCACGACTGCACATGCGCGAGAATGTTTGCTTTGGCTAAGTGTAATTAAAGAAGTAGAAAAAAAAACATTCTGTGGTTTTCGCAGTTTCGAAAGCTGCGAATCTAGACCTTGCCTAGGATCGAGACCCAGGAAAGGAACATCAATTATCTCATCTTGATTCGTCTGCTTTGTCTTAAATTGTTTTGTTTTCACATTGGTTTATCTTTTGTTGCTTTCGTCTTATTTCTTCTATCAAGTTCAAACCTTTTGATTCTTTATATCTTATTTTTTCCGCCATCTTTTAGACTTTCCCATTCTTCAATATCCTCTTAATGTATTCCTTATTTTCAAGTGACGTTCAGGTTTTCTTCTTCTCTTAATCATTTCATTGTAGCTTGTTTCAATCTACCATTTCCTCTTCCCCTTTTGTCTTTTTGTTCTTTTTTTTTTTCATTATGGGTGTCATCAGTAATATATCATTCGTATTTCGTCTTCCAATTATTTCTTTTAGCTTTTTTCCGGTCCCAACGTTTTTTCTTCTCCCTCCTTATCTCTTTTTTTCCTTTTTCCATATCTGCTTTCTTCTTCTCCCTCGTCTTCCGCTCCCTTTTTCTTCTTCTCCCTCGTCTTCCTCTCCTTTTTTCTTCTTCTCCTGATTCTTTCCATCTTCTTATTCTCCCCCTTTCCTCCTCCACCTACTTCTTATTATTATTCGGCTTCTTCTCCTTCTTCTTCTTTTCCTCTCCTTTTTTACTCATTCTTCATCATCATTTTCCCCTTCTTTTCTTTCTTCTCCTTCCCCTCCTCCGACTGCTTCTTTTTATCCGTTTACTCCTCCTCTGCCTTCTCCTTCTCCACATTTACTCTTCCTGCTCCTTTTCTTTTTCTATTCATTCCTTTCTTTTTTCTTCTTCTCTCCTTCTCATTTTTCTTCTTCTTCACTCTTCTTCTTCTTTATTCGTACTCATTCTTCTTCTTTTCTTTATTTCACTTCTCTCAATTTATTCAGAGGAGTCCCCGAAACGAGTTTCTATGCCTTGATTTGTTTTATTAGATATTTCTTTTATTTATTCATTTTTTTAATTATATTTCTTTCTTTGATTATTCATAAAGTTTCTTTCTTCATTTTGTTTTTCTTTGAGTTTTCTCACTGAATTTTATTCAATTCTTTCTTTCCATTTTCCTTCTTACGGGGCAATTGGAATGGTTGCTAATTTGAACTCTAAGGTCTTACCATCTTTTTGTATTCTCTATTTAAATCTTTAATTTTCTTATATATTTTTTAGTATCAACTCTTGTCTATCACACAGTTAATCAAGATAAACATTTCTCTTCATCAAGTTCAGATTAAAAAAGCAATTCGAAAATTACAAACGTCTCCTTTTTTGAAGTTTTCAGGTCTTCTTCAGCAAATAGGAGGAGACGAATGTCCACTAAATTGCAAGGATTTGATTTCCACAGGGAATTCATAAATTGGCGCCTGATTTCGTGGTAACATTCAACATATTCAGAGTCACATCTGGCGATCTCATGCAAGGGATATGATTCTTATCCTATCCATATAAAAACTATATATGCAAATTAGTACGTTTCATTATATATAGTACGGTTGTATGTCCTGCTGTTGTAACCTCAAAGTTATAATGAATTGGTCCATGTAAGATAGAAGTTCACAGCCGAAAAAACAATGAAAGAATTTTAAGATTAGACAGGCTGTTATGACATAACAATGAAAAAAACGCACAGAAGCAATGTGTAAATGTTTTGTTGTTTTTTAATGCCAGATTCGTCAAATTTGGCTGTGGATTTTTCTTAGTTTTTGATGAAATAATGTTCAACTTTTTGTGATGAAATAAGTAATATTTATAATAAAATAAGATTCTCGCTGAGATTTTTCTATACAGCTCAATATCAGTGGTAACTTTTCTTCCATAACATTCGATCTTGGGACTTTATGTCAGATTGCCCTTTAAAACAGTTTGAGTTGACTTGAGACATAAAAAAATTAAAATCAGAACGTTTGAATTATTAAAATGAATACTCAATAAAATAGCTTTGGGCTCCTTAGTGCTGATCTATACATAAACAACCCTGTCATTTTTTTATATGTATATGATAGATTATTAATAATCCTCGCACGATATTAAAAAACAGATACATTCTCTGTACAGGTCAGCTTTTTGAAACTTCGAATGGTCTAATAACAGTGCTATCTTTTCATCGTGAGGATAAGAAGATTACTTGTCTTTGTTGGCAATTTTCATCATTCTAGACCGATGGATTTATTAAGTGATCGTCGAATGACTCTTCATAAATAAAAATCGTCAACCAACACTGTCAACATAGGTTTCTTCAGTTTTTGAGCTGGGCTGGCTGACGTTTTTCGTTTAAAATCCCCCAAAATTGAATTTAGCAAAGTAAATTTATTCTAAATTGGTCCTTTAGTTTGTGTTCAGCAGTGTTCGTGTTTTGTTTTTTTTTACCAGACTTTTTTTAGTGATCTTTTGCAAACAAAATGTGGGGGCAGTAATCTACTCATTGATCACCCCTTTTTCCAATCGACCACCAACGATACAACCTGATACCAAAAGTCGTTGGTCTCTGTACGGTTTCTATTGAGTGACTAACCAGACCTGATTATTTTTTATTGATCTAGTTATCAGCTCTACAAATATCACATTCGATAACCTTCATAACTTTTAGGCAGAAACTTTCATTTCAGAAAGAGGTCTTGCTGTTTTAATTTCCGCTTTGTCGCCTCATATGCTATGATTCATAAGAATGAAGGCCCAATAATCTCTCAGCTGAAAATGGTCTTTTTCCATAGCACTTCCGTAACTAAAAAGCACCAGGGTGCACATACCCAAGGCACCAGTACCGAATTAAGGGAGCTCTGAGTGAGCTGAAGCCAGAGACATCCAATATGTAGGGGTACCCAAAATTTGTCAACGGAAAAAATGCCATTAGAAAGGTTCGTAAGAGTACTATGAAAGAATCATGCTTAATCTCACATGGAGAGATCACAAGACAGCACAATATATCAGGAAGAAAAAAAGGGTTCTGAGACATCATACAACCGATTAGAAACCTCAAGTGGCAATGGGCTGGTCATATTACAAGAATGACAGACAACAGGTATACATCAGGACTCACAAATTAATCCCCAGAGACCACATGCGAAACCAAGGCCGTCAAAACATAAGATGGAGAGATGAACTAGACAAATTCAGGAAATACTGGCTCTGCGACACCCATGATAGAGATATGTTGGGGAACCTGGGGAAGATCTCTGTCCAACGACCGACGTTAAAAGAACGATGTTGATGATGATCATGATCATGATCATAATATGAAATTTGATAGAATTTTTAATAGAAATTTCAGTCTACGTACACTAGTAATCATTTTGAAGGATGCGGTCTCTGTTTGAAAAAATTACAGCTAGGGGTCTCATGCGATCTCAATCTAGCCTCGTCTTCCAATGCCATACACAAACGATTGGGAAAAAAACCCACAGATTCGCCCCCAAATGTAATCACTTCTCCTTTAGTCAACGGTCCACTAGTTCCACAAAACTTCATTGGAATTATTTGAGAACTATTTTTAGATATCATAGCTGGAAAGGTACATGCTGCGTTCCTCCATCCATCCTTCCATCAGTCGGACAAACGAAGAGACGGAAGAATGGATGGAAATACATGGAATAATACATTGTCATCAGTCTTTTAACGTCCGTCGTTGGACATAGACCTTTCCCGGGAACGGCGTCACGGAGCCAGTATTTTCTGAACTTGTCTAGTTCATCTCTCCATCTCGCATTTTGTCGGCTCCGCATGTGATCTCTGGGGATCTATGTTGTGAGTCCTGATACCCATTGGTTGTCTGCCATTCTTGCAACATGGCCTGCCCATAGCCATTTCAGTTTTTTAATAGATTCTATGATGTCTCGGACCTAAGTTTTCTTTCTATTGTGCTGTCTTGTGATCTCTCCATGTAAAGTTGAGCATAATTCTCTCATACGTACTCTGCATGCTTCTCAGTTTGCAGGTCTGTCTCTTGGTTAGGTTTCATATTTCAGCTCCATAAGTTACTATCAGGAGAATCCATTGGTTGTATACTCTTCTTTCAAGGATTATTGAGATCTTCTTGTTTTTGAAGGTTGAGCTTGCTTTGTCGATGTCTTGCCATCCTTGGGTGTACTTCTGCAATTTCAATAACAGACGTAAAATATGAGTGAGTCAGCTATCCAGCACATAGTCGAACAGTTTTAAAAGGAAATCAACGAGTTTTCGGAATTTCTTTTAGAATTAAATGTATTTGCGAGAGACATATCTCTTTTAGTCACAAAATTGGCTACAGAATAGAGCAGTAACTAATATCAGTTGATGCAGAAGAAACTTGATTCAGACAATCTGGACTGAACTTGATTCAGGAAAACTCGCCACCAGTTTTTCCAATTAACGCTGTCAAAAATCTATAAGCATATGAGGACGTACGAAATACATCGACGAATAATACAGGTCCGGTTAGTCACTCAATAGAAACTGTTACATGACCAGCGTCTTTTGGCAAGCAAGCTGTGTCGTTGGGGGTGATCAATTAAAAAATTGAAAAAAAAAAGGGTGATCAATGTCTAAACTATTTATCTTGCATTTCGTTAGGCAGTGATCACTAAAGAAAAGAAGACAAACGTAAATGCTACCGGGTACAAAAAAGGGATCAATTTAACATGAACGTTCATTGTGATTTGACCCAATCCACCTCTAAAAAACGTATTTGGCGCGGGGGGTCTAAAAACAAAGCAACTGTTTTTTCTAGACATAATGAGGAGTGCAGGTTCATATTTTCAGCCCTTTTCCTCCATTGGTGCAGCCTGTGTGAGATACATGCATAACCATCCAGCCAGAGCAACTTAAAAACTTGAGAAACCTATGTTGACAGTTTTTGTTCACAATTTCTAATACTTGATATGCTATGTTGTGTGGCCTCTTTGGGGTTTAGGCACAATCAGATCAATCAGATGTAGTAGTCTTTGAATGCAATCAAGCTAAGTGCAACAACACAGAATTGAACTCACTATCAACAGCTTGTGATAGGTGCAAACATTTCTGGTTTTGACTTGGGACTAGTCAAGTCTGACACAAGGACTCATTGTTGGCAACATCTACTTGAAATTACATTTGAAATAAATAGTTTTGGGGGTCAAGGTTCTATGGGTCTACCAATAAGATTACTTTTTTTCACTTTTAGAAGTCAATAATGGTCCCTTTAGTAACTGTTGAAGATACTTCATACTAATTACGGTCAGATTACCTGGGGCAATCACGGAAGATAAGCAACGTCGGGCTTGGTCAGTATCTAGATGGGTGACCGTCTGGGAGTATCAGATGCTGTAAAAAGCTGGAGATCATGTAGCCAACCTCCTGTGGCGATCCCGTTGATCCTCCTAAGGAGGAGGAGGATGAGCTCAACCTCTACACCATGTTCAAAAATGCAAGCCAAAGGCTCCACTTCTCCCTACCCTGGTTCTCTTACTGACCCAGCAGCGAACGACAAGAAAAGAATGCAAAGAAGCTTTTATGATGTTTGTGGCTTTTGTAATACTGCTGTAGTTAAATTATTAATGGTAGCGTTGTCAGAAAGAAAATTGACAACATCAACTCACTACTCCCAGTTTCTTATCTTTTCTGTTGAGTTTTACAACAAGAGCATTTAATTTATTGCCTTCCCAGCAAACAATGTATGACATTTATGAACGAGATACACATGTTTAAACACTCTGGTTATTCATTTTTTGTTATTGACTCATCTATCTATTCCTCTCTCTCTCTCTCTCTCTCTCTCTCTCTCTCTCTCTCTCTCTCTCTCTCTCTGGGTAGCCTAATTAGTCGATATACATGGAAAAGAGAGAGAGTGTGAGAGATTGATAGAGGCGAACTGAGATAGAAATATAAATAGGTACGAACTGCGGTAGATATATACTGTTGGATAGATAGATAGATAGATAGATAGATAGATAGATAGATAGATAGATAGATAGATAGATAGATAGATAGATAGATAGATAGATATGAACTGAGCTGAGATAGATAGATAGATAGATAGATAAACACAGACTGAGATTGATAGATACATACATACTTACATACATACATACTTACATACATACAGACTGAGATAGATAGATAGATAGACAGATAGATAGATAGATAGATAGATACATACATACATACATACATACATACAGACTGGGATAGATGGATAGATAGATAGATAGAGACTAAGATAGATAGAATGATAGATTGAAACTGATTGGAAGGGATATATAGATATGTAATGTATATACATGTATACCTACACAATTATCATTTTCACTTCATGTATGTTTCTCTTTCTTTCTTTTTAATATCATATCCACCCCCTATTGATCAAGTAATCATTTGTCCTATACAAAGCAATTTAAACGGTACATACCCGGCTCTCTTCATATCAATCTATTTTTCCTCGCTTACATAAGGCAGCTAGTTTCAGGAATAACACCGCACGCTGCGATTTTTGTTCCTGAGTAGTGAAACATCGCTTTTGTTGCCAGGATATTGATATTCATACGTATTTTTTCTCACTTAATATGATTCAAATTGTGCGAATTAACCCGTTGTCCAATTAAATGAGTAGATTTCAAATAATGAAAGTTGGTAGGGAGTAATTGACGTTTTATATACTTTTAGACCTGAACAATCAGAAAAAAAGCATTCATTACCCAGAAACAAAGAATTGGTTTCAAAGTGCTGCTTCATGTAATCAATAGTAATCTTAGTTCTCCTAGGTTATTGGCTTTGGCTGTTGTACTTGCCTCATATGGTTCTGATTTGAAAGGTATCTGTTCAAAGCAAGCGGGTTGTCTTTACTGGGAACATTTATGCAACAGAATTTTTCAATTCACCAATAAATCATCGGTATAGTCTAGCGACTGTGAGTTGTGCAAGTAAATCTCTTCCTTCTTCACAGTTTGTTGAAGGAGATATTTACTGGAATTCTTGTGGACGTGCTTTCGACATGATCAGGTAAAAAAGACAAGGTGTTAATGCTACACATCCATACCTCGGATAAATGAATCACTGTAGCCAGCTCGTATTCAAGAACTAACTATCATAAAGTTATCTAACATTATAATAGATCTCATATATATATATATATTATTGTGTCATCCACAGATAGCTGTTTCGTTGTATAACAACTCTTCAGTGTGGCTATAGACTATCCATTATCCCCTCCAGTACCACGAGACGGGATTTAAACCTTCGCTTCAGACCCGGGGGCCGGTATCCTAACTCGCTAGGGAACTGGACGGTCAGTAAAGCTGAATTTAAGCGATATATTTATTCATCTTATATTCCTCATCCACCAGAGTGCTCTATTCCTATTGAAGAGAATTATATAAGCTTACAATGAACGAGAATGCTCTAACAACTCTGGAATAGAGCACTCTGGTGGATGGAGGATTGTGCGTAAGTTAATAAATCGCTAGTTCTGCGTAGGGTGGAGGTAAAATGCCAGCCTTTGGGTCTGAAGCGAAGGTTTCGATCCTACCTTGCGGTAATGGGTGGGATAATGGATAGTCTATAGCCATACTGAAGAATTGTAATACAACGAAACAGCTGTTTGAGGATGACTCAATCATTCAATTAATATAATATATATATATATGTGTGTGTGTGTGTGTGTGTAGGCGCGCATGCGTGTGTGTATGTGTAAGTGTATGTGTATTTACATCTAAATGTAATTGTGTATACGTATGTGAAGAGGTGTTTGTGCATTATATACGTGTATAGAATACATCACTTTAGTTTATATCACTTTAGCAGTTATCAGTTTAGTCTACAGCATTTTCGTCTAAAATCACTCACGTCTAAATGAGCATAACTATAATGTACTTGAGTACAAAAGCGTGTCCGTTGAATATTAATATATATTTGCCAAAAGAACTCAACATGCCACTTCTTAATTGTCTCTTCGGGAGATCATACCTCTAATCAATAAAGAATTATATTTTGGTTTATAAGTGCCACTTTATGGGCAAATCTGATGCCTGTATCCCCCAATGAATATCATTGTTGCAAATTAAAGGCATAACCCTGCTCCTACCAAATAAATTATCAAATAGGACCCGAGTAAATCCTCTCAAACTGATATAAATTATTTTTCTCCAAACGTGCTTTCATACTTAAGTTTATCATACTAATGTTCATTTACACGAAAGTGGTTCTTGAGGAATAGCTTTAGACAAAACTGTTATTTGCTCGAGTGATATTGACAAATCTGCCAAAAACCGCGTATATATACGGCAAAGTCTTGAACCCGTGCTCTGTAAGAATGGGCTCATTCATTTCCTGGGAAGTTTGGGGATCAATCCTTTGCTCAGAAGGTGCAGAAATATGCATTCATGTAGTGAAAAAGTGGCTCGGGAACACAGAGAGAGTTTGACGTTAACACTTTCTGACATTCCCCAGAAAAGATCTGAACATGACAAGTATCTGAACGAGAACAACATACCCAAGTGGATAAAATAAAGACTTTTGTTCTACAGCACCGGACAGTTATCGAATGTGGCAGATACTTGAGGAAGGATGAAAGGCATAGCAGCTGAAACGTTGTGATAAAAATAACATCAACGATGAAACAGGTTCAAAAGAATCAACGTACAAACACTTCAGTTGTTAATATAAAAAAAAAATGTCAATAATC
>OY735235.1:11629830-11809830 GCA_963457665.1 Thysanoteuthis rhombus | reverse complement strand
TGCAAATCTGAAGTTGCTCAGATATTCGCCGTCTATTTCGATTCCTTTATTCTCCCAGTCTAGGTTTTGGAAGATCATCTTGAGGCAAGCTGTGGAGAGTTTGGCTGAGCTGGTGTCACTTTTTAGTACTCCCTCTGGGGCTGAACGCGAAAGGATTCTTTGACCTGTAAATTGATTTCATTCTTTTTTCCGATGAATCCGATTATTCATTCCAAATTCGATTTTGATGACATTCATCTACTCAACAAGCGTTGGTAAAACAGTTTGCTAGAATAACTAACGATAAGAGGGAATTGAAATTATTAATTAATTCATTTCCATAATTATATTTTATTATAACGACTTTCGCATAAATATTCGATCCCCTCAACTAACATTTAATTGAGGCTCCTTTCACCTCGACCACTACTCATAGATGTTTTCTGTAATCGTAAGTAAGTCTCCTGCATCTCTTGACTGGTTTATTTTCTGTGCAGAATTCCCCCCTGAACTCATACTTGAGGCTCTTTTGGCCCGTTTATCAACAGTGGTCAGAACCAAATGGGCCTCAACTAAGTAGGGCTTGAGGGTGTCGAATACTTGTGCTAAGGTCATAACAAACAAGAATTGATAATCTGTTATAAATTGTTTCACCTCAATTGACGAGGTGAATGTAATCAAATCAACTTCGGGCAGATTGATTGGGAAAAAAAGGAAAACAATCCAAAGGTCGGATATATATATATACATATATATATATATATATATATATATGTGCATTCGACCTTTGAATTGTATAAATAAATGATAGATATATATATATATGTACATAAATGCTCCTCCCTTCTTCTGGGTTGGGCAATCTTTGGGTAGGGCAATTCATCCATTATAAGCTAATATAGCAATGCTCTTAAAACTCTGGAATGGAGTACTCTGGTGGATGGGGAATTATGTGTAAGTAAATTTATTGCTTGAATTCGGGTCTTATATATATATATATCAGTCGTTTCCGTAGTAATCCACCGATACTTAACCAAAAGAAAATTTTAGCGACTATAGTCTACCATATCCATAGCCATTTTCCAGGGGTAATATATATATATATATATATATATATATATATATATATATATATATATATATATATATATATATAATTCTCTCCTAGATTGTCTATGCATGCCCATCTGCAATACGTAATTATGCAACTTTCTTCTAACTATTGAATAGGGCACTCTGGTTGATGGTGAATGCTGCGTAAAAACATTTTGCTTAATAATAATATACCAGTGATGTCATAAATAGAATTTATCCTGACCATATTTATTCTTCGATGGGATTTTGTTTTATGTGACTACAAATCTTGACGCCATTCTTGTTCACTCATTGACTGTGATGACTAATGCTCCGTTTACTTTATACCTTTTCACTAGTTTCTAGGTCTTTTGTTCCCCCTGTATACCGTCCATATTGCCTTTTCCCCGAAATCAACCCCCATCCATGTGCAATTGATTATTTCCCAATATTCGACCAGGGCTCAGTCCCCGTTTGCCCCCGTTTATTAATCCGTCTTTGAGTTGAAATTAGAATGCGTTGGAATTGGAACTGATGCCCCCCACACACACACTTCTTCAATACGAATTGGTCGAGTGTTGGCGTTAGAAAAGAATTGGGATTGGGAAGTGATTTGTCCGTCAATGTTTATCGACTGGGGAACGAGAATTTTGAATGAAGACAAGAAGGAAGAAGGGTGAGAATGAGCATCAGAAGAAGAACTAGAAAAAAATAATGAAAGAAAAACAGAACAAAGTAAGTCAAAAACGGAAGTGATGAATAGTCAAAGGAAGGAAGAAAGAAAACGTAGATAAAAAAAAATGAAAAAATGAGAAAAGGGAGTCAAGAATTATGATGAAGAATAAGGATGAAGACAGAGAGAATGAAGGAGAAAGATTGAAAAATGAATGAGCTGAAAAAGTAAGTAAATAAAAAGAGACAATATACAAAAAAGAAAATAGATATTGAAGAAGGATTGGTGATATTCAGAAAAAAGATAAGACGACGAAAGAAAACAATAGATAGAAATGAAGATGACTAAGAAATTGACAAATTGATTAAATGCTCTCATAGAACGAGTTAAATCGAAGAGAACCGATAAAAAAAAGAGACTGTATAGATAAACAAACGAAAACTCTGTCTCCGCGCGATATAAAAATGGGAGGAAGATGCGACGAGAGAATGCAAAGGAAGTAACCGATAAAAAAGAATCAATTCAAAAATAAACGTCTGGGAGTTTAGATTTGGTAGTGTCTAGTCTGGTCTGGTCAGATTTAGAGAATCCACGCAGCTTGAATCCTTCCCACCCTTTCCCTGAACACAAAGAAGAAGGAAAAAAATGATTGGAAGTTCAGTGTTCGCTGTCCTCTCCCTAAACACAAAGAAAAACGTTCAGTGTTTAGATGGGATCAAATATGGCAGAGAATTGGCAGAATGAAAAGCGCGCGTAACAGGACAAGACAAGGGCGGGAAAAATAGATTAAGCGAAACGTAAAGAGAGACGTTTGTATGGAGGCAACTCGAAACGCCGATAACAGACAAACAAGAGATGTCTTGGGGAAATGGATTCCCTCGGGTACGGATGGACAGCATTTTATAAAAGGCTAACTAACTGATGGACAGTTCGGTCCATTTGTTGGCGCAAGGAAATAAGAAAATCGGAGAAAGTAAGTAGAATGAGAAAATTGACAAAGGAATTGGTTTGGGAAATCGTTCGGAGACAAAACATGCCTTTAGAGAGATTTAAACGGTAAATAAAAAATTGTTGAAGAACCAGTTCACAGAAAACATAGACAGACTGATGAAGCTGGCAGTGAACACAAAATTGAATTTTCAGGTGAAAGCTGAATGGTTATCGACTGTAATAGACGAATTAGGGTTTTGCAGGTAAACTGCCTGACCAGACGAATAACACCGTAAAGAATTTTTCCTGATAATAGTACTTTTAGTGAAGACTCTACAGTGGAACCATTAGTTTGATACTGAGAGAGAGAGAGAGAGAGAGAGAGAGAGTGAGAGAGAGAGAGATAGAGAGAGAAAGATGCTGGTTACTGCTAAATGTCCTTTATGGAGAAAAGAATATAATTTTAAATTTGAAAATATCTTCCTCCTGATCTGAGGATCTGTTTATATCCCTTGGAAGAAAAAGAGAAAATCTTTCACTCTCAATCTGTAACTAACGTAATATATAAAACCATAATATTTGAGTTCATACATGTATGTGTGTGTACATACATATAAAACTCAGATATTATACATATATGATTTTTACATAGAGACTCATTATGTATATATTATATTTGCAAACTGAGTTTATATATATATATATATATATATATATATATATATATATATATATATATATATATATATAAACATAATATATATACATATATGTATATGTGCGTTCTTGTGTATTTGTTCTGCTGAGGTATCTTCACGATACACAATATATATATATATATATATATATATATATATATATGCAGTATATATACATATATATATATATATATATATATATATATATATATATATATGCAGCATATATACATGACTTTCTAAAAATACTAAATACATCTACGTATAGGAAAAAAGAGAGGAAGACCTGTTTCATTAGTAATAAAAATTCACGTAGAAAACAGCCTTCAGTACTTTAGGGATCTTAAAAAATCCCGTTATGACAGATGATATATATTCGGCAGATTTTTTCCATCACACTATCGATCGACGTTCAGATTATTGAAAGTTAGTTTTAACTTAGTTGAAGCTTCATCAACTTGGTCAGGAAGTGTAAATTTCACTTTCGTCAATATAACATGTGGTAAGAAAAACGTTGAACTAATACAGTTGTCTACTTAAGTGGCAATATCTTCACGCTATGAACAAAGTAATAGTTTTACCCGAAGTGCAACTTCTTCGAGCAGACATTTCCCTAGACAGAAATGCTACTTTTTTCCACGAGACAACCATCTTTTTCATCTCTTTCTTTCCCTTCCAAGGGAGAGTTGAGCATGTCTAGAATGTTGGACAAATCACACAACGAAAGCAACCACCATAGATCGGCTTACATTTTGCTACATTGCCAAATAGCCAGAGATCCGAAGAAGTTGTTTTTCCTTAAAAAAAAAAGATGTGTGCAACTGCGAAGTTAAGTGGGATATATTTGTTGATATGAAAAGAATGAATGCTACTTTTGGTCTCTCTGTCTTAATAGAAACGGGGTCTTGGAATTTGTTATCTAACCTTTTATCGTTATGTGTGTGTGTGTGTGTGTGTGTGTGTGTGTGTGTGTGCGAGTGTGTAATTTATTACTTTGACAATTCGGAAATAACAACTGAATTATAGAATTTTCAAGTATTTTCTTCTGATACTACATTTCGCAATTCAGATCGGAATTTTGATAAAGTAAATACATGAAAAGTTCATAATTTAGTTGTTTTTCCAAATTGACAAATTGATAAATAACACAGTGTTGGAAAAATCTTTTCACTTACCAAGAGATGTACCGATATGTATATATAGTTCATAATATATTTTCAGTTTATAAAAATGCAAAAGGGAATAACATATTTTATCCATTGTAGATGTTTAATCAAAGTTCTCGATATTTAACACAGTAAATAAAGCTATTAACATATAAAAATAAGAATTACAAGTATATCTACCAGATGAATGTTAACATTTTGCACCAACCACACTTGTTATATATTTTTCCTGTGACGTTTTATTTTTATTTATATAAATATTAAACATTAGGATAAATGCTGGAAAAGTTTAGTGATGCCTAGTGCTGAGATATGGAACTGGTAAGGACAAGGAAGGGCTGAGTGAGTTCTTACAAATGAGAAAAAAAGAAAGCCTTAATGTTTTCAGTTTCCTCAGCTTTGACATCTTTTTCCTTTCTTTCTTCATTTTGTTTGATTTCATCTTTTCTTTCTTTTTATCCTTTTTCTTCTCTTTCTCCTTTTTCGTTGTCTTCGTCTTCTGTATTTAGAGAATGTTCTTTTTTGTTTCTCTCTCTTCCTATTCTTTCTATAAACTTCCTTTTTGTTCAACATTTTCACAACATTTTTTTCATTTTCTCTTTCCTCTTTCTTTCTACTTTTCTCCTTCTTTCCTTATCCCTCATTAATGACACTTAGTAGCTTATGAGTAATAAAAACGTACAACATTCTTGTAAACATTCATAGCAATATCGAATCACCGGATGTGATCTGTGAGTGTACGCGCGTGTGAATTGAGGGCCGTTCTACATGGACTCATTTTCGATATTACAACTTTGAAAATTTGTATAAGCATACCACCAGGCACCATCTAAAACGTTTTTGCTTTTCTTGTTATGTTTTCTTTCTCAAACAAAAAGTGCTTTTTAGGTCTCTATGGCAATTTTAGACTAATAATGTCCAAATGTTGGTATTTTTTAGATAATTTCAATGAAAGATCTATATTTTCTAGATGATTTCAGATAAAAGATTTATTTCTTCAGATATTTTTTACATAATTAGTTCTGGTACGTGCACGGGCTATGGAGATCCATTTATACGAGGTACGGATATTACACTTCAAATTTGGGAATATAAATGAGGGAAACCCGTAATGGTTCACTTGGTTTAAATTGCATTCAACGAGATGATGAGGTAATACAGAAACTTGTTACACGTCAATTTAGAGTCATTCACTTCCCCCAGGCACCTTGGCCCGTCTGGGTCCCATTTCTCAGCTTCTAATTCTTCTCAATCGATTGTCAACCCTCTTTACATTTCTACTTGTATTCAGTCGAGAACATACGCGCCCTGTCGTCTGCCTTTTTACACCCGAATGACGGTTATTGCAAAGGGAGAGAACTCCGTTCAGTGGTCAATGATGGGCGAAAACATTGATCGTATACAATCTCTGTTTCATACGGAACAGTATGTGTTGATGTATTCTGTAAGCTACTGTTCAGTATAGTGTACAGAGCCAATTTATGTTATGAGCGACTTTTTTTTCTCTTTCCGCTTTTTTTCTTTTACTCCAAGTTACTTTTGGTATCTTTCGTTTTTATAAGAAACCGTCAACTGAATCTGTCACCAAAACTGTCAGCTTAGGTTTCTTCAGTTTTCAAGTTGGTCCAGCTGGATGGCTGGGTATGTGTGTATGTATCACACGTATAGGCTGCAGCAAATGAGATACAGGACTGAAAATTGGAACTTTTTTCTCCATAACATGGTTTGTTTTTTGAAAATTATCTCCTCAAATAGGTTTTTGCAGGGGTTCAAATTACAATGTAATTTCATACTAAATTGATCACTTGGTTTATGTTTGTTTTTTTTGTTTTGTTTTTTCTTAGACTCAGACTTTTTTTATGACCTCCACCAAAGCAAAAAGCAAGAGAAGTAACTTATTCATTGATCACCCTTTTTTTCTTATTTTTTCAAATGATCCTCCTTAAATGCTGCCAAAAGACCTTGGTCATGTGACAGTATCTATTGAGTGACTAACCAAACATTCTGCTTTATTTCCTTCAGTGTATTATATTTTATTCAGCATCGTTTCTTTCTTCCTTCTTATTTTCATTCAAATTGAACAATCTTTATCCTTTTTTTTGTTATTAACACTTATTTCGATGTGAAATACTGTATGTTAACACATAACAGAGTTGTAACTGGAATGATACACTATTCGCGAGAAAACACGAGATAACAAGGGAGGAAGGGCACCTATGTTTGTGTGTATCTTCGTATGTGTTGATGTGTAATTGTGAAGGAGAAAGATACGAAGACATTGACCAGCATAGAGAGCATAGAGCTACCAGAGGTCTGCTGACCAGATTTGGTCAGCAACAACATTTTTATGGCCTACGGACAATCAAGGCATTTATTTAAAATCATATGTGATTTTCCTCAGAAAGTCATGATTTATATTGTAAAATCACCGTTGTCTTTGCTCCACGAACCAATAATATAATAACTGTAACTCATATGTTTGTCTTAAAGAAATATCAAATAGATGCTCTGTAATACAATTGACATTTTTGAAGTGAATGTATGGCCCGAATAAAGAAAAATAATGTCTTATTTTGCCCGCTGGATCAATGAGGTTGTCCATGCTTGCTCTGGGGTTATCGTACACCTGATTAACTAGTGATGGTTTATTTATCAAAAATCTTGTATAATTTCTCCCAGAAAGTCAATTTTATAAATTTTACGATGGTATGATTTACATTTTTGACGTGAATGTGTCGCCTAAATAAAGAAGAAAAATGTGGCTAGCTAGTTCAAAAAGGTTGCCAATGCTTGCCATAATAGAATAGCAACACTTTCAATCTCAGTGTTCTACATCGTTCAGGTAATTCTCTGCAGAGGAATGAATGTTTCTTATAAATAATAACTTAAACAGTGACGGAGTTATTGCAAGCAAATTGAATTTCAGCTCCTTTCAAATATTTTCTAAGTTAATACCCGTCTTATGAAAAAACACTTTTTCTATAGATGAATACATTTAGAATCTTTTTCCTAATGATTAATGGCATTCGTATATTTCTATTAGTTTTAAGATTTTCTATTTTTTAAATGTGCCTGAATTTATTGCAGCAATTGCTCTCACTGACTGGCTGACAAATCGACATAGCAAACGCCTCACGCTATCTCTTGGAAGCATTCTTTCTCACTATTTCTATGAATTTGGTGTCGCTTAAGTGATTATCATTTCGTCATCAAAACATGAGATTCTATTTTACAACGTCAGTATACAAGCTCGCTTCAAATACATGAATGAAATTCTACTTTACTACGATATTAGCGTTAAACGGGGGTTCTTCTAGAGGAAAGGGCCTTTTAAAGGTAGGAACTTGGAAAGGGATTTGCTTCTAAAGGAAGGGGCTTCTAAAGGAAGGGGCTTCTAAAGGAAGGGGCTTCTAAAGGCATTATAGATGGTTCGACTATCAGACTGTTTTTTATGTTATACACCGACGAACCTGCAGCTAGGTAGGCAGACAGAAAAAGGAAAAATAAGATTGGTGAGTAATAATCCGTGACAAAAAGACTCGTATCGTCTATATAAATATGAGTATCGTGGGGGTAGTATGTCAGAAATAAAGAAAATTGTGGCAAACGACCCGAAAGAAGATCCAGGAGAGCCGATTCCCCAGACTGCACCTCCCCACTGCTATTCCCGTAATGCCAGTAGCATGCCGAACACAAGACCAAGGGAACTAGACCATTCTTGCTTCAACCCACACGTAAGCGTGTTAGACCTACAAACCCAATGGGACTGAAACTGAACAAACGTAGCCATCAAAGATGTCGAAGGGTTCTATCTTCTTTTATATATATATATATATATATATATATATATATATATATATATATATATATATATATATATATATATATATACCAGTTTGTTTGCTGGTTTCAGAGTTTCTGGCCTTATCGTTTTGCATGCTGAAAATTGGCTTCATCCTCCACAACGCCCCTTCTAAAAATATTTCTTATTTTTTGAAAGAAGCCTTTTCTGACCTTTTGGGGGCCTCATTTAGACAGGTTAAATAAGGACATTTAGACAAGCTTGTGACACATTATTGGGTCATCCCTTGAGAGGAAAGTGATGCAATTTGATACGACCACTATGCACATTAGATTTAAAGGCTCAATTCCAGCTGGATTTATGCATTTGCAAATGCATGAATTGATAGATAATAAGGGAGACCACTCAATAATGAGCATTGAATAGTTATCTCCCTTAGGTTTTTCGGCAAAATCGGTTCATAGTAAAGTTGAGTTCGGATGCTGATCCAAAACTATCATCATTAAGTTGCAAATCACCTGTATTAGGACTTACAAACAAATGAACAGAATGACACATTTAGTATTATATATGGATTCTTATGTGGTAAATAAGTAAATAAATAAAAGCAAGAAGATGTCACACTCAGAATTTATTCTGACCATTTTTTATGTTTTCTTTTAATGATTTAAAATTTTGACGCTACGGTTGTTCAATAATTGACTGTGTAGGGGAGTTATTAATTTCACTTCTATAACAACTGTTACAAGAAGGAAAAATGCGGAGAATTCAAAACTGTTGAAGAAAGAAACGAGAGAAAGAGAGAAAAAAAAGTAAAGAATAAAGACTGGTAAACATTCGTCAACCAATTTTTCACAAAAATATTCAGGGCGGGGAAGCGAGAGAGCCGTATTCAGCGATAGAATGTGAGACGGAAATTAAGACCACCGGAAATCGGTGTAAAGATCTTATAGTCCTGTCAGTCATTCGATTTGAGTGGCCAGCGTTTTTCTAAATAAATGTTGGCCTGAGAAGTGGAATAACATCGGGGCAATTTATCATACTGTACTGCACCATTGTCATGAAAGACGGCAGATTATTAAAATCATTATTTTTATTTATCTATTTTTTTTTTGAATACATAACTTTTCTGTCTTTCTAAATATGTTCCTCCTCTATTCTCTTTCTCTCCCTCTCTTTTTCTCTTACTTTCTGTTCACTCCCCTCTCATCTTATATCCAGCATTTTTCACGAATCTCTCTCTCTTTCTCACTCTCTCTCTCACTCTCTCTCTCTCTCCTACTTGTATTTACTGACAAACAGCTTCATATATATATATATATATATATATATATGGATACAAACATATATACAGATAGATAGATAGATAGATAGATAGATTTGTTGTTGTCTTTGGAAAAATAAAGTTGAAATATCAAAACAAATTAAAATATTGAACTTCAAATTAATTTTAAAAGATAGAGCTACATAAAAATATATAACATTTTTGATAAAAATAGATTTATTTTGATATATATCGATTAATAAAACTATGAGATCTCATATACATATATATATATATATATATATATATATATATATATATATATATATATATATATATATATTCAGTTATGTCAGGTTTTGGTTGAGATAGTTGCAAATCTTGCACTTGTTTTTCTAGTCTGCGTTAGTACGCTGATAATATTTTGAATATTTACATATGATATAATATAAAATGTAATTTGATATTTCGAATGTTGGATTTTAAGTCAGGTAGGCCTTCCCTGCCTAGAGGACTGACACAACAAAATATTCTGGGTCACTTTTCCTCCTAATTTGACTACATCGTCATCATCAGCAGCAGCTTTTTAATACCCGTCGTTGGAAATTCCCCAAGGTTTGCCAGATTTCTCTATCGAGGGCGTCACAGAGCCAGAACTCTATCAACTTGACTAGTTTGTCATACCATCTTATTATATACCGGCTGTAGTTTCGTGTATGATCTCTTGTGATCCATGTTATGAGATGTGATGTCTAGCGGTTGTCTGACATTCTTACTTCGTGACAAGCCCATTGCCGTTTGAGTTTCTCAATGGATTTTCTCTGATATTCCGTGCTGTCTTGTGATTTCTCTATGCGAGGTTGAGCATGGAGCTCACTAGATATATAGGTAATTAAAGATGTTGAATTGAAGGAAGATAATACATCGTATAATTCATTACAAACACAGCTAACCAATGTATCTGGTCCTAACATGTTATCTGTCCCATTCGTAGAACTGACAACCTACACAGTTTCATCGTTAAAATTGATGGGAATTTTTTTTTTCAATTAATTTTCAGCTAGATGATCTCAGTGCCTAATTATATGCAATTTTTTTTCAAATCTCACATCCCGAGGGTGGAAATAAGTGAGAGGTATTGTGAAAATGCATTACAGTATTTTACAGCACAAAGACTTGCTTCTTGTCGAAGTTCCGTCTTGGGAAGCAAACTCTTCAGCGGTCGTTCATTAGCGGTACTGTGTTATACAAATAATGTAAACTGCCAGTCACTCCACGGGTTAATATGGATTTTGAAAGATAAGAGGATGTAAAATAACCCTATAATGTGAAGGGCAACGAGGATTAGGGAATAATAGGGGGTTCATTTAAGAGAATATGTAAAAAAATGAGGCGCATCTTCTATGACCGAGTGTCTTATGTGCCAGAGAATACGATAATTAAACATGAAAGGGAGAGTAATTAGTAATTACAAGGCTTTCATTTTGTCTGAAAAAAACTGAATACACCTGTTTCGCATCGAAGACACAGGATTTCCCAAGGTTTCAAGAGATATTTACCGATTCCCTTATTTACACTTTTGACCGTAAGGCAAACTCATAGATTTTATGCATAACATAAGACAGTCCTAAATTTTCGTTAATGTTTTAATTCGTCGATAAATAAGTACATTCTAACTGCATTATCATAGAAAGTTAATTTTCTTCAAAACCAAACGAATCAGGATTTTATTTTTAGTTGTGCACTAGAGAATCAAAATAGATATTACTAGTTATTATTTGTCACCAAATTTTTCAGCATTGAAACTCTAATGCAAAAATATAGATATAGTAGGGTCCGAAATTAAGTATATCCCTACGGAAAAAGTTTACTTCATTCTATATGGCAAATATATTTTCAAACGAAATTTGTTTTTTTCTTGTGGGGGATTTAAAGAATTAGGATATAAATTGAGCAAGCGGCGTGTAGATAGTTCTCATAGAGACGGAGTTTTCAGTGTACAGACGTTTATTTCAGAAATGGCTCCGCGTGGAAAAGAACGCTCTCCTGATTTGAAGGAGCATATCACTAGTTTGTGCAAAAAGGACACCAGTAACAAGAACAAGCCACTCGACTGATGTTAAGCAAAATATAGTTGCCAAAACTGTGCAAAATTACAATAAAAGCAGGAAATTTGTAGGTGTGAAGAAACGACCAGGTCAACCATTGATGCTGGCCCAAAGTTCTATTCGTTGTATCAGGAGATTAGTTGATGAAAACTCAAGAAAATTGACTGCGGGTGTTGCTGACAAAGTATTAAGGTGTGTACCGTGAATGTTTCGATTACAACAATCATACGTACCCTGAACAAAATAGGCTTACATTCATATTTTTGGTTACAGAGTTTCAATGATGTTATAAGTTTGGTAATAAATATTACTTAAGTTTGGTAATGAATATTATTTAAGTTTAGTAAACATTACCTAATCAAATCTTTTTTTTATTAGATAATGCTCAAAAGTCCTTGTATGTTTGGATTAGAAGAAAATTATTTTTTCATGAAACATTAGTTGGTGTATTCTTATGTATTGGCAATATTTCATGTGTGTGCAAATGTATTCGTGAATATTTCACCAGTACGTGGGGGGGGGGCATTTGTCTATATCGTGTGCGGTTTATTTTGTTGCGTTGACATATTTGTGTACAGCAGGTCTTTCCAACAACATTTACTTATGAACGTACATCAGAATATATATATATAGAGAGAGAGAAAGCTTCACAGCTTTCAACACTAAACATTAATCGATATTTTTAGATCATTTTTTTGTGTCGTTTCGGTCACTTATTTCCCAATATCTGTCCATGCAATTTATGTAATTCCTACTGTGTTTTACATGTATTTTCTTATTATAGTACAATGTATAAATTGTCTCTTGTTGGGATCATCAGTTGTTTACCATATAAACTTTTCGGGAATTTTATAAACAAAATGGTGGTATAAACATGGCAGTCCAGCAGTGTTAATCGAACACCACCTCCCTTTTTCATTATATAGCTTACGTCATACATGTATTTTGTCATTTTATGTAAGGTATTATGCGTATTGTATGTTGATATTATTTTATATTATATGTCATTTATTTTTTGAGACAGGGCTTACTTACGTAGGTTACCCAAAAACATATTCGATTTTGAGAGATCAGTGAGTGTGACAACAGACGTGGCTCGTTGTTTGTGTCATTTTTATTGGATGCTCACCCATGTGAATATCAAATCTGTTGTGTCGGTTTTAATCTCAAACTGCATGCAAACCAACTTATACCATTACTGGAACATATATATGTGCGTGTGTGTGTATGTGTGTGTGTCACATGAAACTTCTGTTCTAGTTTTATCTATCAATCAAATGATCCGTTCGATCCATCAGTCTTTTGATATATATATATATATATATATATGTGTGTGTGTGTGTGTGTGTGTGTGTGTATTCTTTTCTTTCATTGGATTGTCCTATTTTTGAAGCCCCCATTTTTATTGATTTATTCTGGCATCGTTTCTAGTTCTCTGTTTGTCAGTTTATGCAGTTATTTACATTATTTGCTCCATGACAAATGTACGTAATGTATGTTCGTTAATGGTAAATATAGTGATTACTTATTAAACTCTTCCATAATAATCAATAAATGTTGTAATGAATATTTTATCACTCTGTGATGATTTTCTTCAACTGAGAGAATTTAATGCGCAAAGATGCAAATATGTTATTCTCATGCATATATATATATATATATATATATATATATATATATATATATATAATGCTCCCTTTAAGTTGAGCACTCTTTAAGTAAGATAATTCGTTCATTATAAGCTACATAGCAATGCTCTTCCAACTCTGGAATAGAGCATTCCGGTGGATTTAAAATCGCGCATTAGGAAATGTATCGCTTAAATTCAGTCTTACAGACCGTCTTCTTCTTGATGTTCGTCATTGGACATAGAACTTCCCCAAGATTCACCAGACTTTCTCTATCATGGCGGCCATGACTTAAAAATCTGATGCAGTGATTGTTCAATTATTGACTGTGGTGTAGAGTCCTGTATGTTTGGTTTCAAAGAAAATCAAAAGTTCCAAAAAGAATTGGTAGGTGTGTACTTATTTATGGGCGATTCTGCATATATGAATGGGGTCTGTATGAGTATGGTTGTGCGTGCATGTCTGTGTGTTTCTCTATCGATCTATTTCTGTATGGTTTTTGTGGGGAAACAGAAAAGCGCCAAATCGATACATACGAGCCGTACGAGTTTGATAAATCAGTCTTTCCTTCTTGATATCTGAAGAGCTTGGGATGGGGATATTCTGCGGCAGAAAGGTTGACGAAACAGGTCTGGTTATTCACTCGATAGAAACCGTCCTGCGACCAATGTATTTGGTGATGCACTGTGTTGGGGGTGATCAACCAAAAAACTGGAAAACGGATCAGTTACTTCTCTGGCCTTTTCTTAAGAAGTGATCATTAAGAAAAAGTCTGATTTTTTTTCAAGTGCAGACACTGCTGGGCACGAACTGAGGGAACAATTAACATGAAGGCACATTTTAAATCGAACCTTCCCGCTAAAAATCTATTTATGGGGGGATTTTCAAAAAAGCAAAATTATTGTCTTTTGTGGGCATCAACATCATTCTTATTGTCCGTTACTGGACAAAGCCCTTCCCAAGGATTCGCTACACCTCTCTATCATGGGCTTTGCGAAGCCAATACTTTCTGAACTTGTCTAGTTTGTCTCACCATCTTGTAGTCTGTCGGCCTAGGTTGCGTATATGATCTCTGGAGATCCATGTTGTGAGTCGGTTGTCTTGTCTGACATCCTTGCAACATGACCAGCCCATTGCCATTCAATCTTCTAGTGGATTTTAGGATGTTTTAGACTCCTGTTATTTTCCCTCATATATTGTGTTGTCTTGCAATCTCTCCGTGTGAAGTTGAGTACGATTCTTTCGTGAGCACATTGCATGGTTTTCAGTTTGAGAGTCAGTCTCTTGGTTAGGTTCTGTGTTCCAGCTTCTTAGGTTATTGTCTGGGGTTGCATTGGCTGTATACTCTCTTTTCAGGACTAATGAGATTTGTCTTATTCTTGAAGGATTGTTTCCCTGGAATGATTCTTAGTGTGATTTCTTCTTCTTTGGGGGATTTCATGGAGAATCGCTATTCTAGGTAGGAATAAATGTTTAAATTTTCCAATTTCGAGCTTCAATGATGAGGCCTATACACATGATACATACGTACCTAGTCAGCCTACCACACCTGCTTGAAAACTGAGGGAAACCTATGATGACACTTTTGGTTGACGGTTTTTAATAATGAATTGTTGTGTTTAAGCTTGATTCATGTTTGCTTTGGAATATTGGTGGGTTTTACTTATGAATTTTTTTTTATCTAGATAGATTATGCTCTCCCAGAGTAAGGGGGTCTGAGCCCCCTGTAGCATACTTATTCACAAGCTGGCTCAGTTAGGACAATCGAAAGGATTTTTTTTAAATTTATGCATGATCCAATTTGTCTTCATCATCCTATTCAATTATAACTAGGTTCGTACTCATTAGAGATAGGCACAGCTAAAGAAATTGTTAAACTGATAAACCACTGAGAATTGAAGCAAATATAAATGCTAACCGCTAACCTTTATCATATGAATTTATCTTTGGTTCGGTCTTGCTCTTAAGAAAACCCTCAAAACAGACCAACAGAGCAAGAAATTTTAATGTTTTAGTTTAGACATAGAGCTTTCCAAAAACGTAAAGCGTATATACATAGATAATTAAATGAATTATCAAAATCGTACTTTTTAAAGAAAAAAATAGTTTACATTCATTGTACACTTTATTCAAAGCTCTGTGTCCAAGCAACAGACTTTCATCTCTCTCTGTCTGTTTTGAAGGGTTTTAGAGTAAAAAAAAACGACCTGAATCAAACGAGCTGTGTAGCTAATCAACTTACAGTCTATCCCTTTATTGCTGTGTTCAGATCTATAGGTACATCTATTCATCGATCTATCGATCCAAGTCTGTTCATTATCCAAAGGTTTATGTATCGATCGATACAACAATCAACAACCACCGAATTTTTTCCTTCTTTCATCTCTTGCTTATTTTTTACTTATTTATTGTCAAACTCCTACTGTTCAGTTTTGTCTCTATCTTTGTATGTAACAACAAGGATGGATGACAATGACCTGACCAAAAACCAGTGCAAGAACAAACAGTGACATAGTGACGTACACAAAAAAAAGACTGATGACGAATTCATACCGACTTCTAAAGCCCCTTGAGGTTGACTTGTCTTGTTGAAATTAGTAAATGACATTAACAGGAACTGAAAGGAGTTGAAGTAGAACGCGTAGTTTTAGAATAATAATGAATGGAGAAATCAATTCTGTTTTGTTTATCTTCCTGGTTTTAATGAAGCAAAAGAGTTTAACCTTAGTGTACCCAAACTCATTTTTTTATTCGTTTACTGATAAAAATCAGCAATCAAAACCTTTATCAAAGCCTTCACCAATGGGTCTAGAGAGCAGAAAATTTCAACATTTACTTATTATGTCAAGAGAAAAACTTTTCTTCCTGCTTTTTTTCCTGGGCGGGGGTTTATTGCAATCTACACCTCTGCTAAATTGATCTTTTTTATGTGGGTCCAGCAATTTTCACACTTCTTCATGGAAATTTTGAACTAATCACACAATAGGCGAGAGAAGTGACTCATTCATTCATTCCTTTTTTTTTCTTTTCTGTATTTTAATTGAACATCCCCAACACAGTAGGCTAACCTAAAAACGTTGGTCACGTAAAGGTTTCTATTGATTGAATAACCATACCTGTTTCATTATTTTTCTCTTCAATTTCAAGAATTACGTCTAATATATATATATATATATATATATATATATATATATATATATATGTGTGTGTATGTGCGTAAGTAAAATCCTTTTCCTCTCCGTGCGTATCTCACATAAATGCATAAAAAGCCAACTTTGAATCCACTGAACCATACAACCTGTAACGAACCACTCGAACGCACACATCGCACATACATTACACATACGCACGTGCACACACGAGCTCACACATACAGAAGCACAGACGCTCATAAATACTTAAATACACGTACGCTCTTCTAAATACGTGGAAGCCTATGTAGGTATTTGTGTAACTGTATGAAAAAGCATTTGATCTCGTTCTCTTTTTTTTCTTTTCTTTTTTTTTTTTGCAATCTCAGGCAGGCAATCAGCATCTGGGCGTCCTGTTGTCTTCATTCTTGACGGCTCCCCGGTTTACTCCCCTGCACCTCTACCTAGATTCTCTGTTACATTTGCAGCAAACAAAAAAAAAATTGTCGGAAACGACGGGTCATGGTGACTCCTTCTGTCTTTTTTTTATTTGTTACTTGACATCAGATCCGAATTAACTTAGATTTCTTTTCCATCTCTTACTCTGTTTCTTCTTCATTTATTCAGTCACAATTCTTTTATTATTGAACTATCGGAGCCATCAAAGATGGCGAAGTGTTGTAACCTTTTCATATGTGCATGGTTTATGTGTTTGTTCATGTAACTGTGTCTTTTCCTCAGTGTGTGTGTGTGTGTGTGTGTGTGTGTGTTACAGCACTCCTGGCCATCCTGTTTTGTCGACAGACTTGAAAATTGGCATCAGTACTCCACTAGACGGCTTCTGAAAAAATTGTTTTTTTTTTTGTTTTTGATAAAAAGCTTTTTTGATCTTTTCGGGCGTCATTCTGACGGGTTTATTAATAATATCTAGATCCTCCAGGATCTAGGGGTTTCTATATGTTAATAGAATTTTAGATGTTCCCCAGTGGAAAACGCCAGTGATGTCATGAATAGAATTCATTCTGACCATACGTATTATTTCACGGATTTTTTTTACGTGACATCAAATTTTGATGCTGCGGTTTTCTATTATTGACTGTGATTGCGAGTTTATTTTGTTTTCCTTTTAAGAATTATGTCTTTTTTGTTGCAGTCCTCTATTTATATTTTCCTTCATGTTTAATTTTGCACTTGTACCTTCTCTCTCTCTCTCTCTCTCCCTCTCTCACACACGCACACACGCACACATACACACACACACATAAACACAAGCATAAACTATTGAGACAAATCTGCTACGCACCTGGGATAGGCCACGCTAATATCTCTCTCATATTTCTCTGATATATATATATATATATCAGAAATGACGGGGTTATTTAAGTATGGATTGGCACCAAGGAGCCTAAAGTTACTTTTTAGTTAGATTAATTTTAATTATTCAAGTACACTAACTCAAAATTTTTTTAAGTCTCAACTCTTCTCAAACTGTTTTAATGAGTGATGATCAGACTTGAAGTTTTCAGGGTTTCTATGACGTAATTTTCATTTTTATGTCATAATAGGAAGATAAATCAACCAATCAGAGTATCACGTTTGGGTCCAAACAGACAAACAGAGAATAAATTTGTACATGGATGTGTAACTGTGTGGAGATGTAATGGGGAGAATTCGTACTTCATTGTATAGTTTTATTTCCACCTCTTTCCTTAGAGTTAATATTTTCTTCGTTTCGATTCCCCCGTTTCTATAAAGGAAATGAACTACATTAATAATTTAATTTTTCACTTTCTAATACCAATTTATTCATAAATGGATTGCATTTATTCGAATTCTGGTATATCACACATTGTTCAGAGCTGTGCTGACATCACACTTTCAATATCATTTCACTCTTACAATGACTAGAAATTTCTTTGTCGATATCCATACACATACCATGATCTTGTTGAATCACGAAACCGCCCTTCAAAAAGTCATGCCCCTTGGGTATTTGATAGACAGAATCAGAGGAAAAGAGAATAAATTTTAGGCGACCAAATCTCGTCATTAAATGTGCGCAAGCATATAAACGATTTACTGCCGGGGAAAATCTGTCAAGATGAAAAATGTACGACATATTTTCCCTTGACAATTTTCCTTGATGCCGGTCGGTACGGGCGTAGGTGAATTGGCGTTTTGCTGAAGTTAATGCAGCATCCGATTATGACCCGGATGGAATGAATAATCTGTGACTTTTTGACAGAGAGAAACAGGTTCGTAGCAAAAGGTCCGTATACAATAATCATGTTTTTGATAGCTGTGAGATGTTGTTCGTCTGTCAGAATGTTCGCAATGTCAGGTTCAGGAGGAATACTACTGCAGACCCTAACCATTATTTGACAGGTCCCCAGTAGTCCACGGACCCCAGTTCTGAAACCAGGGATTTATATGTATCCTTTCTTCCTTTCATTATTTTTTAACTTCGACATTTTTTTTTTCATATCTGTTTCCCATGTTCTCCTCTCCATAGATCTACTTGCTCTTTTTCCTGAATTTATCTCGGTCTGCCATCGTTCTATCCTGCGTATTTTTTTCTAATTCATTTTGTCTTACTCTTCTGGTCATTTTACTTTTCTTTTCATTCCTAATTCAAGTATTTTATCATGGTCATTTCATCGTATGTTTATCTTTTAACTGAATCACTGTAGCCACGATCATCGACTCGACCAAACAGCGAAAATTATTCTTCTCTTTTCACTTGCCTGTCCGTCCCTTTCAGTGCTCTGGGTCACATTTTTGGCATAGAGCCCTGAAAAAAACGACTTTCTCATTTATTTCTAAATTCATCTTTTTTCACCAGTAGGGTTTTTCGGTGGATACTACATTTACAAGAATAAAAATACATTGAAAAGTCGACATTTTTGTTCTGCCACAGCTGTGACGAAGCATTTATGTCGTTTAGGCGTTTGCAGAAGAGCTTGGTTGAAATTAAATAAAGAGAGGGAGAGTACGAGAGAGTATATGGTCAAATTTTATTTTTTTAGAATAAAAAATTCATCTTTTTCTCTGTTCAAAGGGTTTTGTTAGACCCCTTCACTTGAAACTGACAACTGTAATCGCTCGGTGCCTTTGATTTCGTCCAGTCATGTATTGCTCTGTGTAAACCTGTATCACTGTTCAAAAAGTCAGGAAGGAGTGGATGGATTAGTAAAGTCTTGGGTGTGAGAGAAAAGGGGATATTGTGAGAAAAATAAAACAACTTAGCTACAGTGATTCATATTCAAGCAGAGACAGCAATATTTTGATTTTATTTATTCATTCGCTTTTGCTTTTTCATCGTTTTTTCATCTCAATTTATATCGATATCCTTTAATTCCCATTGCTTTTCATCGAAATATTTTCACTCCTTCAGGAAGTCCTTTTCTTTGTGTTTTCTTTCTTTATTTTTCCCACTCTCTCTATTTATTTCTTTATTTGCATTCTCTTCTTCCCTTTCACGAAACACTTCTCCCTTTCTTTTTGCTATTAACCTGTTTCTCTCTATCGGAAGGCCCTAATTTATACAGTCTATTTAGGTTTATAATCGGATCCTGCATTAACCCTAACAAAACACCAATTCATCTACCCACACACCAGTCATGGTGAAATTGTCAAGGGAAAATATGTCGTACATCTTTTATCTTGACAGTTGTTCAAAGCGGTAGATTGTTGTTATGCTGGGACACATTTAATGACGCGATTCGATTGCCAGAAATTTATTCTCCCTTTCTCATTTGAATTGCCAAATGGCATGACTTTTTACAGAACGATTTCGTGGTGCAACAAGATCATGGTAAATGTAAAGATATCGACAAGCGGTTTAATTCGTTGATATTGAGAGTGTATGGGCGGACTCGCTCGATAACCAAATTCAATGCTATTTCAGTGTCTGCGTTGATTAAATATCCGATGTAAAGTTTGGTTTATCTCCCCCTTGTATCCCAATCTGACAGCCCTGATGTGGCAGTTAGTTTCCGGTTGTTATCATGCTGAAAGTTCCATGACAGCCCGTGTGATTTCGGATGTATCATATAATAAGATTCTCCAATATTTCTCGATAAGAATTAATATCAATATAATTCAATACAGCAAATTGACACTGTTTATATACACACACACACACACACACACACACATATATATATATATATATATATATATATATATATATTATGTCATTCACAGACAGCTATATATATATTTCGATGTATTACATCTCTTCAGTGTGGCTATAGACTTTCCATTATCCCATACAGTACCGCGAGGCAGGATTGAAACCTTCGCTCCAGACCCGGATCCGGACACCGATATCCTACCTCTGGACGTTCAGTAAGGCTGAATTTAAGCGATATATTTATTTAAACATATATATATATATATATATATATATATATATATATATATATATATATATATATATATATAATATATATATATATATAATATATATATATATATATGTATATATATATATATATATATATAATTTGAATTATAGAATGTGAGACTGACTCGGAAGTAAAGTGTATGAAAAAAAACTTTATTTATCTGTAAATGTTCTCATTGATGGTGTAGACATGTTCCGGAAGGTATTCCCATCTTCAGTAGTGTGTGCTATGCATGTGCGTGTGTATTTTTAGAGTTTAGAGGTTTGATGTGGAACAAGAGTCCGCCATCAGGGGCTTTGCTTTGTGAGCAAAAAATGGTATCCCATCTGCTAGGAGCATCCTGTTGTGTGAGAGAAAGTTCAGCAAATGATGAAGTCTATGATGTTTGCAGCAGCAATCTGTCTTGGAGAGGACATAAGGTGTCAGGGTAGGGAGTAAGTGCTTTGATTTTATAGTATGTGGGTAGTTTAAGGATAGTGTGAATAGAGGGGTGATGAGGTCAAGGAGCTACATAGGTTTTAACCTTACAGGTCATCGAAAACAAGGTAGCTCTGATTTGTACAAATGAGATGACTGATTAAAGTGGAGGTTACAATGGATCTGAGTGACTTTGAAGTTCCCAGTAGTAGATGTATCTGAGGGGCGGTAGATATGGATATGAGGTTCTTATTAGTAGGAGGTTTATTGGGGGTTATATATATATATATATATATATATATATATATATATATATATATATATACAACCCTATGATACTCCTCCCTTGATGTCTAGATGTTGCTCTTATGCCATGTTGCTATCGAATCATCTTAACCCGCCCGACCAACTAGTCAAGGAGGTTACAGATTCTTTTCTCTCTGATCGTTTCGGGTAGGGGGGCACAACTAGGTACCACCTAAAATCGATATTTTAGTTTTTCAAAAAGTGTTTTTTTTGGGGGGGGGGGGTTCCTGTGATCATTCTGGGCCTACAATGCCCAAATCTTGTGGTGGTATTTTCCTAAGATAATTTTAGAATAAAGATCTATCTTTCAAGTATGTTTGGATAATCAAATCTGGTGCCTACGCAGGCTAATTTGATTCATCCTGGGTATAGGAGTTCTTCTTCTGATGTACTTCCGACCATTAGACAGGAGGATGTTACATTTTCTTTCATCATCCTATAAACTACTGTACCAATCGTTATTCTCTTTGGTAAAATGGACGTCGACTCATCTATTCTTTCAGGGAACATGATGGTCAACGGTCCTCACGCCCCATGAGTATATATTAATGCAGACAATTTTTAAACTTTTTTTTATATCGATGGCAGTCATCTTATATTTTTATGAAAAGTCTATGAATATAAAATACTGTCAAAATTATTGTGCGCAATTTTTCACAATTGACTTATATGTAAAAATAAAAAAAATGGTGGACTTCATAGCAAATGAGCTCTTAAAATATGTCATGACTACCATTGAAAACAATATATTTTTTTATGACGTTTTAAAAATTGTCCACCAAAGAATAATGCGAAATAGTAAAATAACTCAAAAAGTGTACAGGAATTATCATACACGGACAGTTTCGTTTTGCTCAGACCAGTAAATTAATATTACGTCTGTGGAGATAATTGAAATTCTATATCACTACATCAGAGGTATTCTTTAGCTGGACAGAGGACATCTGCACATTGTTAGATATAACATATGTGGATTATTTTTGCGTTACTTTATCGTCGTGTCGAATGGGTATGTTTACAAATATCATTCATTAGTACTTCATGACAAACATGCCCGCACTAAAATAAAGAGTATTATTCGTGCAGGTTAACCTGAAAATAATCATTTGAATTTCTTTGAAGAAAAGCCAAGCCTAGAAATCCTTGAATATAATCAACAGAAAGAAAGAATTCAGGGTTTGTCTGGACGGGAGTTAGCTACACGAAAATGTGAATGAGCTTTGTCAAATGCAGATGACAGTGACATTTCCAGATTGGGAGAGTCGGTTTTGGTAAATATGTTTGTCAGCAAAATGTCGCGTAGTGATATTTTACTTAACTAGCGAGAGAAAAACGCTTATTCTGTTCCGAAGAATCGAAAACAAATACGAAAGGTATCACTATTACTATTAATATCAACGTATTTCTATCTTTGTCAGTGATGGGTGCAGCTTACAAAAACGCTCAAAATTTAGCGGAAGCAAAGATAAATGCAAACCACTAAATTTTTATCGTCTGTATTTAGCTTCGATTCAAGTCTTTTGCTCCCAAACCTTTAAAACAGACCTAAAGAGCTGGAATTGTTATATGCTTTAGCTTAGACATGGAGCTTTTTAAAAAAGTATATATGTCGATATCAGATGATGATCATAGTGTTCCTGAACGAATTAAATTATACTTTACTTTACATTCGACATACAGTTTATTTATAGATCTAAGTTAACAGTATGTGGAAATTTCAGTCTTCTTGGTTTGTTTTGGGGGATTATAGAGTGAAAAAAGAAACGAATTGCAGCTAAATTCATTCAAATCTCCTTAGCTGTTCCGACAAATGGCATATATATATATATATATATATATATATATATATATATGTGTGTGTGTGTGTGTGTGTCTCTGTATGTGTGTACATACGTATATGCATGTACATATATATATATATATATATATTTAGAGAGAGAGAGAGAGAGAGGTGTGTGTCTAAACTCACCGAAAGAGCCAATAGGTGAAGTGTCAAATCCTACTTACAATGGATGTATTCCATTGAGTCCATCAAAATAGCCCCAGTTCTGGTTAATCACTCAATAAAAACCGTCGCAGCAAGTTGTGTTGGGGTGATCAAATGAAAAATTTCAAAAAAAGGTTGTCCAATAAATAATTTACTTCTCTCGTTCATTTTTTGGAGGGGGATACAGCGACCACTGGACGAGTCTGAATTTAAAAAAAAAAGATGGGGGAGAATGCTGCTAGACATAAAGTAGGGATCAATTTCGCATGAACTTACATTGCATATTGAGCACTCCAGTGGAAACCTGTTGAAAACAACGTTTCTATTTAACATAATAAGTAGGAAGTATCAGCATTTTCAGCTCTTTTGCTCCATTGGTGAGACCCATGCGCATATATATATATATATATATATATATATATATATATATATATATATATATATATATATATATATATATCAAGCCAGTTGGATTAAGTTGAAAACCTATGTTGACAGTTTTTGTTGACGGTCGGTAAAGATGCGCTTCCAATGTTCTTTTTTGTATCTTGAGAACTCTCTTACTCCTGGAACAATTTCCTTAGTTGGTGTCTGCCTTTCTGTTTTCGGTGCCAGGTTATTCAAGGAACATTGCATGCACCTTGTCAACGAAGGAACACAGTCTAAACTTGATAGTTTCCCTCAAGCTATGTTGCAGAATGAAGAGCAATTCCCTATCGATGGTGTTCTATCCATTGTCAGCCGGTCTTGGTCACATAAGTGTTGCATTCTATTTTGCCCTATGTTAATATCATTCCCAGTTGGTGAATCTCATTTGTTTGTGACATGGTAATGCTTGTATATGTATATGTAGTAAAAGACAGAGGACTTTGGAAAGAAAATCCGATATGCTATTTCGATGTATGTCTAACACAAGTTTTTTGTCTCTTCCTATATTTACCCTGGCAAAATCTTAAAACTTAGTTTTTGTTATAAAAAGTCATCGACAACGCTTACTGAGATTTAGGGAAATATTATCTCTACCAAAATATCATATAACTCTTTACCCGTGGAAACAAATACTTCCCTGATTTGACGGTTACTTAAAAAAAATGACGTGTTATCAATGTATAGTTCAGTACTAACGAGACGATCTATCTTATCAGGTACCTTAATTTTAATTTTGGACCATGTTTACTTTTTGCACCCTGAGATAATCTGGAACATATTTGACGTGACACTGGATGACGTTATTCGAACGGCACTGTTTTAAAAATGTAAACAAATAACGGAAATTTTTTAAAGAAATATTTTTTCTGCTTTTAATCCAAAATACGTCGAATAAGAAAAATTGCACGAAAAAAGCAAATGTTTATTTTTAAGGAATAGAAGCAAAAAAAAAGGTAGTTTTGAAAATTCTTGATAAATTCACAGGGGTAACGATATGTGGAAATTTTCAATTTTTTTTATAATCCTGTCATTGAATGGTCACTTATATTTATCTTAATTGTAGTTATGTTTTAAGGGGTCTATTTTTCTAATATTTATTTTTTTAAAAATGTTTAAAATATAGATTGGAAAACATTGTTTCTAACTAGAATAAGAATTGTACAAAGGTAGAACGCCAATATGCTTTACTTTTTTGTTTTTTATTCTTTTTAAATTTTAACGTAACTTTACAGACATTGATATTTGCCATACATTTCCTGAGAGAGCAAATAAAAAAATGGTTTGATACATCTTGATATTTGTCCGAAAAGTACGGTCTATATCTATGATGAATTTCGGAACATATATTCAAAATATTTTGAAGATAACCCAGTACAACTTGGTGGTACAGGCATAGAGTTTGAAATAGATAACTCCTGTTTCTCCCATAAGCCAAAGAATCATCGTTGAAAATCTACGTGCACATCATTCTTGGTCTTTGGTTTAGTGAATAGAAATACTCATTCTGCCGTTAGTTATATGTGAATAGTTGAAAAAGGAGATGCAGAAAATTTACAACCGATTAGAGGAAAAATTGTATTGCCTGGAACAACTATTCACAGCAATGAATGAAAGATATACAATTGGGTTCAGCAAGACATTCTCTCCTAATACTGTGAATCATTAAGTGTGCTGGGCTGATGCTCGCACCTCAATTTATATATTTATATATCCGTGTGTGTGCATGTGTGTGTGTGAAATATATACATGTCGTATATATTATTCCGAAAAATCTTTATCCCAAAAGTCTTTAATACTGATAGTCGTGACAGTATATTTATTGAATACATGAGTTTTCTCTATGACAATGGTATACCCTAGTATAGCTTTATTCAGCATTTCGATTACATATCTGAGGAGCTGAATGAAACGGAACGACGGTATACCGTTTTCATGGACAAAATCCATGTATTTAATCGAAATACATACCACATAATTTTGGAAAATTTTTATTCCAACAGTACTCAATAATTATAATAGAGAAAATGTATCTAATAAATAAATGAATTTTGTCTGTGACGTTGGTATACCGTCGTTCGTTTGTATCCTCTCATTTTGCTCTATTCAGCTTCCAGGTTACACTGTCTATGTGAGGAGCTAGATAGAGCAAAACGAAGGTAAACCATGGTATTAGACAAAATTTATGCATTTGATATATATATATATATATATATATATATATATATATATATATATATATATATATATATATCAATTGAATGCATAAATTTCTTTATAGAAAGAATTATGTTTTCCAACAATATAAAAATTATGAGATTTTAACAAACTGGAAAAAAAAATATTTTCGTATAATTTATTTCCAATCACTGTAAATAAAATGTATGAAATTAATTAGTTTTTCCAATTTATATATATATATATATATATATATATATATATATATATATATATATATATATATATATATATATATAAGAGAGAGAGCAAAGGTTAGCTAGAACTTTTGTGGACCATTCACTAGTGGGATGAATTCGATCTTCACTGAGTGCTCCATTATCATTTCATACAATGATATATATATATATATATATATATATATATATATATATATATATATATATATATATATATATATATATTCTCAGACACAAACCAATACACGAAACTGCACACAACCACATCTACAAAACCCAGTATCACTCAGGTATGATATTGAATGGAGAGTGGCACTTACTCGAGCTAAAATATCTTTTTTTAAGTGGAATATTTGTATTATTTTCGTGCACCTCAGTTAAATGATAATTTTCCAAATCTACACACCAATATCAATCTGCTTATCTCTGTCGAATCATCGTAGCTCCACGAATGGCCCACCTGACCAACCAGCCAAGTGGGCCACAGATTTTTTTCTTTTTGCTCGTCTTCGTGCGTGCATGTGCATTAGTTGGTCTGTCTGTCAGTCTGTCAGTCTCTGGACGCTCCTGGTCGCATTTTGGGGACCCTAACCTTTAAAGTTTGCATGAGATACACAAGTAGGCACCATTGTCGTTTTGTTTTTTCCAAAAAGTGCTTTTGGGGGGTCTCCCTGGCCATTCTGGGACAAACAATTCCAAAATCTTGTGCTGCAATTTTTTTTTTTTTGATCATTTCTGATAATATTTCAGATAATTAATTCTCGTACACTTGCCCTCACGGTGATTCATTTATGTGAGGTACAGATATCTGTATGTCTATCCTAATGAACATAAATGAGCAATCTAATACTATTTTCTGCAATCTGGAAGGACTCGTTTTTTTATAATGGTATTGAATCAACGTCGCCCCACGAATGGCCGACCAACCAGCTTAATGGGCTACGGAGTCTTCCCTCTTTGAGTGTCGGCAAGCCTGTTTGTATCTCCGGTGCTTTTGGTCATATTTTGGAAATGCCCATGGGTACACCACTAAGCACCATGTAAGGATTTTTTTTTTTTTCAAAAAAGTGCCTTTGGAGGTCTCCATGGTCATGAAGGACTTTTCTTTTAGATATTTTTACGTAAAAGATCTTTGGTAGGGGCTTAATTTTAAATGAAACATTTATTTTCTATATTATCTTTTAAATAATTTCAGATGATTTAAGTTAAAGGTATGTATTTTTAGATGATTTTAGATAGTTTTTCAGAAAATTGGTCTCAGTGCACGCGCGTGTAACAGTGATAAATTTATGTGAGGTAAGGATTTTTTTCTTTGTACTTCTACTCTGAGCCTATTCTGTCCCTTGGAGTACAGCTCAATACGTGGATGTTGTGTATATTACCCATTTACACAGTGGCTGTAATTCAATATTTGGCGACATCTTCCAGTCTTGGTCGAGATGAGGGGGAAAGTATGTATCCATGTATCTATTGAAAATGTATATGTAAGAACCGTTCCTAAACAGAATAATGCAATTAGCAAAAATGAAAATAATTATTTTTGGATTGAAAAAAGAGAAAAATGAAAAGAGAAGTGTATGAGAAATTGGAGAGCACGCGAAAAAGCAGGAAGGTCGATGGAGAAATAAAATAAACAAATAAGCACCGACAGGAAAGTAAGAAGAATGTGATACAGGAAATGAAGAGGGTGGGTTGAAATGAAAGAAAGAAAGAAAGAAAGAATGAATGATGGAAAGAGAGGATGGATGAAAAAATAAAGGGAGAATGAAAGGGGGGGTTGAAGAAAGAGTGAATGAATTAATGGAAGAAAGAAAGAATAAAGAAAGAGTCGTAACCTAGTCAACATCTAAGGACAAATAATTATAGAAGCGAAAGAAAGGGACAAACAAATAGATAAATCAAGAATGGGAGAAAGAAAGAAAGAATGAAAGAATTAATAAATGAAAGGAGGAGAGAAAGATAGAATAAAGAGAGAGTCGTTGTCTAGTTGAATTCTGAGATCAGATGATCATAGAAATAAAAGGAAGAAAGAAATATATAAAGTGAGAATTAAAGGAACGATGAATGGAAGAAAGAGAGAAAGAATGAAGAAATAGATCAACAGCATCAGCTTTTTAGCGTCCATTGTCTGACATAGCCCTTCCCTTGGATTCGCCAGACCTCTCTATCATAGATATTTCGGGGCCAATATGTCCAGCTGTTGTCTGCCATTCTTGCAACATGACCAGCCCATTGCCATTTGAGTTTTTTTAATGGATTCCTCGACTCATTTTTTCTTATATACTGCGCTCTCTCATGATCTCTCCATATGATTTTGAGCATAATTCTCTCATGTGCAAGTTGAGGGTCATTTTTTGTTTTTGTTCAATGTTTCAACCCGTATAAGTAACTATCGGGTCGTTGGCCCTTCTTCTTAAAGCTAATGAGATTTTCTTGTTCTCAATGGCATACAAAGGCAAAAAATGGTGACTCCAAAATGCAGAATTCTATGAAGGAAGACAAAAATAGCAACAAGTAAAAGGAAGTTGAAATATATATTTAACAAGCCTGAAAGTGCGACCATAGATGCGCTAGGTCGATCTTAACCTTTTAAAGCCACTTTTTTTAGAAACCCATTGCTTTCAAAGATCCCACCTTTAAAAAACCGTTCCTCTGAGAGCATTTTTATTTAACAGCCTTTCTTTAAAGTCCCCTTTCTTTAAAAAATTCTTTCGTTATGTCAGTCGATAATTGACTTGAAGGAGCTAAAAGTATGCTGATATAGTAGTAAAATAGAAATTAATTCGAGCAAAAGACATGTGTATGTACTTCTGGCGCAGTAAAATAGGATTCTGTAATGTAATGACGTAATGATAAAATGTCACTCAAGTGACCTTTAATAAGAGTATTTATTTCCTAGGAAGACTGGGAGGAGATGCTTCGTGGAGATGATGTGAGGCGTTTGTTGCGTCGATTTGTGAGATTGTTAGACAGTGGCAGCGATCGTCGCTATAGATACTAGTACTTCTTTTTTTTCAATGGTGCGGGGATAATTGCGATTAAAAACGAAAGGAAAAACATGAACAAGAAAGAGAAGAACGGAATAACAACGACAGCAAAAAAAAACAAGGAATAGAAATCAACAGACCAATATGATATACGGTTAGAGGAGAAGGAGGGAGAAAAAGATGAAGAAAGGCGATACTCAAACAAGAGAGAGAAATAAAAGATGGCAGGAAGAAGAAGATGCTTCCTTCGGGTGAAAAGAATCAGTAGAGACGGAAAGCATGCTAAGGGAAAGGTTTTGAATTCAGGGAACAGGAGGTACAAGGGTGACCATAACCAATGTTTCGGAACCGTGGCAACCATCATTAACTGTTAATAGGGATTTGCATTTTGAAAACAGCACATTAGGCGAGTCAACCATGACGTGGGGTGACCCAGTTTGACCCGATCCGTCAGTTAGAAGAGCGCTACCAAGGGACATAACTGATGTTCTAACATTTTTCCGAGATGTTGGTATTCTCTGACGTTGAAAGGACTAGGATTCCAATGACGTCGCACGTATCTGCTTCTGTGAAAGTTTTGGGTTTTTTTTCTTATCAAAATGTGTAGCTTATACTAATATAACTGTCTCTATACGGTAGTTTGTTTGTATATATACACACCCACACATATATATATATACATATATATATATATGTGTATATATCTATATATGTGTGTGTGTGTGTATATATATATATATATACGTTTCCTTGTGTGACTTGTAATTCTCTGTAATATAAAATTTCTATAAATAAAGTGTGTATGTGTTTGTATGCCTTTTTATGCTAACACGAGTTTCAAATTTCTGTGATCCAAGTACTCACTTTTCCATTTATATTTGACATCCCCACATACGCTCCTAGTAATATCTGATGAAGGTAAAAATAAGCAGAAATATTTTTTAAAAATGATACACAATTCTTACCACTCGCAATTCGAATTTCGCTTAAATCAGCTATTTCCTTATTTTCTCCCTTTTGAAGAAGTCCAGAAAAATAAACAAACGTCAGCAATCAAATTCAAAAATTTAAAAACAAAACATTCAATATTTTCATTCATTGCTTACATAAGTTCACCATGAATTCCTATGAAATTTTATGGGGCAATAAGCTACAAAATGATTGAATTTTAGGATATATATATATATATATATATATGTATAAGTTCCTGTCTATCCTCACGATATCTCCGAAAGTACTCAATGATATTTTTATTCGGACAGGTCCTCGCACAACTACTTTCTGTGTAAATGGCGTCGGCAGAGACATGCCCTCTCTTTGTCTGAATGCTTTCTAGTTATAATCATATTCGTTCTTTAAAAGGATCTACCAGTATATCTTTATGATTATTTTTATTCCATGAGTTTTTACACCGGTAGTAAATATTGGCTCTCTCTGGACGATTGAGTGACATCAACACTTCTTAATGCTCTTGCATTCTCATTGTTATTCTAGCAGATGATGATGATGATATCATCATCATCATCATCATAAATAACCAGAACGAAATCGGTATTTACAATAGTTTATTCAATAGTATCATCACGGCCACTGCTACTGTCATTGCAATTACTACCAGAAGTAACTCCCTTGCCTGCCCATCGTCCATATTTATCGTAAACCTCGGAAAGTTATGATGCAAATGTCGAAGCCATCAACCCCGAATCACTGGTTTCCTTTCTCCACAATGACAGCTTCGATCCCGGTAAGGAAATGAAGCATGCCAACTTTCAGTAGAAGTGCGTATTGGGCCTCATTAATCAAAGTGGTTGCAAAAGGAGAGACAGTCGTTCATGTCCGTCGCCTCGCACTTGGCCGTTCGCTTCCCGCGATCCTTGGCTCTCCCTGTTTATTCCGAACCCACTTTACTCTTGTCTACGCTTGAACACCAGAGAAGTGAGAGGGGAAAATGGACGCAGGGACGGGGGATCCCGTTTCGTAGACAGAGTGCAGGGCGATAGAATGTAGAGGTGAGAATCTGGATGAATCAGAGTTGAAAACCGACTGTCAATTGGAGAAAGAGATACACAAATCAAATCAATAAGACTTACTCACCAGACAATCAGGTGCTGCTAGCTTGGAAAACAGAAGGAATACAGATGGGCTTGAAAGGTGTGTAAAAAAAATTATTTATGCTCCGGCAGTATCCAAACTTTTGCAATCCCACTTACGTGCTGAATCCTGAAAAGATTGCATGATATCAATCAGGGGACTAAGAACTGTGTATAAGAATTTTAACAGTTGATTATAATATTGGTCTCGGTGATGACGCATTGAAATAAAACTGATTTTAGCGACATTGATACTGTTTGGCGGTGACAATATCATTAATGGAAGGAATGAAAGAATGAAAGCAAAAATGAAAGAGATGAAGAAAGAAGGAAGAAAATGCTGGTTCAAATGAGGCAGGTGGATAAGGTTAGAAAGGAAGGAAGAGAGAGAAGGAGAAAATACGTGTATTAATGTACAATATAAATATGAAAGTTTATTTTCAATGGACGATGAAAGATATGAGATGAAGAGGAATTGAACCCAGGAACAGATTAAAGACACAAAAGGTGGATAGAATGGAAAAATGAAAGGTAAGATATAGAGGAAGAAGGTGATGATTAGAATGGGGTACTGGGGAGGATGGATGGAAAGAAAGAAAGAAAGTAGAATGGAAGGAGGAGATTGAAGGAAGGAAGGGCGAATGAAAGGAAGGGAGGAGGAAAGAATGAAAGAGGGAAGGAACGGTAAAGAGAGGTTAGGAAGAGGGAGGAAAGGGAAAATGAAATGAAGGCGAAAGGAGAAAGGGACAAGGAGAAAAAGAAAAAAGCGGGAAGGAAAATGAATAGAAAGGAGAAAAATAAAGCAATGAAGGTAGGAAGTGAGGGGGAATGATAAGAAAGCAGGCAGGAGGGAAGGGAGAAAGAATGAAAGGGAGGGAAGGTAGGTATGATGGGGGAAGGAAGAGAAGATGAAAGGAAAGAAAAGGAGAAAAGAATGAAAATGGGATGGAGGAGGGAAGGAAAGGAGGAGGAATTAAAGTAAGAAAGAAAGAAGGAAGCAAGGGAGGGAGAAAGGATGAAAGGAAGAGTGGTAGAAAAGAAGGAAAGGAGGAAGGAAGAAAGAAATGGAGGGGGAGAGGAAGAATAACATGAAACAATCAACCAAAGAAAGAAAAGGCTATCAAGAAGGAAGAGGATAAGAGGAAAATGAACACTATGTCTTGAAAGAAAAGAACAACCAAAAGAAGAAAGAGAAAAAAAAGAAATGAACGAAAGAAAGAAACAAAGAATGGTAGGAAAAAGGAGTAAAAAGTTTTAATACCTAAAAAGACATCATCAAAAGAATGAAGAAATAGAGAAGAAATGAGTCAGAAGACAGGTTTCGTTAGTCACTCAATAGAAACCGTCACATAACCAACGTCTCCTGGCAGCAAACCGTGCTGATGGTGATCAACAAACAGTAGGGATAAGGTGTTATCAATGAATAAGTTAATTCTCTCTTCTTATGTTAGGCAGTGATCACTTAAAAAGTCGGAATTTAAAAAAACAAAAAACAAACGTGGATACCGGGCACAAACTTGGGGGTCTATTTGACAGAAACTCACATCGCAAATTGAACCCAAATTAAAAACCTTTGAGGGGCGAGGGACTTTTAAAAAGTGTTAATAAGGTATGAATGTTCAAATTTTAAGCACAAACTCACATTGTGAAGTAAAACCTCCAGAAAAAAATACTTGGGGAGGTGGTAAAAGAAGCATACAAGCCAGTCATCCAAATCAACTTAAAAATGTTGATAGCACTAGTGACAGTTCTAGTTGACAGTTTCTAATAGAAAAAAAGAGAATCATGAGGAATCAAGTGATGGAAAAAAGATAGAAAAGAAGAAAGCGAAAAAAAGATCTTTAAAAAATATTTTCCAAGAGAAATGTAGCTGAAATTGTTCTTTTGTCAGATTCTCTGCGGAACCTGTAAACAACGCAGGAGAATAACGAGATATCTTCATTTGTATGCAGGGATATCTCCCGAAGTTTCACCTCAACCATTGACAAATTTAGACAACAACGTTCCCAGTCTATGACAGCAGAAGCACAGCAACAAGAAAAAACAAGAGACGGTCAAAACAAAAAATTAGCATTCCAAGAGAAATAATGAATCACCGCCAGAAACGTATTCTTCTTTTCACCTCTTAAAAAAACAAGCAGGGTAGAATTAAGTTACCTTGATGAAAATACTACCAGTATGGTTCATCGTCACTTACGGAGCAGGAACATAGAATCTAACCAAATGATTGAATCTCAAACTAAGAATTGTGTAGCGTGTACAGGAGAAAATTATACTCAACTTCATATGAATTGTTCATGATCACTCAGTTTATTAAAGAAAAAAACAGGAGCCAGAGATATCATAGAAAAACATTTTTTTAAAAACTCATATTGAAACGGGCAGATCATATTGCAAGAATTTCAGACAACCCACTGGACATCATATGTGAAATTGTGGCTGACAGAAAGTAAGATGGTCTGACACGCTAGACAAATTCGGAAAAAAACTGGATCCGTGACGCCCATCATGGAGGGGAATGGCGAATCTATATCTAGATCTATATCCAATGATGGGTGCTGAAAGGATGATGAGGAGGAGGGTGATTGTTTGAACCATAACACATTATTGTTTTTTTTTTTCAGATTTTTAGTGATCACAACCCAACAAAAGACAAGAGATACAACTTATTCATTCATTATCCCTTTTCTGATATTTCAATTGATGACCCCCACCCCCAACACAGACCAAATACTGCTTCAAAACGTTGGTCACGTAATAGTTTAAGTGATTAAGCTGACCTGATTTTTAATCATGAATTTTTGGTTCAAACCATATTGTCAGTATTTTGGATTCATTGACCTGTAATTATCAGGTCTTTTCTCGCATGGCAAGGATTTCCATTGTCACTATAACTGATAATTCACTTTATCTGATAGAAGAAATTAAAATAAAATTGCCCATTGTTTTCTCGATTGAATATTTTCGAAGTGACTTTCTTCTGGCTACTCTGTTGTTATAATCCCTATATTTGAGTAATTTTGATTATTTAAACAGATTTGGATATACTCATTACGCCTTACAACAGAGTTTCTTTTTGATTTCCCGTCATATAGATTGAAGACATCTTCTTTTTTTTTCACTAAGGTCGAATTTAACGGGTTACAATGGATTCCTTTCGTTTCTCATTGTAGAATAACCAGGTTAACAATTAAAAGAAGAATCCCTAATTTTGATACAATTCAAGGCAGGTTTATTCCACTTTCATATTTGTGGTATGAGGATTTTCTCGATTTGATGATAAAAGACGATTGCTTATATATATACATATATATATATATATATATATATATATATATATATATATATATATATATATATATATATATATATATGATTTTATTGGTGTCATGTGTCTCAAATGCAGACATGTATTGGCATTTACTTAATACATGCTCATGGGATATTGTCTCGTTGGTCTCTGGTCCTTGGAGTTCATGGTATAAGCATGACACCAGCTCTCCAGGTGGGTGGTTAAGAGGAGACGTAGAGACATGTTCAAATATTTACACATTATGGCACGTGGCTTAAGGCGACTAGCCCTCTGCCGCGCATGAGAGGTAAGTCAATTTGAATTTGCATTATTACAATATTGACTTATAATATGCTTCCTTTCAAAATTTGACAATTCTTGAAATTCTGGGATACGATCCACTGTTAAGTGATGGTGTGGTAATTTTTTTTATATCAAACTGAGTAATATTCAATGGACAGCGAGTCACTATGATGTTATCTAAAGAAGAAGAAATGAAGCTAAGAATCACGCCTGGTTGGCAAGCTTTCGGTAGAGCGAGCTCGACTTTCAAAAACAAGAAAATCCCACTAATCCTAAAAAGAAGGGTATACAACCAATGTATTCTACTAGTAGTCACCTATGGAGCTAAAACATGGAACCTAACCAAAAGATTGGCCCTCAAACTGAGAACCACGCTGTGCGCACGTCAGACAATCATGCCCAACTTCAAATGGAGAGATCATTAGCCAGCGCAGTATATTAGAGAAAAGACAGGATTCAGAGATATCATAGAAACAAAAAACTCAAATGGCAATGGGCTGGACATGTTGCAAGAATGTCAAACAACCTCTGGAGATTACGACTCACAACGTGGATCCCTAGATATCATATGCAGATATTGTGGCTGACAGAAAGTAAGATGGTGTGACGGACCAGATGAATTCAGAAAATATTGGCGATGCATATGATAGAGAGATTAAATGTAATTCCTTTCTATTTACTTATACATTTATACTCTCACTTTTTAGCGTTCTTTTTTCTATTTCTCTTTTCCCTATTGACTTTCTTTCTAATCAAACTATATCTTCCTTCCTTTTTGCTTATTTTTTTTCTTGAAATCTCCTTTTCTTGATTGCTTTTTTTTTGTTTTTTTTTTCATTCCAATTTTCTGACAAATTTTCCTTCTGTACTTCCTCCTCGTCTTCCTTCTCTATTTTGTTTAGTTCTTTTTTTTTTCTTTCGTTCTCATCTTCTCACCTCTTAATTTCCTCCCACGTCATCTTGCTTCCTCTCTTTCTTTCTTTCTTTCTCTCCTTTTTTTTTTGTACTTTTCATTCCTTTCTTCTCATGCATGTCTCACAAACGTTCCAATTAATTTCACCTCTTTTCTATTTTGTCTCATTTTTTTCGGTTTGATAAACGCTTAAATTTGATAGATGGGCTTCTCATTTCCCAAAAGATTACACATCTTTTCAGACATGCTCGATAGCCTTAGGATCTCAAGGTGCCATCTGCACACCAAAAATCTTTCTAATTCGACAATGTATCGCACGATTTGCTATTACCATTTACGATGTTATTAGTACTGCTGAGGCTAGCAGCCATATTGTATTACATTAATGTTTCTTTAAATTTTATGGAGTTGTTTATGAAATGACAAGGGTAAATAATGAACGACAGGAGATGATAATCGATCGATTAGATTTTTAATAACAACTATCTTATCGAAGAAGAATAGTGTGCAACTAATGCATTCTCCCGATAGTCAATTATATAGCTGAGACATGGAACCTAACCAAAAGATTGACCCTCAAACTGAGAACCATGTAACGTGTACATGAGAAAATCGTACTGAACATCACAGGGAGAGATCACAAGACAGTGCAGTACATGAGTGAGGAAACTGGAGATAACATAGAAACCATAAGAAAACACAAACGGCACTGGACCGGCCATGTTACAAGAATGTCAAGACAACAGCTGGACATCGCAACTCACAACGTAGACCCTAAGAGATCATGTGCAAAATTTTGGCCAGCAAAATATAAGATGGTGTGACTACCTAGACAAGTTTAGAAATTATCGCCTCATGTTAGAGATGTCTGGAGAATCTTTTGGGTGACGGGCAGTAAACAGCTGCTGATCATCATGATGATCACCATAATCTCATATCTGTGCGAACAATCGCTATTAAAAGTATGGCCGAAAGCGCTTCATTACAAACATTTGGATAATGTTCACAATTGTTTGATCAAGACATGCGTTCTTTCGTGCGTAAATAAGAAAAGTTGACTGAAAATAGGGAAAATACATACTTTGTCTGTCGTCTCTGATTGAATATCCATCAATATAAATATCTGTACCTCATATAAATGAATCTTCGTAGCCTGCGCATGTACCAGAATTATTCATCTAAAAAGTATCTAAATCATTCTTTAAAAAATGAATCTTCTATCTGAAATTGTCTTGAAATTACCTCTGCAAGACTTTGGTATTGCTGGTCCAAAATGACCATAAAAAAACAAAACAAATAAATCAGTTTTGTTGAAAAAGGGAAAAAACTGCACTCATCCTAATTCCTGGAGTTGTGCACCCAAAATGTAACCAGGGGCACCCTGACACACATACAAACACTCACATCGAGCGGAGGCTATAGCTCACCTGGCTGATTTGTCAGGGTTGATGAATAGAGATGCTCACGGACCCGTTCATTTAAAGATCTTTTCCCAAACAGAAAATACAAAACCTTATCTTGGCCCATATCCTAGGCAAAATGATGTATATGCGGATAAAATAAACCATACTAGATAATGAATTAACGATGAAGATTTGTTGCTGATTTGCAAACTAAAATATCATCTGGTCAACCCCCTAAGATGCCACCTATCTCAGCCTTGCACTGCATTTGGTGGGTCAGAAGGGTCACACTTTGTTTCCGTGCAAAGTTAATCGACGCAAGTTTAAGGGCAACCATCTGCAGCTGCTGCTACAAAAGTATCCTGACCATTTAAAGACTGTATTTTATAGAATCAGAGCATATCATCATCATCATCATCATCATCATCATCATCATCATTCTTTTAACGTCTGTTGTTGGATATAGACTCTCCCCAGGATCTACCATATTTCTCTATCATGGATGTTGCAGAGCCAGTATTTTCTGAATTTGTCTAGTTCATCTCTCCATCTTATATCCTTCCGGCCTTGGTTTCGCATGTGATCTCAGGGGATCCATGTTGTGAGACGTGATGCCCATCGGTTGTCTTTCATTCTCGCAACATGACCAGCCCATTGCAATTCGAGTTTTCTAATGGATTCTATGATGTCTCTGACCCTCGTTTTCTTTCTGATATATTGTGCTGTCTTGTGATCTCTCCATGTGAGGTTGAGCGTGATTCTCTCATGCGTACGTTGATGCTAATTTTTCTGTTCATTTATTTATTTGTTTATCTTCATTCCAATGCAGCGATCTTATTGGTAGATTTATCTCCCAATCAGGACATAACGATAAAAAATACGTCATAGAAATTTTTGAGACTTCATGTCTGATTATCACATTCCAAAACAGGTTGAGTTGATTTGAGACTTAAAAAATAAATAAAATTTGGATACTTGCGTTATTAAAATGAATTACTTGATAAAATAGGTTTAGACTCCTTGGTGCCGATCCATTCATAAATGACCCAGTCATTTTTTTTTCGGATACATTCTTGTTTGATTATAAAAGATATAATTCAATTTTAGGGTTAGGGTTTTCTGTTATTAGTAACTTAAGTATATTCTTTTCAATTTTATAAATATGAAAAAAAAATTTGATCGTTTTTTGTTGTTATTTGCGACCAATCTGTGACTCTAACCGTGACCCTTAACGCTAAAACGAAATAATATCCCTTATAATTAAATTTAATAAGATACAATTTTAAATGGTCAAGTTTTCTGCTTTCATTCATTCCTTAATAAGTCAGCATTATTTGTTACCCTTCTTCTGATATTTTTGTTTGCAAACACATAACAAACCTTTGTCCATTAATTAAATTAGGTTTCTCTTCCGACATCTTTCAACGCTAACATCTCTAAATTTCGCCTATCCATTGCTATAAAACCTGTCTTGACGTCTCACAGTTTGCACATGGTCATCTAAAGTATTCTGAATCACATACTGCTTGCCGTGGGTGGGCTTTGCCCTGAGCCAACTTCGAATGAATGTACACCCAGTGAAAACGTATTTACGCAATTTCTTCAACATGTCGCGGTGGAAAAAGAAAAGAGAGATGAACATTTCAGACATGATTATTTTGTGAAAGCAAAAGAAAGTTGACTCGGGGAATAGTTTCAGCATTTGGGATATTTTAATTAGGAGAACAGTTGAAAAAACAAATGAATCAAACATTATAGTGGAGCTCTTACATCTGTCGCAGAGCAAGTCATTCAGTCTGTTCTTCGTTGGGCGTCCCATAAATGTGGTTTTCGTGTCAGACACGTTTAAACAAACTTTGTGAGTGTGGCCCATCGGTTGTATGAACAATTCGCAGATTCATTTACCTTCAGTGCAGGGTGTTTAAGCGTTGTTACAAAAATCAATTTAGATGGGGAAAAGCGACGTTGATAAACTCTAAGTAAATAATATCGTTTTCTTCTTTCAAACATTAGGCTTGTAATCTTGGAACACTAGTAACGGCAACAATTTTCCGCTTGATAGGGTTACAATAATTATCAAACAGACAATATGTTAACACAAATATAGCTTTTTGTTGGATGAAATCATTTTTCGCAGAGTGATAGATTTACGTCATGATCGTACAGAAGAAAATATCTTAGAACTCGTGAAAATTATTCTTTATCCCTGCGATTTATCTTTTGTTTCCGAATGTACGTGTATTTTTCTCACATATAGTTTAGTTTTGATATAATACACACATCCACTTATATATATATATATATATATATATATATATATATATATATATATATATATATATAGACTTATCCTGATCGCTAACTTATGAGTATACGACTTGATTATGGTGTTATCCACAGACAGTAGTTTCGTTGTATTACAACTCTTCAGTGTAGCTATAGACTTTCCATTATCCCGGAGGCCGATATCCTACCTCTGAGCTACGGAACTGGACGGTCAGTAAGGCTGAATTTAAGCGATATATTCATTATAGGTTAAATTCTCCGTTCCCCAGAGTGCTATATTCCTATGGAAGAGCATTGCATAAGCTCATAATGAACGGGTCATCTCATTTAAAGAGTTCTGAACCCTGAATAGAGGAGCGTTATATATATATATATATATATATACATATATATATATATATATATATATATATGCATGTGTGTGTGTGTGTGCGTAAGTGCATTTATTTATCAGAATCAAATAAGCCTGCATACATCTGTATGATAGATTTTCGTTAATAGACTTGTTATTTTGGATCGATGAGCCTCTGGCAATCAGTTAGTTGTAAGTTCAAATCACGGTCGGGGAAAGTAGATTTTACGTATCGGTTTATACCTGTCCTTTTTGAAGATGCAGTCTTTTGTGATTATCCTGCATATTGTGTAATTCGATTTTTCTTGAGACAAGTCCAGAAATGATAATGCCTCGAGCTCCACTGATAACCCGTCGAATGTAGTATAGAGATCAGTTTCCTTCTCAGCAAGATTAAATAGATTGGCACTCCTGGTCTCCTACATGATTCCCAGCTGCTTAAGGCACCTGGGATTTCCAGACAGTCACCTAGGTACTGAAAATAAACGACGTTGCCTAATCTTGATGATAGTTGGCTAACCATTGTGTCCAACGCGATTTGGCAGTAATGGGGTTTCGGGTGAGGGGGACAACCAGTTGTGTCGATTCAAAAATATTTTCCCGACCTTGAAAAAGCGTCAAAAATCACCGTAACACGCTAAAAAAAACAAAAAAAAACGCTGTTTGGGTTTTTTTAAACTACATTTGTGATCTAAGCCATTTCAAGCTATTTGCCCAAGACTTTTTTTTAGATAATTTTAGATGAAAGATTTTTTCTTTTGAAATGTTATCCTTTGATAATTAATCCTTGTCAACGCACAGGCTACTGTGATCAATTTATGCGCAGTATGGATATAATTTTTCTTTGGGTTATTCGAATGTTCAGAGTTCGATCTTATCTGTTATCATTTCTTATTTCTGATTCTTATTTTAAAGCTGATTCTCCAAATCATGTACAGGAGTCCTCTTCGACATCGTGAGACTGGACTAGTTATTGTCGATGAAAAAGATTCGTTTTTCATATCCTCACGATAGTCACTTATGGAGCTGTAACTTGGAATCTGACCAAGAGACCGACCCGTGAAGAGAGAACCATGCAACGTGCACATGAGAGAATCATGCTCAACCTCACATAAAGAAACCACAAGACAACCCAGCATAGGGAGAAAACAGGAGTCTGGGACGTCATGGAATCTATTTTAAAAAAAACTTGAATAGCAATGGGCTGGTTATATTGCAAGTATGGCAGACAACCGATGGACATCATGACTCACAACATGGATCCCCAGAGATCACATGCGAAACCGAGGCCAGCAGAGTACAATATGGAGAGACGAACTAGACAAATAAAAAAAGTACTGGCTCTGCGACGCCCACAATAGAGAAATGTGGCGAGTTCTGGGGGAAGTTCAAGTCCAACGACGAACGATAAAAGGATGATGATGATGATGATGATTTCAGTCTGATCAGCAGCACTTTTAGAGTCTGTCACCAAACCTCTCAATTGCCAGAACTTTCCAAACTTGTCAAGTTCGTCAGGCCACCCAATTTTCTGTCGGCCACAATTTCACTTATATTCTCTTGGGATCCACGTTATTTGTCATGATGTCCCGCGGTTGTTTGACATTCATGATGTTTATTTTGTACTGAAGTAATCCAAAGATAATCCAAAAGAACATGCAATGGCGTCAATGGCCTTTCCATCTTAAAATGGATTGAAATGGGGATATTCTTTCATAATAGAAACAAAACTGTAACTTAGATAAAATACCGACGATTGTTGTTGTTATTATTATCATTATCATTATTATTATTATTATAAACAATTTCACACCAGTTGCCTGGTGGTTGCTGCTGGAGGTTGAATGACACCTAGTCTCCTCAAGTCTCCTCAAGTCTCCATCCTTTCTCTCCATACTCTTTTAGTCCACAGCAATTCTGTGGTTTACAGTTTCAGAGCAGTTGCCCGTTTATCATCGCTGAAGACTATGTGACAGTAAGTCTCCTAAGGTCTTCAGACCCCATCTCATCTCTCCCTCACCTACCAAGCCAGTGCTGTAGTTAATACCTCCACTACCATTTGTGTTTTTTTTTTCTCCTCATTCTCCGTTAGGCCACTGCTAACAGTTAGGGTCGTGGATCGTACATTTCAAGCACGTTCCTCAGTATCTGTATAATAATAATAATAATAATAATATTATTATTATTATTATTATTATTATTATTATTATTATTATTGTTATTATTATTATTATTATTATTATTATTATTATAGAAGTGTACAAAGGGAGGGCAGGGTGTAGATGTTTGAAGATGTGTTTCTTTGATGGGCCTCTTTGCTGACGTCATACGCCACGTGCAAAAATAACTATTGTTCTTATCTCAGCGCATATTTCCTGGCAGTGTTTACTTCATTCACTAGTGATGAGGCTTGTTTATTTATTTATTTATCATTCTTCCGTATCATTTCCTGTTTTGTTTTATATTTTTGAAGGTTTTATCTAATTATCATGCAACTGGGTGGCAGGTGTGTGTGTGTGTGTGTGTGTGTGTGGAGAGAGAGAGAGAGCGAGAGAAGAGGGGAGTAAAACATGTGGGAGATTCTGAAGAAAGGAGAAGGGGGAAAAAAGCCGAGCAATTTTCTCCTTTTCTCTTTATATTATGGTTTTTTTTTCTGCTTTTGCTTACAGAAAAACTCTTTTGCCTTCGACAAGACTTCAACCAAGCAGAAAATTGATAAATTATCAACAAACAGCCTCAATTTTATTCAGCTTCCTTATTATTCAGCCTCGTTCTCATTCGGACGTGTTGCTAATTATCTAGCCTTTATTAATCACCGCCATCTACAAAAGACCGGTTTTAATCACTGTCACTGGCTCTTGGTTATTCATGGGTTCTTACACACACACACACACACACACACATATATATATATATATATATATATATATATGTATATATATATATATATATGACAATTATTCAGTTATTATTAAAATTAACGGAGCCTTATTCAGGGTTGAGCGCTCTTTGGGTGAGGTAACTCATTCATTATAAGCTTATGCAATGCTCTTCCAACTTAGGAATAGAGCACTCTGGTGTATGATGAATTATGTGTAAGTAAATATATCGCTTAAATTCAAACTCTCTGACCCTCCAGTTCTGCGGGGGCAATTTATGATATAAATTTATACTACATTGGTTCATTGATTTGTATCACTTGGTATTCACACATTTTTTTCTTTTGAATCAAGCTTTTTTAATTATCATTTCCCAACTGTTTCTTTATCTTTCAATTGTATGCTGCGAAAGACGTTGGTCACGGGACCAACTCGACCTTTTTCTTTTTTTTCATATCGATAATCTCTTTCTAATACATATTTTTTTATCTATAAGGTCTTTTTTTCTTTTAATTTCTTCAACTTACTTTATTCTTTTAATCATGATAAATAAGGATGCTCTGAAAGTAATTACGTGTTTCCAAATCGCTATCGCTGTCTTTAAACTTTTCAAACCGCAACTAGCATTCAGGAACCCTCACTACACCAGAATACACTTCACTGGTGTTTCTCATTGCCTGCATAATAGTACAATCCTTTCAAAATTCATTAGTAAGCAATGGCGGAAATTTTGCCCTTTAAAGTCTCCATCCTCCATAGGGTTAAACGTTAGCATACTCTATAAACGACACTTTCCCGGATACAAGAGATGAAAATCCGAATGTCGTTTCGTACCATTTAACCCTTTTTTAGTTTGTTGGCTTGTAATTTAAAGCGTGAAGTATATGATTACATTGTGAACACGAAAATGCGTATAAACTTTTCGAGCACCCTAATACTTCCGTCTGAACTTATTCAACATTTGCTGGTTTTACACATGATATCTAGCACCATATAACTTGATCAGCTCTTATCTATTCATATCCGTTTGAAACAGCTTTTTCTTATATCAATATCTATCTATATATGTATATGTATCTATCTATCAGTTGAATATAACCTACTTTTTCGTGTCCACTGCTGAGTCAACAGATATAGTCCTATCTCATTCTGTTCGCAACAATCAAATTATCAACTTCTCTGTCCCAGTTTGGGGGAAAAAAATTTTAACCTATTTGTTGATATCTTTCATTGTTTCTCATTTTAGCACATCTATCCTCACATGTGCACACAAATACCCATATCTAATATTCTGGTAAATTATTTCCATTCATTCGCCCTTACATCATCTTGCTATCTTCGACAAACATTTATTTATTTATTCATGTGTAATTCCTCTATGGGAATCTCATTATAATATATCGTCTTCTCAACATTTAGGATATATGTATGGATCGGCTCTAAGGAGCCTAAAGCTATTTTAAGTTATTTATATTTAATCATTCACGAATCTTAATTTTGAGTTTAAAAAAGTCTAAACTCATCTCAAGCTGTTTTGATATGTATTGTACGGACGTTAGGTCTTGAGAGTTTCTTTGGCGTAATGTTTGTTATGTCATAATAGGAAAGTAAATCAACCAACAAGATCATTCGATTCGAGCTCAAACAAACAAATAAGTGAATGAGCAGAAAAATTTTCATCTAAGCTTATTATATAAGTAGATTGTCTTATCCACATTTTAAAATCCCATTCCACTTAAAAATAGCCTTATCATACATCGACCTTCTATACTGTATTCTTGATAACTTAAATTCTTCCATAGATCTCTTTGGAGTGTTCCTGAATCTGACCATTAAATCCATCTTTCAAGCCATCTTCTCGAATTTCATCAATATTATTTCGAAGTTGTTAATACTACTTTTATCCTTCGCATATCCAGGAAATTTAATTCATTAGTGCACAACTTTTTCGCTCGAGAAAGCCCGAGAAATATCAGTTTCTGTTTGACATGATAAATAAATTTTTACCGAGATTATTATGATTAGCTAATATTGTAAAAGTATCAATTGAGTTTCCTCACATTAAACCGATAAAGTTCATTTAATTCGTCCGTCAACATCATAAACACTTCAACTTCAACTTCAACGTCCAACGTTGGACAAAGGTGTTTGCCAAAATTCGCACAGACCTCTCTATCATAGGTTTTGCAGAACCCATACCTTCTGAACTTGACTAGTTTGCAAGCAACAGACTTGCATATGATTCTGAGGAATTCATGTTGTGAATCGTGATATGTAGGTGCTGTCTGACATTCTTATGATATGACTAGCCCATCGCCGTCTGAGATTTCTCATGGATTCTATGATATCTCTGATTCTTGTTTTTCTTTCATATACTGCGCTGTCTTGTGATCTCTCCATGTGATGTCGAGAACAATTCTCTCCTGTGCATGTTACATGGTCCTCAGTTGATGGTCAATTTTTGTTTAGGTTCTATGTGCCAGCTCCGTTGGTGACTATCCTTCTAAGGACTAGTAATCCAGTTAAGTTTGTACTGGATCCGGAAATGGATATTGGCGGGCTAAATTTGGATTCATTTTAACCGTAAGGGTGTCCTCTTTTAGAATTTGAATATTACTCTTCTTTCTTTTCTGTGGATGTTTTTATACGTCATTTTCTGCAATAGTCGCCAATTTGATTTCTTCAACTTGTTTCAGGCCAGAAACCTAATATTCGTTCAGATGACATGATATTGTTGGAAAAGAAATTTTGTCAGCTTTTCAACGGATTGCCTTGTCAATTTGTACCTATCATTTTGTATTTATTGTGCAAAAGAAGTTACAGTCAAAAACACGATGATAGTTATTCCAGCACATACTGAAGAAATTTCGTTTTCAATATATATATATATATATATATATATATATATATATATATATATATATATATATATATATATATATAAGTCTACATTCCTACAGAGGACGTGATATACCGTTGGGAACGCTGGCTGAAATTGTATGTATGTGTGTATCATGCATCAATGGAGTCAGAAAGCCAAAAATTCTTTTCCGAAATCCCCCTGCTAAATGAGTTTTCAGAGTTGGTATCCAATATACAATAACCTTTCATGCTAAATTGGTCCCTAGTTTGTCCCCAGTTGCATTCAAACTTGTTTCGTTGAAATTTAGACATTTTAGCGATCCAACGAATTGCGAGAGAAGAGAATTTTTCCAGTTTTATAATTGATCATCTCAAACATAGTATCCCGCCAAAAAACATTGGCCATATGACTGTTTCTATTGAGTGAATAACCAGACCTGTTCTAATATCTGTTTGTTCTTTGTATTTTGTTATCTTTGGTAATTCCTTTGTAGATAAAATAGTGTGCTTTTCTTGTGAGTCATTTCATGTGAATTTGATTTTCCATAAATCGAGCTTTGTGTGAAAGTTGGTCAAAAATGTATGACTGTATATACAAACACATAAATGGGTGTATATGGAAACGCATTAACGAGTGTATGTTCAAAAACATCAATGTCCGTGCGAGATATTTTTCATTACCATACGTTGACTTTGAACGGCGCCAATTTGAGTAGAATTAAGACCCGGTAATCACTTATGAAGCTGAAACATGAAATGTAATCAGAAGATTGAGCCTAAAACTGGAAACCATGAAACGTACAAAGGTGAGAATCCTGATCAACATCACATGGAAGATCGCAAAACAGCACAGTATATTTGGGAAAAAGGAGTTTGAGATATCATAGAAGCCATTGGTAGATCACGACTCACAACCCAAGATATCATATGCAGAACTGTGACCGACAAAAAAGTGGCTTGGCGAACTAGATAAGTTCAGAAAGTTTTGGCTTGGCAATGCCCATGCGAATTTTGGAAGAGGTCTATGTCCTACGACGAATGCTAAAAGGTTGATGATAATGATAATGATAATGATGATGACGTGACCTGGAAACATCGAACTCATACTTACTGTGCAACGTCAGTTATTTTTCCATGCATATGAGATATTTTGTCTGTAAATTCATACCTTTATATGCCTGTATTTCTGTACGTACGTATTCATTTTTGTGCGTTAACATAAGTATGTGTGTATATGAATTCTTTATCAGTTGTGCAACTTCACTATAAAGCTTTATCCTTATAGCTTGTATGGTTGTGTCGTTCTTACCAGAGAGTATGAAAATGAATGCATGCGTTTGAATCTCTGTCCATCATGTTCTGATTAGAATGAGAGAAGGTATTCAATTCGAGAGGAGGTGAATTAAAAATGCATTGTTGAACAGACAATAAAAATCTGAATAAATATAAATTGACTAATGCAGACGACTCTGGCGATGACGGCCCAGATAAAAATGAACGACAGTCGTTGCCTTGATCGACATCATGTTATCAATATATATTTTTTGTCTTGATTTTGGTTTTGGTTTTGGTTTTTACTTATATCTTTGACATTTTGGTTTGGTTTTTCTTCTATTTATTCAAAGACATTTTCAAAATACAGAATTTCATTTTTTTCGAAATTCCTTTCCTTTTCTTCCTTTATTTTTATTCTCTAGATTAATAATCACTGCTACCAACATCAGACCGGTTTAAAAATGTTTCTTGTTTGGGTTATACTTGTTTCTTGACATTCATGTTTATCTGTGTAACCGGACTTTCCCCATCCGTAACCGTTCATCGTAAATATGCATGCCCACCCACCAATAAGTAGGGCAGCAGGTTTAGAAAATACCTTTCCAAGAATGTTTGGGGAGTAATTTACAATGTAAGCTTCTGCTAGATTGGTCACTTAGACTGAGTCTAGTATCGTCCACACTTGCCTTTTGAAAATTCGACTTTTCAGCGACCAAAGCCAACGTAAAGCAAAAGAAGCATCTTATCTATTGATCATCGTTTTGTCCAAACTTTTGACTGATGATCTCTAACAGTTCATGCTGCCAAAAGACATTTTTCATCTGGAGGTTGAGACAGCATACCTTTCCATATATATATATATATATATATATATATATATATATATATCGTGTTATGCGTGTAATTGTTATTCTTCTTACTACTATCAATCACGCCGGTTCAAACACTTTTCCTAGATTCAGGTTATTCATTTGTCCTGGAAAAAGATACAGTGGTGATAATTCATTAATATGTAAGACTGCGTAGGATATACAAAACATGTAAAATAGTGTGAAAGACATAATTAAAACGCAAAGACACAGTCTCGAAATGGACTATAAAAGCCTTATTAAGAAAACTTTTACCCAGGCCAGGGAAAGCTAGAGAAGTACCACAAAAATGAAACAAGATGGCCCGTAGCGATTGGTTGTAAAGCGTCTGGTATCAATAGAGACGTAGTTATTATGTCAAATTGCAACTATGCCTCATATGCCAAGAATACAATCAACACATAATAACAACGACGACGTACGGGTAAAAAACCTGAAAACTTACAAAAACTCTTGAAATCAAATTCTGACAAACTTAGAGTAATGCATACTGATCACTCCTAACACGGACAGCTTGATATTCTTAAATCATAAATTTATGATTCAAACCAGACTTTTATTTATCTATCTATTAATCTATCTATCTATCTATATATATATATATATATATATATATATACATATATATATATATATATATATATATATATATATATATATATATATATATATATATATACAAAGACCTGTACATGCAAATTTCTTCTCTGTTCGCTCTCATTGGTTGATTAACCACTCTATTATGATATGAAGATAACGTCATAAAAACCTCTATGACCTTACATCCAATCACTCATTGAAACAGCGGGTGTTGAGTTGAGACTTCGGGAAGAAACTCAGAATTAGGACATGAATTATTGGAAAAAAAGACCTATTAAATAAGTTTAGGCTCTTTGATACCGATCCATACAGAAACAACCCCGTCATTTTTGACGGGCAATATTCTAGTATATTCTAATCGCACAAGCTGGAGCTTTATTCCGTACGTAGACCCTGCTGTCTCTGATCCTGCTGCTGAGGAGGATTTTCCAAGGAATATCCGTTCGCAGATCCAAGCCATTATAGCGATTATATGTGTGTGTTTGTGTGTGTGTTGACAGAGGAAGACACATGCTGACGTATAACTTTGCTTTTAACTTTAGGGTATGATCATTTTTAATAATCCTTGAATAAACGGCCTTAGCAGTTGCTAAGCAACTGAAATTATGTTTAAAGAACCGGCAGAACTTTCAAGGACCCTTCCTTGGAGATTGGAAAAACACAAGATCATGGGGAAACAGATCAGATTGATACAATAGCCTCTTCGATTCATTGGGAACGCTAAGAAACGTGCTCTAGATTTTAGCAATCTTGATGTCACTTGACCCAAATAACGTGTTGTTCAATAGAGGGGTTTATTTATACTTCTACTATGAATAAATACTTTTAAAAATAATCAGCGTCATTCACCGGTATTTTCAACAATCTCTCCTAATCTTATCATCATTTGACTCAACCGATTACTTGACGTAAAACGTATTTTTAAACAAAATTGGGCTCCATTTGGTCTCTCTCAGTCGTCAGTTGGTCTCCTCATGAACTTCAGTGAAATAAATGTCGTGTAAAACGTTCAATGTTGAAGACAAAAACACAATATTCAAAATCAAAAACGTAGAGCTGAAGAAAGTAGACCACTACATCTATTAGGACTACGAATCTTCACGAAATGTTCAGAAGAAGAAGAATCACACTAGGTTGGTAAAGTCAAACTTCATGAACGAGAAAAAACCCTCTAGTCCTAAAAGATAGGGTCTACAAGTAAGGCAACCTCCCGATAGTCACCTATAGAGCTGAAATATGGAACCTAACCAAAGAATTGACGCTCTAACTCAGAACCATGCAACGTGCACATAAGTAAATCATGCTCAACATCACAAGGAGAGATCACAAGACAGTGCAGTATATAAGGAAGAAAAGGGAGTCTGATACATCATAGAATTGGAGAAAAAACAGGAGACATATCATAGAATCTATAAGAAACTTAAATGGCAATGGGCTAGTCATGTTACGAGAATGTTTGACAACTGTTGAACATCAAGACTCACAACGTGAATCCCAGAGATCACCAGCGAAACCATGGCCAACAAAATATAAGATGGCTTGACGGGCTAGACAAGTTCAGAAAGTACTGGCTCTGCAACGCATATAATAGAGAGGTCTGGTGAATCTTGGGGAAGGTCTACGTCTAATGATGGGCTCTAAAAGGCAGATGATGATAATGATAATGATATGGATTTGTTTGTAAAATCTCTTGATTTCCCCTTTGGTCGATTCCCATGTTTATTCTTATTTTGTTGGTTGTTTTATTTCTTAATTTTGAATGTTTTCAGAGGAAAAATTTTTTTTTCGGTGTAAGAGATCCACTGATGCCGTTGATAGCAGTGAAAATCCCCTCTCTTTGACTCAATCAATGTGACGCGAGATTTGCAGCGATACAACCCGAGACCTCTACTCTTCGCGAATTGGAAACAGAGGTAAAAAAAAAATCAGCGCGTATAAATTAGATGCTAATTTCGATATGCAAATTTGGGACATGAAGGATCTCATTTCTATTTCGAGTGTGTGTGGGGGGTATTCTTTAAAATAGGGGGAAGATTTTCTTTCACGGCTTATAAAATGCTGTCTTTTGAAAAGAGATGGAGCATTATTTCAAATCATTATTTTAAACTTGAATAACCGTAGCCACGAAAGGTGGCGGAAGATTAGTTGAACCACCGTAACCACCAGAGGTGGCAAAGGGTTTTTTCATATGTTTTGGTGTTTGTATGTTTGTTTACGTATTCGTTGGTTCCAGCACTTCTAGCCATAAAGACTTGAAAATTAACATTCAAAAATAAGAAGATCTTATTAATCCTAAAAAGAAGGGTGTATAAACAATGCATCTTCCAAATAGTCACTAATGGAGCTGAAACATGGAACCTAACCAAGAGACAGATCCGCAAATTGAGAAATATGCAACGTGCATATGAAAGAATTATACATGGGTAGACCACAAGACAGCACAATACATCCGGGAAAAGACAAGAGTCAGGGACATCACAGAATCCATTAAAAAGCTCAAATTGCAGTGGGCTGGCCATGTTGCACGAATGGCGGACAACCGATGGACATCACGATTCACGATATGGATCCCCCAAGATCACATCCACAATCGAGGCTGGTAGAATATTAGATGGAGAGACGAGCTAGACAAGTTCAGAAAGTACTGGCACCGTCACACCCATGATAGAGAAGTGTGGCAAATCCTGGGGAAGGTCTTTGTCCAACGATGGGTGATAAAAGACTGATGATGATGATGATGATGATGATGATGATGATGATGATGATTCTAGTGTGCGCCTTCTAGAATTTTTTTGGGGGTGTTGGTTCAAGACTGCTATAATTCTCCAAATGTCTTTTTCGTCTGTCTGTTTGTCATTGCATAACCCATCGACAAATAAAGCTATAGCCACCAATATTTTTGAGTTACTAATGGGACAATGGACATCTCCCAGGATATTCATTTTCCCATTTTGGGAACGTAGACCGGGAACTTTCTGATAGCCTCTCGTAATTAATGTTTTGTCGTAAAATTCACTATGTACTATCTGATTATCAAAGTTACTCCACTGGTGCTATACACACACACATACTTATATATATATATATATATATATATATATATATATATATATATATATATATATACACATATATATATATATATATATATATATACACATATATATATATATATATATATATATATATATACATATATATATATATATATATATATATATACATATATATATATATATATATATATATATATATATATATATACATATATATATATATATATATATATATATATATATATATATATATATATATATATATAATCTAGGAAGCTTTACGGCTTCGAACACTAAATATGTATTTTTTCCTTTTTTCTAGAAATTTATGTCATTTCAGTCTATTATTTCCCCATATATGTTACTGTTATTCATGTATTTTTCTTCAGTGTTTATTCTTATATCTGGTACAAAATTTGATATCATGATACTGTATGTGATTATTACCTGTTCGGGTCGTCAGTAGTTATATCAATATGGCTCCCCAGCAGTGCTGATTTTAATATATAGCTTATGTCATGCTAAGTGTTGTTTGTTATATATATATAAATATGCATATATAGAGAGGGAGACAGACAGACGGGTAGACGGGCAGACGTACAGACAGAGACACTGGCTGCTGGCCATGCACCTCTTTTTTGAGACCACCTGCGATATGTGACCGGTTTTTTGCTAACAGGAAAGTTTGTTGTAAGTAGTAGGTTATATATATATATATATATATATATATATATATATATATATATATATATATATATATATATATATCATAATGTATATTCTCAATTTGTAAAAATACAAAAAGAAAGAAATAGAAAACAGATTTTATCCGCTGCAGATTTTTAACTGTAAACAGAGCTATTGATATATAAGAATAAGAATTAGATGGATTCATATGCGGTGAATGTTAGCATTCATCGGGTATATCCTTGTAATTCTTATATATATATATATATATATATGAAATTCAGTTCTTTGTTGTGACTCTGAGTTTCATGTCGATTGCACCACTATGTACACAAACACACACACATGCATATATGTATAAAGATATATATAATTAAGATGAATCAATAAAAGAATGCATAAATGGAAGTCTCTGAGAATATCTAAAATGATATATGTATATTTGATATATAAATTATTTTGTTGCACTACTTTTATCTCTTTTTATAAATTATTATCGAAAGAATTTAATTAAATTACAAGAAAAAATCGATTTGTTCAGCATAAATGTGAACTCCAATCTGAATTCTAACATTCTTGATATTCCAATGATTGCATGTAGAAAGATAGATTGATGGATAGATACGTGTAGGCTTTCCAAATTCATTCAGTTTTTATATATTTTAGCATTTAGAATCATCGTAATAATTTCCTCGATTCTATTTCTGTTTTAGCGATATTCTTTCTCTGTCTCTTTCCGTCTCTCTTTGTCTCTCTGTCTTTCTCTCTCTCTCTCTCTCTCTGTCTCTCTGTCTCTCTCTCACACATGCACCCCCCTCTCTCTCTCTCTCTCTTTCTCTCTCTATCTATTTATCTATCTGTCTATTTATCAATCTATCTATGCTTTTAGTTTAATTCATTTTGTCTACTCATCCCTGCTTTTGTCAATGTTTTTTCCTCATTTGTTATTTTAAAAGTATTTTACTAGATCTAAACGATTATTCTATCGATATTAATTACCGTAAGTGAATGAATGAATCAACCTACGTTTATAAATGATTAGATTTGTTCAACATGGACCAGCAATGTTTTGCGTCTATGGCCATTTTTTCTTTCAAAAATGGGTGAGATACTTTCAAAACATTTTTATTTATTATCAATTATTTCTTTGCCGACGTCTGCCATCAATACATTTAGAATATTTTGTTAGCATTACATTTTTTGTTCTTTCCAAAACAATATTATAGATCGTCTTCAACTGGCAGCTTTAATTTTTTTTTCTTGCTGATTTAGCAATCAAAAAATAGATTGTTAGTTCCATTGGAGTGACATTGGAAAAAAATCGAGACAGCCACCATTAGATCAAGATCTCGGGAGATAACGCTCGGAAATATCGTTGATGTCATCAATGCAGGGATTTCGTTCAGTTAGTTTTGTCTAGTTTTTTTTATTTTGTTTTTTTTTTTGTTTTTTTTTTACTTCATTTCATTTTTATACAATATTTTTAGATATCTTTTATGATTATTTCCATGGTTGGTTTTTTATGAGTGATCTGTGTTTCTTCGCTTTTAAGGTGACATCTTAGCAGACGTTATTGCTAATGGCGTAACTAGCTCTATGTTCTTTCAAGATAACATCACTGCAGCTGCCTATTATTATTATTATTATTATTATTATTATTATTATTATTATTATTATTATTATTATTATTATTATCATTGTTATATTATTATTATCATTATTATTATTATTATTATTATTATTATTATTATTATTATTATTGGATTTTTCATTGTGTTAATATGTAAAACGTTTAAAATGGAAACATGGCTTGACTCCTACTTTTTGATAAAAAAAAAACGGTTCCCAAACATTTAAAGGATCAGACATTTCCATATGCTGATAAAATCGGTTTTGACTCTTCTTCTAACTACAAAATCTATTATTTTAATTGACCGATTGTTTTACGTTGGTACATCTAATCTCAATTTTATTTAGACTTTTTTTTTTTTCATTATTTCTCATTGCTTATCATAAAGGTTTATCATTGACTGTTTATTCAATGTGTCTTGTTTATGTACGATTTTATTCTTGATTGTTTTTGCAGGAATGGTAACTGTGTTACGGCTCGTTTATTCATTCATTTGCCTTTCTTTTTATTGTTTGTTTTATTGTTAGGTATCTTAAATTGATAATTAATTTATTCTAATTAATTTATGTTTTGCTTGAATTTAATTTAAACTTTGTGCGTGCGCATGCGTGTTAGTGTGCGATTGTTCGTGTGTTTTCCCCGTCCATAGCATCAATAGTAGAATATCCAATGAAGACCGGATTCGCTAACATCCGGTAGTAAGATTATTTTGTAGATCATTGCTTTACGACGAATGTTCTGGACAATTTGATGATATGAGAATAGGAAGTACTCATTGGTCCAAGCGAGGGAAAAACTCAGATATATTTTGATTTTTGTGAGATGTTTTGGGCTTTTTTTTTTAATAGTATCAAAACTGCTTAGAAAAATGCATAGTTCCAAATTAGAATTAGGTGTCTTTTCAGCAAAATTGTTACCTTTGAGCTGAAGAATCCAGTGTGCGTGTATAGATATTTACACAGAATATCCTGATTCCCAATGTCTTTTCATGGACCATTCAATACGTTATTACTTTATTCTAAATTCTCGAAACAGTTGAAATCAAATTTATATTTTGTGTCTGTCATAATTCTATCTACAGCTAGAAAAACAGCATGTCCTTAATCGACGACCAATTGCATGATAGTGAATATATGGTCAGGTTACGTCATCATTAGTCTTTTAACATCCGTCGTTGGACATAGACCTTCCCCAGAATCTGCTACATTTCTCTATCATGAGCGTTGCAGAGTCAGTATTTTTTATTCTCACAACATGACCAGCCCATTGACATTTAAGTTTTCTAATGGACTCTATAATGTCTCGGACTCCTGTTTTCTTTCTGATATATTATGCTGTTTTGGGATCTCTCCATGTGAAGTTGAGGATGATTATCTCATGCGCAAGTTGCATGCTTCTCAGTTTGCAAGTCTGTCTCTTGGTTAGGTTCCATGTTTCAGCTCCATAAGTGACAATCGGGAGAATGCATTGGTTGTATACTATTCTTTTTAGTATCTTTGGGGTCGTTTTGTTTTTGAAGGCTAAGCTTGTTTTGCCGAAAGCTTGCCATCCTAGTGTGATTCTCCGCTTGGTTTCTTTTTTTTTGTAGATTTCATAGAGATTCGTTGTCCTAAGTTGATGTAGTGGTCCACTTTCCCCTATTGGATGAATTTCTTGGTTGACCAATAGGTAGGTACTGACATACATACATACATACATACATGCTAAATAAAAGTTTGATTGATAGATAAATAAGTATAGATAGATAGATCTGGAGTGTCTACATACATACATACATACATACATACATACATACATACTTACATACATACATACATACATACATACATAGCCAGTCAGCCAGATTAGCATGAAAGCTGAATAAACCTATTATGACAGATGAGAGTTTCGCTCGTTTCTTATAGATACATAGATACATAGATACATAGATAGATCTGGATGATCTCTCAATAGAAACTGTCACACGACCAACATATTTTATCAGCCTACATTGTTGGAGATGATCAATTAAGAAAATTGGAAGCACGGTTGATCAGTGAATAAGTTATTTCTTTTGTTGGGCACTGATCACTGGAAAAGTCTAAATTTTCTAAGAAACTGACACCAATGCTGCTGAACATGGACCGAGTGATCAATTTGGCAAAGTGACCCTCACCAATACTAACATTTTTTTAGGGAGTAAATCTTAAAACAAAAAAAAAAACGTTTTTCTAGACATGATAAGAGGCAAATATTCAAATATTCACATATTCAGCCCTTATCTCCCTTAGTGCAGCCAATGCGTGAGACATAAGTATATAGCCAGCCAGCCAGACTAGCATAAAAGCTGAATAAATCTATTTCGACGGTTTTGGTGACGGTTCTGGTTGATATTTTCTCATAGATAGATTAATTGATGGATAGATGAGTAAGTGAATGAGAAGAATTCTAAAGTACTTGAATAAATTGGTGGGAGAGCAAGGGAGAACTTTATGGAGATATAACTCAAATGGCATTGGGCTGGACATGTTGCTAGAAAGTAGGACCATCGCTTGACATCACGACTCAAAACGTGGATCCCCAGTGATAATATGCTAAATTATGGCCGACATAAAGTAAGATGGCGTGACGAACTAGATAGATTCAAAAAGTGCTGGCTCCTTGATGTCCATGATAGAGAGGTTTGACGAATCTTGGGGAAGGTCCAGGTCCAACGACAGACCTTAAAAAGTTGTTGATGATGATGATGATGATGATGTAGAAACGATACAAAAATAATCCAAAATGAAAATCGAAATCAAAGATGGCTACCTTTTCCGAGAGAAGAGATCGTGATTTATTGGTCAAACTGCGTGTAAATTATGCTGATTCATCTGTCGTTGGAGGAAATGAATCCTCTAGTCGACACGGAGACCTTTCGAATGGAGAGTCGTACTTTCATAGTAATGAATGGAGACAGATAAAAGGGATTTCCCAACGGATTTAAATTATTAGGAGAGATGACAGATCGAAGTTAGTCTAATTAGCATTAATTATAATCAAAGGGTCCACAATCGATTGATCGATTGTTAAGCGGAATGGATTTGTGAACAGGGCTCTTGACAGGGCAAGTAACCATTAGTTTGCTAAAAAAGAGAAAAACTGGTAATACTTCAGAGTGAGAAAATAATAAATAAATTAGAAAATAAATAAAGTAGTATTTAAATTTAAAAAGATTGGAATTGTGGAAAGGACACTTGATTGTGCTATGGGGTGTCTTTTTTACTGTTTGGTTTTTGCTGTTTCTTGTTTTTGTTCGAAATCGTCAACTAATACTATCACCAAAAAAGTCAAAATAGGTTTCTTCAGTTTTCAAGTTGATCCGGCTGGCTGGCTGGCTGGCTGGCTATGCATCAGGCCTAGAGGCCAAACCTATGTTGCTAAAGGAGTGGAAAATTGCACATTCACTGATTATTCAATCCATAAGAAACTTTCAGGGGTTTTAATATTTTTTATAAAAACCTCACAAAGATGGTAAGATTTTTTGTGACGGATTCAATTTGCAATGTAGGTTTATGGTAAATTGATCACTTAGTTTGTGTCTGTTTGTTTGTTCGTTTGTTTGTTATTTTATTTTTTTGGTTTGTGTCTGTTTGTTTATTATTTCATGTTTTTATTGATCATCGCCCAACAAAAGGCGAGATAAGTAACTTATCCATGAATACCCCATTTTCATATTTTTGATTAATCACCGCCCACCCCACCCTCATCATAGCACGTTGCCCAAAGAATGTTGGTCATGTGACGGTTTCTACTGAGTGACTAACCAGACCAGTTTTTTGTTTTGTTTTTGGTTGTTGTTGTTGTTACTTATTTCTTTGTGAAATGTTGGGGATTCCATGATGCCTTATATACTCTTTATCATTTAAATTGTTCTTTTAACTCTTAAAACTTTCCGTATCCCTGTCTTGATATAAAAAGGACTGAAGTTTACGATGCGCTAACCATTTTCATCAGAATTAGACCTTTGGCATGATCAAGATACTTTTTATGTTGATAATACAGAAAAAATATGACTTGAAATATTACTCTTGAGAATTATTCTCATGGTGTGACTTGAACTGCGTTGCAAGGGTCACACGCACCCTTGTCGCTTTTTTTGTTGAATTTTTCGAACGAGTTCATTACTGATTTTTTCTCTCTAATATTGAACGTATTGAGAAATGATTGTTTTAAACGTCGACAATGACATGAGAAGCCGAAGTACATCCATTTTCTTTCAAATATATGCCAAGGAGCATCATTTGTGTTTATTTAGTAAATTGTATATAATGTTGCAAACTTCAAGTTTTTTTCTTACTATTTTTATTCTATTCCATCTAATTCTTTGATTGGAAATAGTAATGATTAGTAGCAATTGAACTAAGTCTGGCATAAGATTCTATAATCGACAGAGCAACAGAAACCAGCCTGAAGTCCTTCAAAGGAAGCTCAGAATACATGTGAATGCAAACAAAAACAGATATCTGCTGTCGTATTTTAAAACCTGTGAATAGCATACAAAAGCTCTTAAGCTGTGTGAAAACTTGATGGCATGCCAGGTGTTGAGGAAGAATAACAACAACATCTGTACCTTGCAAATGTGAATCTGTGTAGCCCATGGGTGTACCAGTAATTATCTAAAAAAAATTATCCGAAATCATCTTTGAGAAATAGATCTTCAAATAAAGTCATCTAAAATTATCTTTGAAAATTTGCTAAAAAAAATCTGAAATTGTGTAGACATGTATCTATAATATGAAATCATTTTTCAAAAATGGATTCTTTTTATCGAATATCATCTTTAAAAAAAGATCTAAAATAACCATAAAGACTTTAAAAAATGCACCTTTTTAAAGTTCTAGACGATGTCAAGTGGTGTAACTTCTCGAGGCCGTAGACCCAGATATGTGACAAGAACGCCCGCGGACACATTAAGACTCGAATACAATAAAAGAAAGAAGAAGTTGTGGAGTACTGATGCCAGTTCTCAAATACATATAAAAAATGATATGGCCAGGAGCGCTGGAACAAACAAACAAACAAACACATCAACTCATGCACCAAATAATTCAATCTAGCATCTATAGCTGTCCATTTTTCTTGTTTTCTCTTTATTTCTCTTATTTACTATTCTCTCTCTCTTTCTCTCTCTCTCTCTCTTTCTCTCTCTCTCTCTCTCTCTCTTTCTTTCTTTCTTTTTGTCTTTTTTCCACACTTTTCCCCTTTCTTTCTTCCATTTGTTGATTGATGACGTGGGAATAGATAGATAGGTTTGTCAAATCTTGGGAAATGCCAAGATTCGCCAGACCTCTCTATCATGAGCGTCATGGGGCAAATACTTTCTGAACTTGTCTTGTTCTTCACGCCATCTTATTTTGGAGAAGGTCTTTATCCGACGACGGACACTACGGAGGCTGATGAGGATGATGATGATTTCCACCACATGACATCGGTTTTTTCTCCGTGTTGCAAATGTGACGCAGCAAATGATCATTGAGTTGGGTTGAGAAGTTCTTCCACATGCAGTGTATTCTTCAGGCTAGCACTTGCTTCACCTTATACAACACTCCTCGACTCGTCAAAAGTTCCAATAAGATCAAAAGATATTGAAATCATTGAATCAAAACGAGAATCTTTATTTCATGATGTTATATGCAATTTACCCGGGAAGTGGTATAAGGATATAGGAAGCCGAGAAAATATTTTGATGCAATGGTTGGGTGACCGTCAGCCCTGGATCGACTATTTAGCCAAATGAGCACGTGCTTGGAGAAGGGTCTACCATACATATGATGCAAAAACCCTGCGTCAAGTATATATAAGTTGTTCCAATTGTTTAACTTCAATTGTTTCAGTTCAAAATTCGATTTTTTCTCTCTTATCATCATAATCAGTCTTTTAACGTCCGTTGTTGGACATCGACCTTCCCCAGGGTTAGCCACATTTCTCTATCATAGGCGTCGCTGAGCCAGTATTTCCTGAATCTGTCCAGTTCATCTCTCCATCTTGTGTTCTGTCAGCTTCGGTTCCGCATGTGATCTCTGGGGATCCATTGGTTGTCTTTCATTCTTGAAACATGGCCTGCCCATTGCCATTTGAGTTTTTTGATAGTTTCTATCATGTCACAGACACCTTCTTCCTTATATACTGTGTTGTCTTGTGATCTCTCCATGTAAGGTTGAGCATGATTCTCTCATGCGCACGTCGCATATTTCTCAGTTTGCAGGTCTATCTCTTGGTTAGGTTCCATGTTTCAGCTCCATGAGTGACTATCAGGAGAATGCATTGGTTGTATACTCTTCTTTTTTGGATTATTGGGATCATTTGGTTCTTGAAGGTTGAGCTTGCTCTGCCGAAGGCTTGCAATCTCAGAGTGATTCTTCGCTTGATTTCCTCTTCTTTTGAGGATCTCATAGAGATTCGTGGTCCTTGGTAGATGTAGTGGTCTACCTTGCCAAGTTTTACATTTTCTATCTTGACAGTTATGTTCTTATTCTCAACATGATTGTTGCACATGATTTTCGTTTTACTAAATTTCATGTATAGGCCGACCTTTTTGCTTTCTTCGTTTAGATCATATAAAAAAAGTTAATCGTCCACACAAATACTAATGGAGAAAATAGGTTATTATGCAAGCATACGTTTTGTTGGTGAAGATTTAGTTTCGTGAAGAAGTAAATTTTTGGGGGGCGGGGGGGATATAGTTTTTTTTTTCATACCTATTTTGATATGTCTTAAATAAATATATAACCATTATTTTTCCAACTGTGCTTGGGGCATCAAGTGGCTTTAATCTAAGCCTGGTGGCAACTACTTACTTCCTTCAACGGGGACCATCAAGCCTGTAATGAACACATCAAATCTAGCGCTATCTAATTATATCATATTGACTCCTGCCAAGATTAACTAAGGTGTAACAGCTTTTTGATGTTACCGCCTAGCAGGCACGATCTCGCTTCTCTGTCAACCGTCGTCGAACACCAGTGATGGGATATTTTGTCAATATATCCTGCAACAGTACAAATCGCAGGCAGAAGTGGATTCATGCCTTTCCTTGCACATAAACAGCCCATCCAAAATTCAAACTCGGTCCACAGTTATGCTACTCTGCATCTCTTGTCCAAATACATTCCTATACGCATATATATATATATATATATATATATATATATATATATATATATATATATATACATACATAGATTGATAAATAGATTTAAAAGAACTATGCGTTCAACGATGTACCTACCATCTGTGGTAGTTGTAACAGAAGGGGTGGGGAGACAGGCCAGTAGTCTTTCTTTCATTAAGTCAATTGATTTTCATGCTTGTGAAATATAATGTATAATAAAGAAATATTCTGCAAGTATTATTCTGAATAAAATTTCTAAACGGCCATCTTTGCGATTCTTTAGCAATTCTGGCAATATTTTGGCTATTCTTGGCTTTTATGCAGACCTTAGATATTTTATTATGACATCAGTAGCAGCTGGTTGGGAAAATTGATTGGAATAGATGTTACACCTTTTAATGACATCACACATTTTAATGACATCACGCATTTTAATGACATTCTACCTTTCAGTGACACCATGACTATTCCTTCTTTCCTATTTATTTGGTTGACATTACTGGGATCACCTGACAGGCCGACTGGCCGACTGAAAAGTGTCTTATAGAGATGTGTGAACGAATCTAAAAAAAGGACTTTCAATTATGTATTTCCATTCTTTAGGGTTGATTTGGACGATTATTAGAAATAAAAGAAAGCCCTATGATGCAAATAGAATAACTGAAAATGAAATAGTTGGCGTTTCCTTTCGCTTCGCGGAGGAATACAAAAGAGCTTCGTCGCAGTGCTTCATAAATAAAAAGATTTTTTATCACTCGCAGCTGTTATGCAATTACGCGGCTCTAGGCACTTGATTACACGCTCGAAAGGCACTTCTCTTTCGTCCAAATGTAACACTCGCTTTCGGCCGAGACCAATAAATACATCACTAGAAAACGCTCCTATCAAATATTGCACCGACCGAAGTACGTATCAGAAATAAATTTCCCTCCAAAAATGAAGAGTTCTCATGTTCTGATTAATATTCATCGTTTCTGTTTTTCTCTCTTTCGTCCTAATATTTTGCGGGGTTTTTTTTTGTTTGTTTTTTTTGTTATCTTTTTTTTCTTTACTTTCACTCTGATTAGTCTTTCCATTGAACCACCGTAGCCACCAAAGGTGGCAAAAAGTTTTATTACTGCGTGTGTTTGCCTGGTGTTTCTGAGTTTGTGTGTTCCAACGCTCTTGGCTATACCGTTTCGTCTAAATACTCATTTAGACCCTTTTATTTCTGGAAAAAAGGTGTTTGGTGTTTGGGGCCTCATTTCGATGGGTTTTTGATATGATCTAGATTCTGAATAATCTAGATGTTTTTAGATGTTCTTTTACTCTACTTCAGATGTGTTTCAGTGCAAAGAGTCAATGATGTCATAAACAGAATTTCAGACTATATCTATTTTTAGATGACATGACATCTATTAGGGCAGGGTGATCTGTCCGGATGACACCATCAAAGGGTGTAATACCAAGAGGACTACCTCAATATTTTTCATATAGTTTCTTGATCTTTTTGACTCATGAAACATCTGTTTCAAAGACTCAAAGAATTGCAATGGTTTTTTTGTAAAGGGTTGGCAATAGGCCTCGAAAAAAGTGATTGAAATTAGGCGCAGATCTATGCACAATTACATCCCCTGACGATGACCTTGGCTGATGCACGCACTCTGTGAGTGCATTCTAGTTTTATTGAATAGTTTTGGGGGGGGGATACTGAAAAAAGCATTCTCGTAGAACCCATAATTATTACACTGATTTAGAACAGGAATATTGAAAACTCAAGATAAATATAATTCTCAGTAAATGCACGCTTACGCAATCACATTCAATAATATGGGAGAATCACGATAAATAATAGATAGTATTAGAACAAAATGAGTGGTAACTCACGGTCTCACACCCATTCTAGAACTTGCTCTCACCCAGGATACCTAGAATCTCGGTGATCATTTTACACTAATACTATCCATTATTAATCATGATTCTTCCATATTGTGGGATGAGATCAACACTGACAGCAAATGTCCTAAATCTACCAACTAATAAGTGTTCAAGTTAGGTGTTATTCCGCACACCCGTGGACATAGCTACTATTTGATAGTTCGTGAGGCACAGCTTCTGCGGTCATTTCTTTTCTGTGTGAGTTATCTCAGATTGGAATAGACTATCGGGGTCTAGAGTGTAAGCTGAAAGAGTTACCCAATTCAAGAAAAGACCACCGAAAGAAAACTGCAAAACCATGCGTATTGATTACCAATTGTTCTCAACATCGTATCAAAGGGTAAATCATTGATATATTCATGGATATTACCTAGTTTCACCCATTTTTGATTCTATTTTCATAGTTTACTTTTTCAGTTTTCTCTGCCTTGTCCAAATAAGTGGGCATAAAGGTTTTTGGAAACAATTACAGATGGAGCAAAAGACTTACAAATTTGATAAAAATTGCCCAATTGAATGAAGTAAGATTTTCGAGAATATGACATTTTATTCAGTGATGCATAACATTTTCGTTGCGATCCAAGTAAAATTAGTGAAACAGAAAATAGAAACCCAATAAAAATTGCTAATCTAAAACAAAGGATGCCAGGTAGACCAAGAGGTTGTTACTTCTGAACTCTCCAAATGTGCATCAAATATCAAATATGCGAGCCTAATCTTGAACCATAGCACTGGTCCACGAGATTGTGACATCAATTAAAGATTGAACTCACAACATTGGCGCGTTGTCAGCTTAACTAACTAGCAAAAATAGTTCTGAAACATGCACTACACTTCTCGATTTGGGCTGATCGAGTAGGGTTTCCAGATTGGGCTACTAATTCCAGATTGGGCAACAAACAGTAGATTGGGCTACTTTTGAAGGGTATTTGATACTCTTTCCATCATTTGGGGTAACTGCAACTTTCTGCTACCGTAGCAAATTTTTCGGAATCTTTTTAATACATTCTAAGCAACATCTATTTGTTTCGAACAAAGGTTCACTTCTCTTGTGGGGGAAGAAATAAAAACCTACATAAAAAACGTTTCTGCAATTATTCAACCTTAAAAATATATAAGAGTTCCCCTGGAAAGAAACTGTGTGAAGTAACTTTTTTTTTATTTCATATTTTAAAGACGTCTTTGTTGAAAGAGCATAAATGCGATTGTGCATTTATATTTATATAATAATTGTTATACTTGTTACATATTTACTTTCAAAATAAACAGAATGAATGGAAACAAGAAAGAGTCGTCGAAACATTCTTTATTATTCTCTGACGAAATCTAAAGTTTGATTCTATGCAAATGGAAACTCTATCTTAAACTACGCATGAAAAACAAGATCCAGCATTGATGGCAATTATTTCAAAGTTATTTGAATTTAATAGTTGCTGTACAGGATAGAATTATAAATGGAATGAAGATAAATTCGTGCTACTCAAATTGTTGAACTGAAACTCAGGCAAAAAATATTATACGCATATGTAAGTTTCATTTAACTTTATTAATATTGAGGTCTGCATAAGACACAGTAGGAAGTAGGTATTTATAGTCTGGTACTGCCGGAGAGTTCCGACAAAGGGAGATAAGTGATGTCGGCTATCAGCAGAGCAGGTGAGTTTGAGTTGGGTTTTTTTTCTTTTCTCAAGTGTTTTTTTTATCACAAAATACTATATTACATATATCTTTTAAACTTGAAAGCTGAATATGAGGTATGCATGTCTGAAGGCATTACGAATATGCTATGCAAGCGAACAATGTTCTAAACTTGGAGGCAAGTTGCATTTACCACTCTGGAGTCTGCCTCGCTCAGTGGGATTTGCGAATTTGAGCGATGTTTACCGATGACTTATTGCATAATGGAAATTGAGAAATACATGCGAAATTGAATTATTTATTGCAGAACTGCAGAAAATGTAATATAATTTGTGACAACGCTTTTGGGAATGTCTGGTTCCGATTGAAATGCAGATGGAATCTTTCTAATGTCACCAAAACACGGGCAAAAGCCAGGCATACTGATTATAAACTTTTGAAGAAAAAAAAAAGCTGTTTCTTGAAAAATCTGAGCGAAGTAAATTTTATTTTCAATCCTTCAAACATGCAGTAAAAAAGGGGGAACTTAGACGTCGCTTTTTATACACTTATTTCTTTCTATTTATTGATAATTTTGTGAATTATTTTTTTAACGTTTGTTTTAATTCAATGGGGATTGATAAAACCTATTGAAGTGGATCAAGTCAAGTAAAATTAAACCTAGAAACAAAATAGGAAGGTCAGTAAACCAGATGAATCCTGGAATGAATAAATATTAGAAATTAAATAAGCTTTCTCATATTATTTCATAAAATTTTTCTGATCACTTTTCTCGAAATTTTTAAAAATATTTCCAAAGAATGAAATTTCCAAATCTAATTTCAATCAAGTAAAGTAATGCTGTATATAATTTTTGAATCAATCGGAAATTACTACCTGTATAGACTTACTTAACATAAGTTGGGGGGAGGCAAAATCTGCTACTTTTTCGAAAGCCTTCTTGCTACTTTACACCATTCGTTTTTGGCAATCCTGTATTAGAGATTAGGTGCTTCCTTCGTTTTCTTAGAACTTCGAACATTTCTCTTTCGGTTCCTTTATCATTCTCACCAATACTCTTTGGTGCTTAATTGCCGTAATTGTAGATTTTTTTCCAATTCCACATCGTAGCTCTTATTAGGACCCCCGCTAATTATTTTCGAGAGACATTTTCTGCTCTTCCCGCCCAAATATTTAAGGGGGACAACAGATTTGTCAATTTTCCCATCAAGACAACTATTTAACAAGGGATAGAAGTAACTTGAACTCCTTAACAAAATAATCTTTTTTTTTTTTTTTTTTTTGGTCAATACTATAGTTTACTTCCTGCGTGTCTACTGCATCCTTACTATAAATATTCCTCGAACAACTTTGTCCTACTAAATGATGTAAGTAACCGTAGTTTACAGATTTTGCACACCCTGCTTTTCTAAATCCCCCCCACCGCTGCTTATTGAATTGTGACATATTTTCCAACCTACTCCATTCCGCTTATTCCAGAACCCCTGCGATTAAGCTCATAATAGAAATACTATACATCGTATCTTAGTCATCAAGGTGAAAAGTTCCTACGTTCCAAGACAAGTTTCAAGAATAATTTTGTCTTATATTTCATGACTCGTATCTAAAGCTGGTCATTACATCTATTTTTCTTATTATATAATATCATTATGAACTGATTCCATTTATTGTTTGAAGTAACTCTATTTTGGTCTATTTTTCTTTACTGTTCATTTCAAAGTGAAACAATTGGTTTTTAGAAAATTGTTTTAAAAGAAATCCTGTTATCAATTAGATAAGCTCTGGACATGAAACAGTTAGCAGCAGGCTGTTTAACACAATGTTAGGAGCGGCTTCCGGTCGGTTGCAGGTTCGGTTCCTGCAGCGGCCCACCCCTTTGCAGTTTCGTAATAAAATTATTCGTTTTTAATAAAGTTTAAAGGGGAAGTAAATTCAATGATTACAACTGCATAATCTTCAGCACTGGGTCTGTTTCGGGTGGTAACTAGATAAATATTGCAGGGGAGGGTCTGATTTTGTCCTAACTGGAAAACTGGGATTATTCCGAAATTTGATCTAACCTTGGTCCGTGGATATTTTTTTTTTTTTTTTTTTCGTGTTACAAGTTCGAAAGTGAGGAGGGGAGCGTGAGGGGTCAATTTTTGCACTGGCACATCCTCTCGGCGGGCCTGGTACTAGATATCAAGCCGAACATGAGAGAACTTGAAGGGTTCGGCGTATTCCTTTCCAAAAGATTTTTAGCATAAAATAGATATCAGAACACGGCCAGAATTTGATCTCTGTTCTCTGGTTCTCTTCTCTGAATAACTGACCAATGTATCGATTAGTGCAAAAAATAAAAGGTTTACGATGACTGTTCAGAAATTTCATCGTTTTCTCATTTTCAAACCGGCAACCAAAATTGCCAACATCAGTTTTAAAGCTAATCTGGCTGGCAATGTATGTATCACTAGTACAAGCTGCTCCGACGGAGCTAAAAGGCCGAAAACTCCAACATTCACTCCTTATCATATCTATAAAAATCATTTCATGAAATCGTTTCTTGAATTGTTGTCGTTGTTGGGATTTTTTGGGGGGGATGCTGTTTTTTTTATTTTGTGGTGAGTTCAATTTACAATCAAAGTTTATACTAAATTGATCCTTTATTTTGTGTCCGTTGGATTTTTGAAAACTTGGATTTTTTTTTTTTTTTTTAGTGATCATTGCACAAATAGAAGGCTAGAGAAGTAATGCATGCTGTCAAAAGACGATGGTCATTTGACAGTTTCTATTGAGTGACTAACCAGACCTATTTATTCTTCTGCTGATTTTTTTTCTCTTTCTCCAGTTCATTCTGCATCGATTTCCAAATATTCGGATATGTAATTTGTCTGTAGAATTCTTTTTCTTTTTTTTTCTTTTTTTTTTCTTTTTTTTTTTTTTTTTTTTTATAAACATGACGGAAATCTAGAATTTGGTCAAATAAATGAGATAATCTAAAAATTCCCAGACATTATTTATTTCGAGTGAACAAATTTATTACATTATATAAATTTGCATATTTAATATCAGACTTGCAAAACAATAGGAATTCATCATGTAGAGTTTGTTTTTGTTGTCTTAATCTCGGTTAATTTCCAGAACACAACGTTTCCGCCGTTCTACCCTCCGGCCGTTTTCATGTAATGAATGGCTGTTTTGTTTGTTTTTGTTTTTTGTGTGTGTGTGTGTTTTGTTTTGTTTTTTTTTTGTTGTTTTGTTTGTTTTTTTTGCTGTTTTTTTTTTGTTGTTGTTGTTTTTAGTGGGGTCCGATAGTTGGGGATGTTTTGAAAATCTAATTAGCATTTAACAATGGACAGTTAGAAAGAAAAGAGAAATAATCAGTCCTAAATTTGTGTTATCCAAACTGAATTCCTATCAAATTTCAGTACATCTGTTTTATACTAAACTACACGTAGGCACCACTTGATAGCCTCAGTCACTTCATCCTATAACACTATGAACAGGTTCACGTAAATAAAGAGAATTAAAGGAATGAATACAGCTGAAATCAAATGCTAGAGTGCAGTGCAAATATTTTCAATTTTTCTTTACATTTTAAAGCATGTTTTGTGAATCATATACGAACTAAACAATGCCAAATTGCCAATTCAAATATTGATTTTTAGAATTTACAATCAAAATAACAATGGAAAGTGTCAAATGTTCATATAAAGCGCATCAAGGTATCCTTTTAGAGGTTTAACTATTGATTGAAATTGTGCATCAGAATGATATTGTAACATAGCATAACAGCCCTTATTTTGTCCCTATCATATAGTGTTTTATCATGAAGTGACAAAGAATATCAAGTGACGGCTAGGTGCAGATTAGTATAAAAAGAAATGTTTCTAAGTTACTTGTAGTGGATATTACCCGGCCGTAAAAATGAGGTCAAGAGGTTGAATAGGTCACCTTAAACGAAGCTATAGGTCAAGTTTGAATCTCGTTCCATTCTCTTTTAGTGTGAAGAAGAGATTTTGGTCTCACTTGGACAAAACCAGACAAAAAAAAAAAAGATGCCACTGCCCAAGTAGAAGCTGGGAGATGACAGCACCTACGCAAAGAGACATAGATGATGTAAGCTCACTTAATAATGATAATGGTAGTAAATATTTAAATAGAACTGTTTTCAATTGCACTCTGATGTGGACAATTGACGCCGTAATCTCTTTCTCTCTTTCACTCAATCGTAGATACATTGGTGTCTATAACTTTTCTTCTATACTGCAACGGATGACAGATAAAGGAATACCGATTTCGCAACCGAATTGGTCTGTCATTTGATGCACGTATTCTTCGTGTTTTTCAGCTGTTTCTCACTTGTTCTGTGCATCCAGTATCGGTACAATAGCATCAGAGTTCCATCAAAAGGCATTTGTGCAAAAATACCATAGATAAATCTAAGAATAAAGTGAGCATATCAAAACTAGTCGTTACTGCCCATAAGTTTAAACCGTCATTTGGAGTTCGTTTTTTGTTCATAAAGATCTATAGAGTTCGTAGTTAAGAGGTTCGTCTGAAGAAAGTCAAAAATATCCAGAACAGCGGCGTGAAAATCGGTCAAGATTAATGAAAAGAAACCGAGGGTAAATGAAAAAAAGAGATTTGAAATAAGAGCCACAAGTAGGTATCAGTGTTTGTAATGAAACAACAACTACAATACCTTTTAAAGGGTTGTCCTGCAAGGGTAAAAGCTCTGCTACACCTTAGGCAGGTGAGATCTTTTAGGAATGTGTGTTAGGGAAAGGCGTAACTTATTTCGAACTGTTTGTGAACGATAATCAAAAATGTTTTCCGAAAACCCTGGGAAACCTTTGGATTAGAACACCATTCGTACATGTTCGTGGTGGTATCTTTCTATGAAGATTTCTTTATTTTTCTTACTGCGAATGATATTCGCTCCCTTCTTTAGGTTAAAGTAATAATTAACAAGAAAAAAAAATTGTATCGAATATTCAAACTGGAAACCTAAAGCCTTCAACAAGACAATTGGAAATGCCAGAGACCGATCGGTTAACAGCGTAGAAAATAAACTGAGCGAGCTGAGTTCGAACTTCGATTGAGACTGGCACCAATGCCTTTGAGAAAGACTCTTCTCTCTCTCTCTCAGCTATGGGTTAAATAGTATATGGGAAAGTGAATGGTGCCACTTTGGGTGTTAGTTGCCTCTGTTTATTTTCACACGTCGCAAAAACCTCGAAGAGCTCCGAGACGGAGAGATTTGAGATTGGTGAAGCCTGGGCAGGGACGGCTGTTGTCGTGGTCAGCGGAAGGGCACTTCATCATCAGTCTTTCAACGTCCGTCGTTGGACATAGACCTTCCCCAGGATTCACCACATTTCTCTATCTTGGGCGTCGCAGAGCCAGTAATTTCTGGATTTGTCTAGCTCGTCTCTCCATCTACTACTCTGCCGGCCTCGTTCTGCATGTGATTTCTGGGGATCCATGTTGTTAGTCGCAATGTCTATCGGTTGTCTGCCATTCGTGCAACATGGCCACCCCACTGCCATTTGAGATTTTTAATAGATTCAATGATGTCCCTGACTCTTGTCTTTTCCCGGATGTACTGTGCTGTCTTGTGGTATCTCCATGTGAGGTCCTATTCCTAGTAAGACAATAACCAGTAGCCGAAATAACACTTCGAAATTAGCAACAAGCTAGATAGACTGGAACAAAATTAAACTTTAAGTGAATGTTCATCAGAGTCCGGAAAATAGAAGGGCTTGGAGCATATTCCACTAATATCATGAAGTTTTGCAACAATAATGAATATATCCGTATTTCACATCAGTGAACCACCGTAGCTTTCGCGTATACCAGAACAAAAAATACCAGTGCAAGATTTGGGGATTGTTGGTCTAAAATGACCGCAGAGGCCCGAAAAGATGGTACCTAGTGGTGCATATTTCCAAGGTTGCTGCCCTACTAATGTTACCAGGAGGCCCCAAAGACACTCACACATACGAGCAAAAAGATGAGAATCAGTATTCACTTGGCTTCTTAGTCGGCCAGGACATTTATGGGGCTACGGTGATTCGATGATGGAAAAATACATCCTAAACTTTGAGGAAAAAAAATGCTTATGAATCACAAGAACGGCTCAGTGACTTCAAAGGCAGCAAAAGGACACCCATCCAGATATTCAAATCGTGTATGAATACTTTTGATATCCGAGTAACTATTTAAGTTCTGTCATTTTTATGCCGTTTGTATCGTAAAAGTTGAACATAGATTATTTGAATCGCATTTTTTGACATTGTATAACTATCCAACCAATTTAGGTTTTATGGTTCAAAAAAGAATTTCAAAATGTAAATAAAACTAGTCTGGTTAGTCACACAATAGAAACCGTCGCGTGACCAACATCTTTTCGTAGCATGCCGTTTTGGGAGTGATCCACTAAAACATTGAGAGAAGGGGTGATCAATGAATAAGTTACCCCTATCCAATTCTGTTTGGACAGTAATCACATAAAAAGTCTGAAATTTGAAGAAAAACACAAAAAACAGTTTGGTTTTAACTATGGACCAATTAAGCATAAACGTGCATTGTAAACTGAACCCCCCCTTATTAAAAAAACCTATTTATGCGCGGGCTGAAATAAATTTTTTGTTGAAATTTGCAGCCCTCTATCTTAATTGGTGAGGTCTGTATGCGTGATACATACATAACCAACGAGACCAACTTAAACACTGACTGAAATCTATGATGACAGTTTTGGTTGAAGGTTTCTATAATATTAAAAATCGTTCCGCTGTATGTTAACTGTTGACCTCAACTGCGATGGATAAAATTACAAGCATAAATAAAATAAAATATCCTATGCATTTTATTTTATAGGTCTATTGAGGAATATGAAAGTGGCAGTTCTTTTCATAAAAACTGAAATCCAAAGGGCCTTCCAGAATTCAAAGGAGAGAACAAATATGTGTTCTAACAGAAATTGTAATCACACAAATTACCAGGCCTCTAAATTTATGATTTTGAAGGAAATGTTAGAACGAGGACAAAACTTGGTGCAAGTTGGCGGGGGGGGGGGTTAAAAATGAAAAAGAATGGAGAGTATCCCGGTTGAAAAAATTTTGATAAAGCCCATATAAATAGCGAAAAGATTCGGTGGGGGGAAGGTCGTTGAAGAAAAAGTAGAATTTAGGGAGGAGGAAGAAAAATCTGAGGAAGAAGAAATAGAAGAATCTGAGGAGGAGGAAGAAATAGAATGAATCGGAGGAGGAGGAGGAAGAAGAAATAGAATGAATCTGAAGAGGAGGAGGAAGAAGAAATAGAATGAATCTGAAGAGGAGGAGGAGGAAGAAATAGAATGAATCTGAGGAGGAAGAAATAGAATGAATCTGAGGAGGAGGAAGAAATAGAATGGATCTGGGAAGGAAGAGGAGGATAAAGAAGGAATAAATATCTTTAGAGGAAGAGGATGAAATAAATCTGGAGAGGGAGGGAAGAAGATAAAATAGAAGAATTGGTGGAAGAAGACCTGGAAGATTTCGAAGAAGAACCTATTTTTCAAATACACGTTCAGTATTGGAATGGTGCAATTTGGCAAAAATACCCAAATTTCTGCTGGTATTTACAGAACTATGTTGTCATTTGATTCCAGAATAGATTTGGTTAGTCACCTATTAGAAACTGTCACGCAACTAATTTCTTTTGGCAGGATGCCATGTTGGGATGATCAATCATTGGGAGTTATCTGTGAATAAGTTACTCTTCTCGAGTTTTGTTAATTGTCAAACTAAAGTCTGAATTTCTAAGAATCAAACAATGGAATCAATCTAGCATAAACTTGCATTACAAATAGAACCCCCACTAAAAACTATTAAGGATGGGATTAAAAATTTTGTCGACATTATGAAGAGCAAACGTTAAAGTTTTCAGACGTTTATTGGTATGTCCTGCCAGTCCGGCAGGCCAACTTGAAAACTGAAATAAGTTCCACCGAAAGAGACACGGTACTTGAATGATATTTGATGTTATCTGACCAGAAACCATAACGAAGAAATAATTCTGAAATTAAAATACAAATCCAATAGCCATCGTAATAATTATAATTGCACTGGTTTTGCATTTTTGCAATTGAATAAATCAGCTGAAAACAATACATAAATCTGAATAATGCTGTAAAAATTAAAAATTCACATATTATTAGAATTCGACAACCAAAATTGTCAAAATCAACCGAGGTTTCTTCGGGTTTTGAGTGGGTCTGGCGAGCTAACAAACTGACTGGCTACATATGAGTCAGTCGTACAGGCCGTACCAATTGGTACTAGAGGGCCAATCAACTGAAGGGGTGATTAATGAATGTGATTGTCTGGTTGGTCATCTATGTATTACGCATGCACTCCGTACCAATTGAGCTAGAGGGCAGCAAATTTCAACATTTACTTATTACGACAACAAAAAACTTGTTTCCATCCCTGCTTTTAGGGGGCAGTGTTCCTGGTCAGATAATATCAGATATCCTGCAAGTATTCTCTCTCGTATTTGTCACGAATTTAATCTATATATGATGGATGAGTTTCAAAGACTTTCTTGCTATTATGTATAGAAAAAACGTTCAATTTTTTTTAACCCCCATCCCAAAAGGGTTCTAAGAGGGGGTAAATTTACAAAGTAGTTTATGCTAAATTGGTCCCTTAGTTTATGTTGCACTTGTTTTTGTTTTTTTTTCTTTGTTTTTTTTTTTAACTCTAACTTTTTTAGTGATTACTGCCCGACGAAAGTCGATAAGAAATCTTCATTGATCACCTTTTTTTTTTTTTTTTTTTTTTTTTTTCAATCTTTAATTCATTAATCACAACAAGGCATACTACCAAAAGATGTTGGTCACGTGACAGTGTCTGTTGAGTTTTTATCCAGAACTGTCAGTTTTAATTTCCTAGAATTCCCCAAAAAGCAGTAGCATACGTTCTTTTGTATCTTGGGTGCGCTGGGTGCTATGGATGCACGAAAACGCAAAAATATTTAATGTCAGTAAATTAACAACGGGCAGTAAAAGATTTTTTGATGCAATGTAACGAAGATGGTCCCGATCTCGGATTGTAAAGTTTCGCACCCTCGGTCATCTGATCTTACAAACAGAAAACAAATAAAAAGAAATAAAATGGTGAATAGAAAAGCAATACAATTAGGTTTGGACCCTACTATCTGCTGATAATAGTCTAATCCAAATTCTGCTTTCTATTCTTTCTTTAATTTCTACAATCGGGATCATCTCCCCTACATTATGCAAACAAATCTGTCTGTTGCTTTAAATAAAAACACTAAAATATTTTGTACAATTTGTGCACACATCACAAGATACAAAGCATTATAAACCATTGCCTTTTATACAACCATTATTCCGTTTTTATCTTGTTCTTTCCTGCTGAACTCCAATGATCGACGTATGGAGTTTTGCCGTATGGAAATTAGCACGCGGGTGATTACGGTCCAATGCTGATTTTGCAGGTAGACTCAGAACATGCAGAAAATGTCCTCTCGGGCTTTTATCAATATTTGTTGAATAACATAGAGCTGTGTTTCTCAAACTTCTGCAAGATAAGGTATATTTTAATAAGATTTGGTTAAAAAAATACATCGAACAAAATGATATTCACTATTTTCAAAATAATTTAGTTAGCACAACAAATCTTCGAGACAGACTTGACAATGCAGCCGATATGCAAATTCAATTATTCAATATTAAACTAAATTTTCAGAGAATACTGAAGCCTAAGCTTCAAATGATTGTTTTGCAAACGATTAGAAATTTACAACAATTTTTTTTAAAAGTTGTTTTTGATCAATGTTTCATTTATGTTGTTTTTTAAATGCATGAATTCTCTCTCTAAAACAATTTTGGTTTCATTTAATGTCTTATTAAAATTAGGGTGGAAAATGTTGCCTGTAAAATATAGGTATAGGTTGGGCGAGTTTTTGAAAATCGTGTAAGTGTTCTGTGACAAAATAAGTTTGGAAACCATTGCCAGAGGGAGAAATGCTCGATTCTTACTAAATCAGATTTAAAATATAGAAGTGTAGTGAAACTTTAATATCTTCTGTGGAGCAATCTTTTACAAATACTGTAATCATCTCGCTGACTTTAAAAACATACGTTAACGGATATGACAACACATCCCCGTAGATTCAACAAAATGTGAGAAACAGCAAACATTAGTAAATAGGTACAAACAAGCAGGCTAAAAAATCTAACAGAGACTCAAGTTTCAGTTATAAAAGCAAGAGCAAGTGAATCAGTTATCGTGAATACATAGATGAACTGACCAAAAAAAAATCCATTGAGCAGTGTTATTCAAGAAGCGAGAAATGTTTAATGTTATACTTAATTTTTTTCTCTTTTCTTCAATGTTGCTATATTTTCTTTTCACTTCAGATGATATAATGTTCATGTCTTTTACTGATCCAGGAACACCACCTAATGATTCTGCGTGTTTTTTTTGGGGGGGGGTCATTTTAAAAAGTACTTGTCAGAATTTTTCTCTGGTTGGAAGAGAAAAGCAGTAGAGTATTTCAATGAAGAATATATTAGAAAATATCTTAAACAAATCGGTATAGTTGAACTTAAATTTAAATATAGGTTTGAAGCAAATCTAATTTGATATAAGATTTAAGTTTAAATCGTGCTAGTCTGGGTGGATTATTCTTGAATTGTTGTAAAGTTTTTCCAATCAGAAATGCAATTTTTTTGCGATCGAATTCAATCCATATCCAGTTGTTTTGCAAGACGGAACATAGACGCATCTCCGATTGGAGCCTTTGTTCGTCTAAAATACACTTGAAGAGAGTGGAAATACTTTTATATTGAGTCATGTATATTAAGAATTTTGCAATGCTATTTGTTTTTCAAGTTTGAGGTCGTTGACATTATCTTATATAGGGTTACGATCAGCATAAAATTTAGAAAAAGATATAATGCAAATGGCTCTATTTGAGAATTTGAAAATATTTTTATTATAGACTATTAAGCTATCTCCATATTTGGCCACCGTAGAAATGATGAGAAAATAGCATAACATTAACCGTCTAGATCCACAGTGCTAATAGCGTCTGACTTTCTTGAATTTCTTATTAAGATTTCAAAACGAAATGTGCCATCGAGAAAACCTTTCTTAACGCGTTTAATGCTGGGTGAATCGCTCCAACCGGTGGTAGTTCTGAAGATGATAGAGCGAGGAATAGAATAATTTTTCAAAGCGTTGGTTGAACTTTAACATTTTTGTTTGGGTTTTATTTCCCAGTATTTGGAAGAAGAGAGTAACGATCTTCAGAAAAGAGAAATTGAGAAAAATAGGACGCTTGTGCAAATAAAGGAATCTTTGTCATAATTTAAGAATTGAGGATATATTGTTGAAGCAGACTAAGATGGAAAGAAAGAAAAAGTCGATAGGAAAACAGGTAGGAGGAAAGAACGTAACTGAATGAATGACGAAGGAAATTGATGAAAGGAAGTGATTCAAAAAAGTTATTGAAAGAGGAATTGGGTTTCAAGATGTAAGTTTAAAAACAAAGAAAATCAGCTCTGGTTAGTCACTCAATAAAAACTGTCATCTAATCAAGGAATTTGGCAGCACACCATCATCTTCAACTCCATTAAGCGCAGATCAAAATTGAGTAGCTACAATTCCTAAAATTCAGCCACTATCAATACTCTCGTTTTAGTGCTCGACTATAAAAACTGATTTTCGTGTTAGGGGTGATCAATTAAAAAAATGGGGGCGATCATTGAATGAGTTACTTTTCTTACTTTTTGTAAGGCTAGGATCACTGAAAAGTCTAAATTTTCAATTAAAAAAAAACTAAGATGAACTCAAAAAAAAACGTGGATTGCAAATTGACCGAAAAAACATTTTTAGGAATCGATTGGAGTACTGATGCCAATTTTCAAGTCCGTTGACAAAACAGTATGGTCATGAGCGCTTGAACACGCAAATACAACTATGTTATTTTTTATTTTTTCATAAAAGATTGAACCATTTGCCACCTTTGGTGGCTACAGTCGTTCGATGAAAGCCTAAAAAAATGTATTTGAATAAAACAAACTAGGAGATAGAAGTGAGAATAAAAGACAGGAAACTGAGTGAATAGGATTGTGGAACAAACTCCACTGGGCTGATTGGGGGAAGAATACAAGATCATGTGTGTTCACGGTGAAGAATTTAAATTTTGGGGACGTAAAATAAACAGGATTTGTTTTCATTCCATTACTGGATGGCAGCAAAACCGGAAATCAATGGCACGCCGGGAAGAGAAGCAACAGCGGAAACGATGTCTGGCTATTATGATGCGTGGAGTCTGCGCAGATGTCGTTACATCCCACGGCCATGGAAGTCCGAGGCAGTATTCGTCTGTGTAAATTCGTTTGGACACACGTTGATTGATTCAAAGATCACTGTGTGCGATTGAATCTTTGGATAGCCTCATATGCCTCAGTCTACTTCTTGAGAAAATTAACCATCGCCCAAAACAGCTCTCTTCTCATAATATGCTCGTCACATTTGTTCTGATTCTCAGCTTTTTCTCTTTCTTTCCATTGAATTCTGACTATTGCTCCTCTCTCTTGCACTATGTATCGTGATCTGCGTATATCTATAGATTCTAGTCTGCACATATCAGCCTGACCATGTCTCTCGATGATTATTTCTTTTCATATCTATATCAATGCCAGTCTGTGTATATCTATTTTTTCATATATCTATCCCTCATATCGTCATAATCAGTCTCTTAACGTCCGTCGTTGTACATAGACCTCCCCCAGGATCCCCAACATTTCTCTTATCATGGATGTCGCGGGGTCAGTATTTTCTGAATTTGTTTAGTTCATCTCTCCATTTCGTTTTTGGTCGGCCTCGGTATCGCATGTGGTCTCTGAGGAACCATGGTGTGAGTCATGATGTCCATCGGTTGTCTTTCATTCTTGCAACATGACCAACCGATTGCCAATTGGCTTTTCTAATGGATTCTATGATGTCTCTGACCCTCGTTTTCTTTCTGATATGTTGTGCTGTCTTGTGATCTCTCCATGTAAGGTTGAGCATGTTTCTCTCCTGTGCACGTAACATGCTTCTCAGTTTGTGGGTTTGTCTCTTGGTTAGGTTCCATGTTTCACCTCCATAAGTGACTATCTTGTTTTTGAAGGTTGAGCTTGCTTTGCCGAAGGCTTGCCATCCTAAGGTGATTCTCCACTTGATTTCTTCTTCTTTTGTGGATTTCATAGAGATTCGCTGTCCTAAGTAGATGTAGTGATCTTCTTTCCCCAGTTTTGCATCTTCGATTTTGATAGTTATGTTATTCTTGGTGTGATTGTTGCACTTGACTTTTCTTAAACTGAGTTAATGTGTTCATTTAGCTCATCTAGCATTAGTTGGAGGTCGTGTAGGCTCTCTGCAAAAAGGACGATTTTGTCTACAAATCTGAGATTGCTCAGATATTTGCTGTCAATTTCAATTCTTCCATTTTCCCAGTCCAGGTTACAGAAGATCATCTTGAGGCAGGCAGTGTATTCATTATCAATGTTCATATCTATATATCTCGTGTCTTTATCATTGTATTCCTACTTCGTCGAGCCCTCCTCCCTGCCGCCAGATTCCTCAACTTCTACAGCTAATAATAGTGTATTTAATCCACTGTTGCCAGAAAATTCTTTTGTAGAAGTATTCCAGAATTTTTCTTCTAATAAAAGCAAAAATCAACTTGGTCAATGTGGTGTAGGAAAAGCATTCAATTTGCTTTGATTCGTATGAAGTTATGGGCAGTCAAATCCTTTTTTAACATTTTAGAAAACATTTTGTAGCTCTGTTTTTATGATGGCTTGTACATCTTGTTCAGCTAATACTATAAAGTAATTCAGCCGTTTGTATCTCTTCAATTTCTCATTTAACCCCGTCAAACCGTCGTTATTGATAAATTCTTCAAAACGAAATTTTATGGCAAGATCTGATAATTTCCTATGATTCTTCGCTCATCGATTATCTACTATAACTTTATCAGAAAATGTAAGCCATTTCTAAAGCATTTTGAATATTGGATGGAAAATAGCTTTGAACTATTTTCCTCAGTTCTCTTTATTTATGCGTTTATCCAAGACTCCAGGATACACTTTATGTTTCAAGGTACAATTCATGTTCGAATGATTTCAAAGTCCGGTAAATAACACCACATGGTGAACACTACATATTCTTCTTGTATGCATAAGTGTATAATGTATAAATGTTCAACGACACCCAGGTAACACAGATTACATTCCTTCCAAGTGAGACACACGCATTTTGATACATTCCCACGCTCACACGCATGGAAAAGGAAAATTCTCACGCATCTTATAAAAAGTTAATTTCAATAGCTGATATGCCCTGGAACGTAACTTCAACCAATCTTGCATACATAATTTTCAAAATATTCCGGGGGGAACATACCCTAGATTCCTCTGCCCCCCCCCCTCGAAGAATACTTTAGGGGGGGGCGGATCACCTGATTCTCGCTCATTCTTAACTTTATGATAAATATCGATCGATCGATATCTTTTTTTAAATGCACAACAATAAGTCAATAATTCATCTCTTTGCTTCTACCTCTTCCCCCACTCTCTCTCTCTTTCTCTCTCTCATATATATATATATATAATATGCTTGACATAAATTTAAATGTTCTATCACATTTACATTGATCTAGCGACGCCAATCCCTTGCTCATAAAACATAGTTTATCTGAAGTCACCCAATTCTCTTTTATATCTGACACACACACACACACATATAGTGTACGTGTGAATCTGAGAAATGGATGTATTTGGTCGGACAAAATGAATTATAAATTGCGTTATATCATATAGAAGCATATTCGAAATGACCCCCCTTCGTTACACTGTTAATACATCATTCAATTGAAAAAAATTGGGCTGCTGCAGGAATCAAACCTGTCACCGATTGGGTAGCCCCTTCAAAGTAGTAATGCTCTTACCACTGAACTAAACAACTGACGATCAAATAACTGTTTTCAACCTGAAATCTCATCTCGTTTATTCTCGGTGTTATTTGTCTCTTTCTACGCGACACCATGTATTTAAGATATGGACATATTTGGTTGGACAGAATGAACTATGAAATGAGTAATATTGTATAGAAATTGTGTATGTATGTGTGTGTGTGTGTGTGTATATATATATATATATATATATATATATATATATATATATATATATATTCAACAAACTCCCGTTGATTTCTGCAGAAGCCCCATTTTCTATAACTGTTTATTCTATTTGTGTTGTCTAAATTAAATGATATATCAACCGTATAACGACAGGAGGTCATTCTAAATAAGTTTCTATTTAATACAACGTAATTTATATATGATGGTGTGTGTACCAAAATATCAAAAATTCATGTTACTTTTGTCTAAATGCAAAATTCGAAATACTCAGTTTTGCTATAAAAAAACCTAAAATTTATTAAACAGAAAACTCAAAATTTCTGTTAACAAATATAACCCAATAACCTGCATATTAGTACACTAAAAGTAATATAGACAGTTTACTCACATAATCATCTCTTGAAACCACCTAATGAACATTGTGTACTTCCATGTCTAAGTAAAGTGAGAACAATACAAGCCACCATTGTCATGAGGGACCCTAACATAGGTAATAAATCTAACGTTTCCTAGGTAAAAAATAAGACATCTCCATAGAACACACAGCCCGGCATCCACTTACAGATAACTCCAAAACCCAGACACGTAACTTATAACCACTAGCAAAACACACACACACAACAAACTTGACAAGCAAAATAGCAATAAAACAAAAGAAAAACTCCTCCCACCATAACGATACCCACAAAAATTTCTCCAAAGTCCCTAAATAGGAATCTGAAACACAGATAATCATTCGTCGGAAGAGGCCCAAACAGGGCAGAAACATAAATGTGTTTATGTAGCGAATTTTTTTCTACTTTATTTCCTGCTCTACTCCAAACTAACTTAACATTTATAGTTTGAAGTTGAATGTATCGAGCACTCTATAAAATAAATCCATCATATATCAAACATTGCTTTATATTTTATCATTCTATGTTATATTGCAAACCTGATTTGTACTACATGTACAACTAATATATATATATATATATATATATATATATATATATATATATATATATATATTGTGTGTGTGTGTGTGGTAAAAAAGAACTGATACTAAAAGACTGCAAAAATAACCAACAGATATATTAATTTGTATTATACTTTAAACACATTTAAAACCCACTAATCTATAATATAACGAAAAAAATGTTGGAAAAACTAAATTTTCTTTTGAATTATTGCGTTTGATTTTCTTTTTTTCTTTTTTTTTTTTTTTTTTTCTCCTAATAACAAAACCAAGAACTCGAACCACTGCGAATGGAAGAATCATAAAGAAGAAAAACTGAAAAATTATAGGGTGGGTCTCTCAACCCAGGGAAGATCAATGGTAAAATATGCACATCCCCAAAACGGGTTTAAACGAGAATCAGAATAAATCGAATCGGCCCGAAAAGGAGAAACCTAAACGTGCCCGTGTAGTTAATCTATCATTTCACTGTGAATAAAGCTTTACTCTGACTAAATGTTGTTGTATCGAGTACTTCTATAAAATAAACCCTTCATGCATCGTATTTTGAATTACTGATTTGTACTTTTGTGTGTGTATATATATATATATATATATATATATATATATATATATATATATATATATATACACACACACAAACATCAGACCTTTTTTGAGAGTTAAAAAAAAAAAATCTGTTCCCTTTATAGTTGAAAAAATGAATATACATGCATATATACTATAAAGGCGACGAATGTTTCTTCGTTTCTAAATTTGTTTCATAGATAGTTGCACTGCACAAGTTTAACATTCGTTACACAGCCTGATCACTGAATAAACTGAAGATAGGTTGCAGTAGCCTAAGAGTCAATTTATGGTCAGGTAAATTTCGACATTTTTAAATCTATCGGAGACCTTTTTAAACATTTTAAAAGGTGACTATTTGTAATGCAATACTGGACCCTCAATCTCCGTTTTAATATATATATATATATATATGATACACAACAAACTTGTATGTATGTATTAAGTAGATCTTACTTTTTTAAAAATTGCTCAATACAATTAGTACAGCAGTTATAAAATGAATAGTTTTTTTCCAATGGCTCGTTATAGATTGTACATTCTGCTTTACTAGATTTTCAAGATTATCATTTGAAAATCTACAACTAAAACAGAATGAACAATCTGTAATGAGCAAATGAAAAAAAATCTTCACTTTCTCTACGTATCTGTGTGCACTGATGTAGTAGCTATTACTGTTATATATCTAATTGTTGTTGTCTATCTATCCGTGAAACAATATATTAACAAGCTTGCTCCACTATATTTGCCACATATCACACCTTTTTCTCTTGTTCAATTATTGATTAAAACACACCACATTTACGTCCCTCTATCACCACTGTCTCCGACTCTGATCATTAAACCTATCCAACCATCCATCTTTCTGGAAGTGTTGTTGCTATAAGCAATCCATAATACCAATTTTCTCCCTCGTTGTCCCCAACACAACACCAATATCAAACCACATTAATCCTTTAACGTGCCAACGTTGATGACTTTCGCTGTGTTTTATGCTCTGTCCAAAGTTAAAAGCCGCATCACGAGGTGCCAGAATCGATGCCAAAAACACTGACCGGCCCATAAAAGTCGTAGCCTTTGGATATCTGCCCAATACCGGGTTTCCGCCGTTTGTAAGATCGCGGTAACCCACAATGGAAGACTTGTTGTCTTTAGAAATACATAGAGAGCAAATTGAACCTTCGTCATAAGCAGTACATGATATCAGATGTATAACGGATAAAAACAAGTGTTGCTTGAGCATAAATGTCATTCCTTTCCGTTTAAGATGAGCATCGAGTTTTGATGAATGGATTTAAAAAATATGGTTTCACATGCTGCTGATTATCGGTGAACCTTTAATTGGAAATTCATAACTGTAACCCTACTCCTTAATTGAATGAGATGATTTCATGTCATAAAGGGCGTCTAGTTTTTAATCACGACTACCCACAATAGACCGGTTTAATCACTGTTGCTGGGTTTAGGTTATTCATGTGTTCTGGCATATATATATATATATATATATATATATATATCTGACAATACTTCTGCATTATATTGTTTGAAACTCTATTTGAAATTACCTCCCACTATTAATGTTTGTTCTATATACGCTGTCTAAGCCAAGTGATACATTCTCCATGTAATAACGGGGGTAATTTCAAATAGTTTCAAATATAATGCATTGATAACTATTTATGTATGTATGTATCTATCTATCCAGACTCCACCCAGCCCTAACCGCTTATAATCGAAAATTGAATTTTTGCACATACACACTCTCACACGTCAATGAATATGGGGAAATGTATTCAGTTTGGGGAGAGGGGTTGTTCTGTGTTTGTTTTTTTTTTTTGTTTTTGTTTTTTCAATTCCTTTCCCTTCAAAAATGGGTTCCCTATGGTAATTTCAGTTTGTAATGTCAGTTTATGCTAAATCAATCGCCACTTCATGCCCACTTGTTTTTTTGAAAATTCAGACCTTTTTTTAGTGATCATAGCCCAACAAAAGGCGAGAAAACCTTAATATTGATCACCCCTTTTCCGAACTTTTTAATTTATCATCCCCTAAACGGAGCATGTATTGGTATTGGTGATTCATAATTTCCCTAGGAATGCTAGTTTTAGATGTGCCCATCTCAATAATGTTTGGTGGGTCGGTCTGTCGGTCGGTTCCAATAATGTTTAACAGATATAGAAAGGGAGAGGTGTGATATCATTTAGAAGACAATTGCTATGTTGCCATAATAGTTTATACGAATTTGGCAGTGTTGTATTTGAAAAATGACCAAAATTGGCACAGAAACTCCAGAAATGTCCATTTACGATTTTTATTGATAGAATATTTTCATATCGCAATATTTTTCGAAATATTAGAATAAATACATTGATGACGGACGTATCTTTGAACTTATGGTTCTTGTTTTATACAAGTATAGCTTTTAAATCGCCAACTTTACTTTAAAAACATAAAATGCTGAAATAGGTTTGTGGATGAAAGTTATGGGGGTGTTACTTCTTTACCTGATAACATATTATGCAAGACTCATCTTGCCTCATTGAATGCTTTTCTCCCTAGAAAATATTTTTTATGTTTCACGACTGTCAGTTTTCAAGCTTACAAAAACAGGTAAAACAAATTTCTGGGTGACTTTTCAAAAAAACCATCTATACTTTAACCTGAAGATGGCTGACACAGTTAAAAGATCGCCAACATCTTTATGATTTATTTCTGACTGTTGATTGAAAAGTAAATCTAATTTTCAATTATCTCTTCTTCGCACATCGATTAAACCTGTCATTAAAATTAAAATGTGGAAAGGCGTATTCGATTTTATAAGTATAATGTTGATTACAAAATAGCCTTTGGCCAATTGTGCACATCTCTCTCTCTCTCTCTCTCCCCCGTATGCAATTTTTTGTACGGATTCCATATCCACTGAGCGTTGGAATAACAAGACTGGATCTGTTATATTCATTCTCTTGTTCGTAGCTTCACGATAGCCTTATCAAGAACACCAACGTTATATTAACTGCATGTTTTAGTTGCTGATATTTTTGTATTTATTAATCAAATATCTTTTCTTTCAAGTTGTTATACTTTTTAAATTTTATATTGACTCATTTTTATGAGTCTTACTAATAATACTTGTTTTTCTTTTCTTTTCAAAAGCACGTTCGTGAAACTTTATTCTTTTTCTGCTTTTAATTATAATACTTCAAATCTTTGTTTGATAAATTGCGTTTTCTTCGACGGATAATTTTTTTAAACGTGTCCTCGCATTTCTATAAGAGACTTTCCTGTAGGTCGATCTTAGCTATTTTAAACAGAGGGAGGAGCTTGTATTTTATTTACCAGTTGCTATCATGATATAAGACGTGTGATCTCATCAATAGATGACGTATCAAGTGTCTGTTTTGACAATGTTGCTAAGTATCGTATATTATCAATAATTAGAACTAGCTACAAAAATAGCTAAAATCTACTAAACTTTTTAATATCAAGCCAACTTTATAGCTATAGGTTTTATAATGTTATACCCATTTAAGGCCCACATCAAATAAAATAACCACACACTAACACTACAGAACAAATTATTAATAAAAAGAAGTGTACACGAGCCATCCTCACTTTCTTCTTCTTCCTCTTCCCCCTCCTCCTACTTCAACCACAACTAATAATGCTATTACTACGTTTGGGATCCGTTTGCAATCCCAGATATGGACCTATGGATGGTGGACGCATCTTTGAACTTATGGTTCTAATTATTTATCATATATATTAACCTTACATAATTCATAAAACTTTTATGGATAATATCTACGCATTGACCCTCAAACCGATAACCATGCAACGTGAACATGAGAGAATTATGCTCAACCTCCTGGTGAAATCATAAGACATCACTGTATAAAAGAAAAAACAGGGTCCAAGTTATCATAGAAGCCATTAAAAACTCAAATGGCAATGGGCTGGAAATCAAGAATGACAAACAACCGAGGGACATCACAGCTCAAGAAGTGGATCCCCAGAGATCATATGCAAAATTGTGGCCAATAGAGAGCATGACGAGCTACACGAATTCAAAAAGATACTGGCTCTGCGACGCCAATGATAGAGAGGTCTGGCGAATCTTGGGAAGGGTCTATATCCAACGACTGTCGCTAAAAGACTGATGATGGATCACTAGAAATAATTATTATTTTTTTTATTATTCTCACCTTTTTTGATAATTACGATAATGAAAACATTTTGAAAGATTTTTTACGACGAAAAAATTCAAATCACAAAAACAGAACTCAGCCAGCCATGGATTTTCTTACCATGCAAATACAAGTTTACTTGGTGATTTAAGGGATGTTAAGGGAATTTCTGTCTTTTAGGGGTAATGGTTTACAAGTTTGTGTAGTTGCCTGTATTTATTAGGAAACTCAAATGGAAATGGGCTGGTCAGACAATCGCTGGACATCACGACTCTCAACGTGAATCCCCAGAGATCACAGGCAAAACCGTTGCCGGTAGAATATAAGATGACAAGACGAACTAGATAAGCTCAGAAAATATTGATTCTGTGATGTCTATGATAAAGAAGTTTGGCGAATTCTGGAGAAGGCCCCTGTCCAACGATGGACGATAAAAGACTGATGATGATGAACCTCGAAGGAATAAAGTTAGTAATTAATAGTACTGTAAACTACCAAAACATTCCAGACAGAATTCTAATGATCGTAAAGTAAAAACGTTTAAAATTCAAATTGGTGTAGCCTGTACGCATGATACATACATGATCAGCTAGCCAAACCAACTTGAAAACTGACGAAAAGTATGTTTATGTCGACGATGTACATATTGACAGTTTGTCTGACGGTTCTGAATATTAATAATAATAATAATAATAATAATAATTGAGAACAAAAGATCATATCATGTCATTTTGAACGAAAAGAAAATCTCGGATATCGGATGTTCCAGCGGACAACGGAGTGAAATCGGAATAAAGAGAAAATCTGGACATATATCCGAATTTTGAAGAAGTGAAAAAATTCGAGAACGTGGAATTGACAGACGTTCCTATCATTATTGGAGTGCTCGGAACAGTTTTTAAATGCATTGCAAAAAGGTTTGGAGAGTTCAAGATCCGAGGAAGAATTGAAACTAGATGGTTTCATCTTGACGATAGCATTATTAAAATCAACCTGGATACAAAGGAAAGTTCTGGTGTTTCGTGACTTGTTGTCACCAAACCTTCAGAGAAAACTTCGAGTTGCTTAAAACTGGTGTTAAAATTCAGTGAGTACAAATGATGATAATTTCCTCCTTCCTCGATTATTTTTTTTTTCCAAGAGAACCTAAGTTATAAGCAACACGAATGGGCCCTGAGCTTATTAGCCACCCTAATTATCAAGCCAAGTCGTGCAGGTGAGAACGTATGTTTTGCACGTGCGCTTATTTTATACGATAGACGTGCAGCAGTCATCTGAGAGATTTGAGTCTAGATTCAACTGTCGAAATCCTTTGATGAGGCTAATAACCTCTGAAACAGCGAGATTAGATTTTGTTTCAGGTCGCCTTGAAGAAAGGAAGAACATGACCCTCTGTATTCGACGAGTTGATATGATTAAAGGAATTTGAAGGTTTCCGAAGTAGGAGAATGGATCATTAAAGCCGCGAAGGAGGTGGATGTACAGTAGTGATAGATGGCGGTGGAATATAAGTATAATTTATTTTCTGTTTGTGCATTGATTTCATTGGATAATTTACCTTCTCTGTGTTTTGGTCTCATTGGTTGAATTACCTTCTCTGTTTGTTATCGCTTTGATCTGATTGGTTAGTTTACCTTATGTTTGATTGTGCTTTGATCTTATTGTTTGATTTACCTTCTCTATTTGTTTCCGCATTGATCGGATTGGTTTATTTGCATTCTATTTGATTGTGCCTTGATCTCATTGGTTGATTCACCTTCTCTGCCATGATAAAATAATGAGGATTATGTCATAGACTCTTCCTGTTTGATCGACCTTCAAATCAAGTTGAGTCAAGACTTTGAAAAAAAAAACTTCAAAATTAGAATACTTGAATGTTCAAAAAATAAATTACGAAATGAAATAGCTTCAGGCTCACCAACACTGATCCATAATAAACCTGTTATTATTTTTACGGTTATACTCTAGTTATGACTTGAGAATGAAGATTGTCAGAACTTTTGAGATTTTATGTCTGATCACCCTTTAAGACGGCTTGAGTTGAACCGAGACTTTAAAAATCTTTAGAATTTGGAGGGAAAATGAATCCTTTAATAGAATAGCTTTAAACTGCTTGGTGCCGATCCATAAATAAATAACCCCAAGTTTTTACTGGTATATTCTAGTAGCAATAATAATTGTCGTTGGGTACTGTTTGTGTTTGATTACCACAATGATGGTGCTTTCGGATATGAGAAAATCATTGTAGTAAGAATTATTGATACGGCTAATGTTTTCAGTTTCTGTTCATTAGAGTCTACAAGATGGCAAGAGCAATTGTGGTGATGAGGAAAATGCAAATGATGGTGATGGTGGTTATATCAGTTCCTTAGATGATGGTTGTACGATGTTAGTGATGCTCTTTGAGATCATTATTCTAGTATTAGTTAATATGGTATTTGCGATGACAGTGGAGGTGGTGCTACGATGGTTAAGGTGATCATAGCAGCTATACTAGGAATGGGTCTGTATCAATTGCCGGGCATCGGTTGGTCGACTTATTTCGCTGACTCATCGGATTGCCGACTCCGAATTTACCGAAAAACAAATGAAAACTATTTCACACCTTTCTTTCATAATTTATTATTTACAAAAACACCGGTCGGCTTTTTTTCTTTTTTTTTTTCCCCTTAAAGTAGGGCGATGGATGTATGTTTACAATTCATGAAAGGAATACGTTTTGAGATTTGTAAATGTGAATACTAAAAGTTATTGTAAATACATAGCACAATATATATATATATCGTGTATAACGTGAATCTGAGAGTTGAGAAAGTTGATGATGATGATTATTATTATTATTATTATTATTATTATTATCATTGTAATGGTTTAGTTGATGATTGAGTTGTTGGTTGTGATCGCATTCATCACTGAGTAACGAATGTCACTTCCTGAATCAGAACATCGTGAGATCCGTTGCACAATGAGAGTAATTGCGTTAAAAAGGTTTTCAACATCCAACAATTCTTCCCCCCTGGGCTCCTTCGTATGACGCATGTTTGTATGTTCTTACGTGTTACCTGTGTACGAGTGTGTGTGTGTTTGTGTGTAAATATCTGCAGCATGCGTTTGACTGTAGTTGAGTGATCTTCTCTCCGTGAACGGATGGCACACGCATATTCCTCCAATGTACATGCATATGTGTATTTATGCATTTACGAGTGGCATTTTCAAATGTATACACGTGTGCACACGATATATGCGTGTACTTGAAACAAACGCATATGTTTGACCTAACGATGTATGGAAATGTAATATTTGGACGTTTGTATTAGTAAAAAAAGTGCATATATATATATGCTTGTCGGCGTGTCTGTGCGTACGTGTTCGTGTAGGTCCAGGATGAGTTTAAATCTTGGACAGAAATTTGAGTATACTAAAAATTTACTTGAATGAAATTTGTCGATGTTAAGATTTGACTACTATAAATTAGGATTTAGGATTTGACAGTATTAAAATGTACCAAAGAATGAAAAAAAAATTCGAAAAGAAAACTGCCAAGCATAGACGAAGTCAGGGTAATTGTTTGGAATAGGTAAGATAAAACATCATGTCAGTGCAGTTTTGAAATCCGCCAATTTTGAATGGCTAAAAGTGGTTAGATTCGTTTTGAATGGCTACTGGGTAGATTTACAGCAACTGTTGAGAAAATGTTTATATAAGGCAGCTATTTGTTCCAAATCCTTTGAATATATTAAAAACGATTAAATGTACCTATTCCAGCACCGATAAATGAATGAGAAATTAGAAACACTTACCCAAAACCTACCTACTAACTTGAACCCTATACCTAGCTATTAACCCTAACCCTACCGACTAATTTATGCCGTATTGGCTTTTAAGTCAATGGTATATTTAGATCGAAAATAACCTTAAAATCTACCCACTTTCAGCTTTTCAAAATCATGTATACAGTCTATCTCGATTACATTCTTTGAAAAATATTGACATGATATCTAATTTTACGTATCCCGAACAATTATCCAAAATCGAATGAAAGGAAAAAGTTCCTCCAAAATGGGACAAAATTATGAAAAGTTCCAGACAAAGAACCATGTTATGTAGAGATTAACATAAGGAGGCAAAAAGAACCCAATTGAATCCAAATAAGCACTTTGGCTTAATTGAACTTTTTTCCATGAAATTACTCAGAATGGCACTATGAATGAGACTGTAATGACAATAAAAAATCTAAATCGCCCAAAGCCCGTGTTCTCAGCTACTATTTGCCTTATAAAAATATCTGCAATGGAAGTACCGTTACCTAATGACGAAAAGAAATTTTGGTTATTACGAGTGGACTGCATGTTGAAATTTGTAAAAGTGCTTGGAGACTGGCTTGCTGGCATTGGCTGGACAACAGCCTTTGTGAAAAGCAGAAGTGACTACATCTGGCCGAGAAGTTGCCGTATTCAAGTTTTCTCATCTGACTCGTTCTTTTTCTGTCCATCAGGTGTCTCCAGCACCATTGAGCAATCTTTCAGATGGTATATGGAGCCAACATTAAAACCAATTCTGACAACCTCATTTTCAGGGAATGGTGTAAACAAGAAAGCAGTGAAAATATTCGATTCAAGTTCTGGTCCATTATGCTTGAGCTTCAACTTTTCATCTCTATCAAAACGGGTTACTAAGCTAGGGATCTTTGCCCTGGATCACCTTAATTATGCAAGATGGTTGCCTTTGAATGAATGCATGTTGTCCAGATTAGAAATACATCACCGTTCACCTTACAAGGAGTTCGTTTAGGGTCATTTCGTTGTTCATAAATCATCCAGTATCTTCTGTTCAATTGCCATAGATCAGGCTTAGGATCTTACTATTGAAGTAATCAAAGGAAGTAGAGGAGCCGAAGGTCTCTTTGACAACCCACAAACACTTCAGAGATGGCCTATAGCTGATCCAGAAGTATTGAGAAGAGCTAATCACCACCATATAAAGGGATGACAATCATGAAATGGTCCCTTGTTTTCTGAAAGCATTCTAGAAAGATATAAAAGCCCGGCTGACCACTTTCCTAGATATGAGGAACCCTTTAATAATTTACAGCAAAAAGCTGTTCACCACAAAGGCTGTCATGACAGATTCAACAGCTCTTCACAATTCAGAAGACCGAAACCAAGCAGTGCTAAGCAATCACTGATGAGAGCCTGGAAGACTCAATCAAATCTGATTGATGAAATAGGAAAAAGTATATAGAAATATCTAGGTTTCTACTTCTAGAAAGATGAAGAAATCTCTAGCAAAACTTTCATCTCTAAAAGCTGATTGTTCCTGGCTTTCAAGGCTGTTCATATCTTGTAAGATCCGAGCAGGAGACTGGAGAATTTTTCTTTCATGAAAAGCAGTCTTGCTCGGCATCCATCTCAGATATTGGTCAGTTGGAACAAGGGAAGAAATCTGACCTTGGGAAAATCCTTGAAAGAGATTCAGAGTACAGACTGCTTCAGCGATTCAGGTTAAGCTGTATTATTGGGTTGTATTAGTCTACACGTTTTCACCTAAGGCCAGAAAACTTGAAAGTATATGCTGACAATATGTTCTATCCATACATAGTTATCAGGTGAATCGATATGGAATGATATGAATAGTTTGTGACACAGCTTGAAACATGCAGTGCGCGAGTTTTGTGGCCAAGAAGTGGGATTTTTGAAAAGATGTGTGAATATATTTGTGTGTGTGAATGATATATATATATATATATATATATATATATATATATATATTAGTACAAGTCGGGATGTAATATAATATCTGATGTATGATGGGTTTATTTCATAAAATGCTTGATGCATTCAACTTTAAATATTAACTTGGTTTAGAGTAGAACTTGAGATATAATCTTTGCCGGAAGAAGCCCAAACAGAGCATAAACATAAATGTGTTTGAGTAGCGAATCATCAATCCATATATATATATATATTGTGTGTGTGTAAAGATTATAAATTTTAACTTGATAAAACACTGAAGTTCAAATTTATCAGAAATTAAAAATTCAGGTGATATTAATTTAATTTTTTTTTCTTTTTTTTTGCCGTCTTTGATACTGAAAAAATACATTCCTAACGTGAAATGATGTTGGCATTTATGTTGCATATATACCTTAATACGCACTAAAATCATGGCAAAATTGATGCTCCATAAAAAATATATATGACTGTCTTCGTATTGTATCACATCTCAGGGGATTTTTTTCATAAATTCTGCTATGCAGACGAATTATTCCTTGTGAAAGGTTAATTAAACTTTTCGTGACCAATATCATTCTCAAGGCTACTTTTGGGGGAAATATTATTATCCGATGTGACGGTTGCTTAGCTTAGCCTGTCCAACAGAATGGTTACCTTGGCATCCATGCATTGCCCTCTGGCTTTTTTTCTTCCTACTCTTGTGGTTTGCTGTCTCTGCGTACAATTGCAAAGTACTAGTAAGTATTTATGTATCTGTCAACGATAAATCAAAGTTTTAAACGGAATTTTCTTTCTTTTTTTTTCTCTCAAAGTAATTGGTCCTCAAGAAAACAAAAACCTACTTCAAATTTATTCCTTGCAATAACTAACATATTCGAAGATTCAAAAACAGGTTTGTTTTTGTTTTGTTTTTTTTTGTTTTTGTTTTTTTTTTTCGGTTCCCCATTGCACAAGGGTTAAGAGGCTCCAAAAATGTGTTCACCATTTCTTCTCAATGATGAGTATTGTTAGAAAACAAATCTCAAATAGATAGAAGCCCATGAAACATAAACGTGCAAACACACCTACAACCATACACACCTACAACCATACACACCTACAACCATACACACCTACAACCATACACACCTACAACCACACACCTACAACCACACACACCTACAACCACACACACCTACAACCACACACACACACCTACAACCACACACACACACCTACAACCACACACACACACCTACAACCACACACACACACCTACAACCACACACACACACCTACAACCACACACATGCATATACAAAAGCTGATTGCTAAATGAGGCATTTAATCCTATAAAATAAGTCATGGGTTAGATAAAATAATTAAATCGGTATCAAAATGAAATAAAGTTATGCCCAACACTGCCATGATTAACGCATGCGTAGTAAAACATAAGAGAAAAATATTTTTAATTTCTTTAAATAAATCCTCAAAAGCTTCTTTTTATTGACACTCTTCAGATCACCCGTCAGAAGAATGTTTAAATGTTGTGTGAAAATAATTTGAGCGAAAATGTTGTTTGAAACTGCAAATAAACGCGTTGGAGACACGTGCACATTACGGGCGTGATCATCGAAGATCAAGAAAGCGTGTAATATGCAGTTAAATTTTAAGAGTTTTAGCGTGAAAACAAATTTCTCTTCAAAATTACGAATTCATTTTTCAATGTTGCAACCATTTAGTGCCACACAAATCCCCTAACGTTCTTTCCGCTTCGTCATTTCGTTTCTGGTTTACTTTAGATTTGACAGTCACTTCGACTTCGGCAATCGAATGGGAATTGTTAACCTTTTGATGCCCCTTTCGATTTTGGGAACATCCACAAGTGTAATGGTCAGGTTGGTCACTCAAAAGAAACCGTCCCGTAACCAACATCTTTTAGAAGCACACTATTTTTGGAGTGATCTGTTGGAAAAAGCGGTGATCAATGAAGTTACTTCTTTCACCTTTTGTTACTCCAGGATCACAAAAAGAATTCTGAAATTTCGAAAAGCACTGACACAAACTAAGGGGTCAATTTAGCATGAACGTACATTGCAAATTGAACCAACACTAGAAAAATCTATTCAAGGAGAGAAGTTTTGGTTTTCCAAAAATATTTTTCTAGATATAATAGAAATTCATGTTCACTTTTTCAGCCCTCTGGCTCCATTGATGTGGCCTGTATATGTGACACACACTTAGCAAGCCAACCAGCTGAGAGAAAGTTTTGGTAGCCAGTTTCTAATGTTTCCTACTCAGGGTCGTATGGTGGATGTTAAACAATAGTATATTGCAAAAAAAAGTTCTTCTCTTGGGCCTTATCCATTATTAATCACCCCTCGTGTAATTACGCATTTGTGTGCCTTGGTTCTATTGCTATTCATATGTCAGTAAGTTGTCTCAAATCTTCTACGCTCGTCTGCAACGTAAAATGAAGCCTCCCACCCTAATATATATCCATATATGAAATGCTCCTCAATGAATACATCCTTCAATTGAATTTAAATGCCCACGGGTCTGCGCAGTTTAAATCAGGGTTTATGTATCTGATCCTGTCAATCTCTCCCGATTTACTAGGGTCGATTAAACTATTCAACAATCCAACAACTTGATTTGGTTATCGTAAAAGTGATCTTTAATATTGAAACCTCAAAACGGTGAGGAAATGTTAACGAGCGTATGATGTGCGAGATTTGTGCATGAGGGACATAGAAACTAAGTATGGAGAGGAAAGAGAAGACGGTACGAAAAGAGAACCTAGTTGAGGGAGAGAAAGGGGGAAAAATGAAGGGTGAAGGAAATTTTGATCTGATAAAATAGGTATCAATGAAAAATAACGTTTCAATGAAATAGAAAATTTCGGGGAAAAGAAAGAAAAGAAAAATCAGATGTTGATATCACAACAAAAAAATATGATATAAAAAAAGAAATAAGGAAATTAAGCACAGTAAATATACTCACAAGTACCTAATTATTCTTCCTTTCTGCAAAATCGTATTATTGTCGATGTCTTTGAGAGTTGAGTTTTGGGTGCGTTCGATAATTCTGTCTCTGTCTGTTGTTATGTCTCCGTTTTCTTCAAGTATGCTAGTTATTCATTTCTGTCCTATAGTGAGTGCTTTGTTTATTTTTTAAATCCCCGACGTTTTTCGAGAGTGGTTAGATCGTCAATAAAAAAAAATAGCTATTCTATTCAACTTGCGTCTAAAACAGAGCAAAATCCCAGGAGACTGGAACACAGCAATCAAGACCTCAAAAACTACAGAGCTATGAACCTACTCAAAAACAATCTTTTTACAAAAATCATCACCAACTGGGTCACTAAAACACTTGATGAAAACCAACCACAGGAACAAGCTGGCTTTAGAAGAAACTACTCGACCATGGACCATCTCCATCCAATAGCTGAAAGAGAAAGCAAGAGAATACAAAATGCCACTCGCAGTAGCATTTATGGATTTCAGGATGGCTTTCAACTCGGTGGAAATTCCCATGGTCATGAAGGTAATCACACTACAAGGTGTAGACCCTGTATACATCAAAATACTGCAACATATACACAGTAAGAGCAACTCCTTTCATCAGGTTACATAAATACTTCAAAAAGGGCTAAAACAAGATGATATCAGCTAATTCAAACTCTTCCCAGCCAGCCTCGAGGTGATCATCGGGAACCTAGACTGGGAGAATAGAGGAATCAAAATAGACGGTGAATATCTGAGCAACCTCAGATTTGCAGATGACACCGCCCTTTTCGTAGAGAACCTACATGACCTCCAACTAATGCTAGATTGACTAAACGAAGAAAGCAAGAAAGTTGGCTTACTCATGAACTTCAGTAAAACGAAGTTTACATGCAACAACCACATCGAAGATAAGAATACAACTGTCAAAAATCGAAGATGCAAAACTGAAGAAAGTAAGACAACGAATCTCTGTGGAACCCTGAAAATAAAAGAAGAAATCAAGCGAAGAATCGCACTAAGATGGCAAGCCTTCGGCAGAGTAAGCTGAACCACTAAAAACAAGATACCATTAATCCTAAAAATGAAAGTATTCAATCAATGCATACTCCCAATAGTCACTTAGGGAGCTGAGATATGGAACCTAATCAAGAGACAGACCAGCAGACTGAGAAGCATGCGACGCACACATGAGAGCATCTGACATGAAGAGATCACAAGACAGCTAAGTATATCAGAGAGAAAACAGTCCGAGACATTAAAGAATCCACTAAAAAAATCACATGGCAATGGGCCGGTCATGTTGCAAAAATAGTGGAAAACCATTGGACGACTGCCAACATGAATCCCCAGAGATCACATGCGCAACCAAGAATATAGGATGGATAGACGAACTACACAGATTCTGAAAGTACTGGCTCTGCGACGCTCATGGTAGAGAGATGTGGCGAATCCTGAAGAAGGTCTATATCCAACCATTGACGAATAAAGACTGACGATGATTGTATTATGGCATCAAAAAAAAAGAAAGTATGTCTGGTTAGTCACTCAATAGAAACTGTCACGTCACCAACACGCCATGGAACTTCGATCGGAAGTACATATACAGAAGCGTGGCTGAAGGACGGGGGCAAGTTGAATAGGGGTGCAAAAAAGCTTTACAAACGTCTGGTTAGTCACTCTATATAAACTGTCACATCACCAATATATTTTGGCAGCTTGTTTTGGGTTGATCAATTTAAAATAACTGGAAAAGGACTGATCAATGATCTCTCGTCTTTTGTTGGACAGGGGTCGCTAAAAAGTCTTAATTTTCTAAAATCAGGCATAGATACAAACCCAAGGGTCAATCTAGCATAAACTTGAATTGCAAATAGACCCTCATGCCGCTAATGAAATATATTTAGTGGAAAGTTTAAAAAGGAACAAATAAAAACATTTTTGTAGACATAAGGAGTAAATGTTGAAATTTACCGCCCTCTAGCTCCATTGCTGCGGCTTGTACGCGTGATATATACATGACCAGCCAGCCAGACCAACTTAAATTGGTAGAAACAAAATTTGACAGTTTTGGATGACGGTTTCTAATAAAAAGTAAAAAGGAAACTTTTCCTAATTAGAACAGAAAATATACTCACAAGCATGCAGTTATTTTTCTTCCTTTCTGCAATTTTATAAGTATAATGTATCATTGAATAATCGGTAATATTCTTACATACATGAATAATATAGATTTATAGAAGTTATAAATATAATGTATTTTTCCAACCGTGAAGTAATAAATATTGTATTGTAAGGTACCAGTACATTCTAGACGCTTTTCATATAACCATAATGCAAAAGCGTTTGAAATCAAAATCCATGTTGAAGATGAAAATGTATAAAACTGGGTATACATGAGATTTTGCATCGATTTTCATTACAACTCCATTGATAAGTGTGAAACAAATTTGTTGTGTCTGTGTGTATATATATATATATATATATATATATATATATATATATATATATATATATATATATTAGAGAAAAAAAGATGTAAATGGAAATGTATTTGTATAATCAGTTGCTCTTGAATAAAATGTTGTTCAATTTCCATAAAGGTTTGTAAATTTCAAAGTCTTTTATAAATCTTAAGCGTAATATTTTTTCTCCAAAACGATACTAAATTTCATAATAACGGACAACGACGGTGTCTATGGTAGGAAACTGTCGTCTGTCAAGCAATGAGAAGTATACCTGGCCATGAAATATTCCTTTTCTTTTTTTTTTCTTTTTTTTTTTTTTTTTTTTTTTCCTTGTCTTCCTTAGATGGTAGATGAAACGAAAACTGTGCTGATAGATCCTTGAAAAATAAAATTGAAATTATGTAAAATGTTGCATTAAATTCGAGATTGATATGAGTTAGGGATGTAAGTTTACGCTTCACAGGAGAGTTGTTGAGATTTTCAGAATAGGATTAAAAGTACAATCTAGAAAAAAATTGAAGGGAGGAAGAAGAAACTAAGGAGACCATTCAGCATCTATTAAATATTATAAACATTCAGTGTGTATCAAGATGGCGAATAATAGTTGCAGGGATATCTGGGTATAATTTTTTGAATTTATTTCTTTTAGTTCTGTATTTATAATATAAACACCATCAAAAAGAAAATTAAAAAATAATCTACAAAAGAAAAGTATATTTTCTTTTCTTTTTTTTTTTCCATACTTGCTCTTTCTATTTCTTCAAAGTTGGTCGGGAAAAGTACAAATGGATTTATATTATCATCAAACTTTCAAATCATAGTTCGTTTTTATACATGTATATAAATTTGGGGTTGGTTGAGTATCACTAAACATTTTATTTTGCATCGGCATAGGGAGAGAGAAATGTGTCTGATTAGGCTAAATTTGTTGGGGAACAAACACGACAGAACAAATTGCACGGTGAACCAGTGCTTACGGGAGAAAAACTAGAACCAAATAGCGCAAATGCATTTTTTTTTAATTGAGTATCATCAAATATGTCTGCCTTTTCGCGTCTTGCTACTGTGTGCTAGTCAACTATTAACCAATGCGCACGTTTTTTTTTGGGGGGGGGGTTAAGATGCGACTCTAACTAGGTGAATGTGAAAGTTCCCAAAGCTCTTTTTAAAAACTATACTGAGATGAAAGACAGCATTTGCTGTAAATGTTTTTCGTAGTAAATATTTGTGTCCTAATGATTGCGTGTGAATGTCAATACCCAGTGATAAACCAAGCTAACGAAAAAGTTAAACTGATACACCGCTACAAATTTAGCGAAAGCATGAATAATCGCTAACCGCTATTTCTTCCCTTTTTTTTTCTCATATATAATTATATATACGAATCAAGCTTCGGTTTGGTTTTTGTTGGGTTTTATTGTGGGGGGGGGGGTGCACTCTAAAACTGAAATGTTTGTACGTTGTAGCTTAGACATAGGGTATTCCAAAGAAAGCTATAGCATGCCAGATATCTGAGACAAAAAACGAACCGAAGCTCAATACATTTTTTTAAAATCCTGGCTACCACTAGATTCAGTTTAACGTTTTTGTTAACTGTGCCCATCACTTATATAAATAAGTTATGAATTGCATTATATCATACAGAAACTAATTTTGAATGGTCTTCTGTCGTTTCATGGTTGACATATCACTCAGTTTAGACACTGTAAATAGAATAAACTATTAAAAGAAATGGGGCTGCTTGCTGGTAACGAACCTGCCACCGATAGGGTAGCCACTCCAACCTAGCGGTGCTCTCACCATTGAGCCAAACAGCTACCGGTAATGCAAAGGCCAAATTTCTCAAACATACCAGTCGCGTCGAAAGAGACGAATAGACCGAAATTAAACGAGATGAGAATATGGGTTGAAAGCAGTTATATTGCCTTTTGACGGATGTTTAGCCCAAAGGTAAGTGAATCGCTACTTTGAAACGACTACCCTATCGATGGCAGGTTCGATTCCTGCAGCTGCCCTATTTTCTCTAATTGTTTATTCTATATTCATTCTATGTGTCCATTTCTCAAACACACACACACACACACACACACACACACACACACGTGTATGTGTTTATATATGTATATATATATATATATAATGTGCCCGTAAAATGAAGAGAATAAAAAATGCAGGTTTAATCATTTCATCCTATCAACTTGAAATCAGAGCGTATAAACTCGTATATCAATATCATAACACGTATTTATGAAATTATTTCTTCCAATATTGTTGATGTTTATTGATATTTTAACCCTTACACGTTTACATTCAATAGTTCAGCGGGTATCCACAAAAATTGTGCACTTTATGATAAAAGCATGAATTTTCAAACGTAATAAAATGCCATGAGGTTCATTACCAGCTGTGGAAGGAAGTTATATTTGACTTCTGAGGACTGCGAGGGGTCAAATAGATAGGAAGTATGAACACACAGATTGGGGCGTTAAACTGATAAAACGCCATACAGAAAGAGGTGGATGGTTGTGAACTGTCTGAGGTGGATGGTTGTGAACTGTCTGAGGTGGATGGTTGTGAACTGTCTGAGGTGGATGGTTGTGAACTGTCTGAGGTGGATGGTTGTGAACTGTCTGAGGTGGATGGTTGTGAACTGTCTGAGGTGGATGGTTGTGAACTGTCTGAGGTGGATGGTTGTGAACTGTCTGAGGTGGATGGTTGTGAACTGTCTGAGGTGGATGGTTGTGAACTGTCTGAGGTGGATGGTTGTGAACTGTCTGAGGTGGATGGTTGTGAACTGTCTGAGGTGGATGGTTGTGAACTGTCTGAGGTGGATGGTTGTGAACTGTCTGAGGTGGATGGTTGTGAACTGTCTGAGGTGGATGGTTGTGAACTGTCTGAGAGAGATCTGAATAGATAGGGATATTAACTCTCCGTTTTTCCTTTCTGTCATATTTTCTTCCATTGTTTCATTTCAATCTTTCGTTTGTTTACATCTTTCATTTCCTTCTTTTTCTTTTTTTTTTTCTTCTCCTTCATATTATTCCAGTCACCCTACGTCTCTCTCTCTCCCCTCATTAGTTTCTCTTTTGTTCTCTTTTCTGTTCCTTTTAATGAAAACTGAACTTAGCTTTCTTCAGTCTTTAAATGGTTCTGACAGGCTGGCTATGTATGTATGTGTGTGTCATGCATACAATTCACCCCATTGTAGCCAAGGGCCTGGAAATTTAAACATTCATTCCTTATCTCTGAAAAAATATTCGTCTTTTATTTTTTGAAAATTCCCCTAAAATATCATTTTCATTGGGTTGGGGGTTCAACTTACAATGTAAGTTTTTACTAAATTAATCTCTGAAATCGTGTCCGGTAGCGTTCACACTTGTTTTTTAAAAATTCAGACTTTTGTGGTCCAACAAAAGGAGATAGAAGTAACTTATTCTTTGATTTTCCAATGTCTTACTTGTTCATTCCCAACACGGCATGCTGCCAAAAGATGTTGGTCACGTGATGGTTCTTTTTTATGTAATCAAGCACACCAGTAAATTCTTTTTTTTTTCCTCTGCATGATCTTGGCTTCTATAATACCAACTTCATTCTTTTTTTTTTTTTTTTTGATTTATTTTATTTTTCTCTGAGACTTTTTATCTTTTTTTCTTTATCACTAATTGTATTTTGGCAAAACGTTGATATTTTACGAATCTAACTTCGTTAAATCATTTAAAAATATTGTTATATCCTTGCTTTCCCTAAATCATATGAAAAATAATTGTTGAAAGAAAACTATCTCTGATGGGATCGATTGAATTTCACACAAATGGGTTGATATACTTTCTTGTGGTCTTTCTACGCCTGAAATGGAGTCACTGTTATTTTCCGTCCATTCGTTTCTCCTTTGTCCAATTGTTCGTTTGGTCGTACATTCCATCAGGATAGTTTTCCCCTTTACTTGATTGCTCTCTTTTTAGTTTTTGATCGCTACGTCCGACCTTTTTTTTTTCTTGTGGCTTTCTTTCATTTCTTCCTTCTTTTAGAATCACCGTTGCACCGCAAATGGCCGGTACGACCAACCAGGCAAGTGGGCTATTGTTTCTTCTCTATTGTTGAGAGTTCGTTTGTCTGTAGTCGTGTGTCTCCAGAAGCTCCTGGTCACATTTTTGGGACTACAATCTTCAATTTTCACGAGAACGCTACAAGGCACCATCTGTGCTTTTGTTTTATCAAAAAATGCTTTTGGAGGTCTCTGTGGTTATGTTTTACCTCTTTCAGATATTTCCTTACATAATATCTAGATAAAAGATCCGGAGATAAAAAATGGTTGCGTGCGTGTGTGTGAATCTCCCGTTATATCTGGAGAACACAACAGATTTCATAACGAGAATGCAAGCAACAATCTTCCATATAAAAATATCAAATGATTACTTCTCTTGCAATTATTGATAGAACAATACAAATATTGATTTTGATTGCTGACTTTTACAACCGAAGATCTCAAATAATCCCGTGAGTTATATGCCGATTAATACTTATGGTAGTTTCCTGCGACAGCACCATTATTAAAAATCCACATACGTGTTCAATTTCGTATGATGCAGACTTTTATTTCTCTTAGAATTTTGGTTGCCATTCGACAATTTCTTTTTGCGCGAATGAAGAGAATATTGGATTTTTTCTTCGTCCGAAGGGCAACGAAAATCCCGAGAAAAAGATAAGTACAAAATTTAACACGTATGCGTGTCTTCAATAATGGAATCGAATCATGAAACAATCGAAGTATAATACAAATATCGTTTTCAGTATTTCAGTAAACCTGAACTCCTAGAATAATGCGATTGCATGTCGCTGGCAAATAATTGCACGTAGGACGACAATTCTTTGTTCATAAATTTGCATTTCTATTTCTGTAAAAGTGGGTATCCATTTAAAATGCCAACTAACGATAATATTTGTGAAACGCGAGCGGGTGGAATCAGCACATATGGTGCAATTAAAGAGACCTACTTACAAAAGCACGGATACTCCGTTTGAAATGTTTATACATTATGAAGCGTCAAACAAAACTGTAACCCGAACAGTCAAAATGTGTTTCTTTGGTTTTCAAGTTGGTGTTGCTGGCTGGCTAAGTATGTTTGTTTCACACGTACAGATCGTACCAATGGAGCTAACGGACTGATAATTTTAACATTTACTTTTTCATATGTCTAAAAAAAACTCTTTTGTTTTCAAATGATGGCTTTTAGTCGGGGTTCAATATGTAATGTAAATTTAAGCTTAATTGATTCCTCAGTTTGTGTCCAAAAGCATTCACGTTTTTTTTTGTTTTTGTTTTTTTGGGGGGGTGGGGGTTGTTTTTTAATTCAGACTTTTTCTAGTGATCAGTGCTGCAATGCAAGAGAAGTAACTTATTCGTTGATCACCCCTGTTCCAATTTTTTAATTGACTACGCCTAACACCGAATCTTTTTTAATTATCACAATCCAACAAAAGGTGAGAGAAGTAACTTATCCATTGATCACCACTTTTTTTCTGATTTTTTTTAACTGATCATCCCAACAGTGCCTGCTTCCAAGAGATGTTGGTCTCGTAATGGTTTCTATTTAGTGAATAACCGGACCTGTTATTTAAACGTTTCATGTGTGTGTGTGTGTGTGTGTGTGTGTGTGTTGGTACAAGTGGAAACTATAGAAAGATTACCAAATGTACTCCAGAATAAATCTGCTTTTGTGGCCAAATGTTACCTCTTATGTATTGTAATTACCTGTCACAGTCTAGTTTCCATTTTCACATCATGTAACCCCTTGGGATCGTGTAATTCGACCAAATTTTAGCGTTATAGTAACAACAATCGTTTCTACCATTCCCCGAAATGGCTTGATTTTACTCGCTACCACCAGATGGAATCAAGAGAGCACTCTGAGAGTGCAGAACAATATCACTAAAAACCGAATGAAAATCAGTTCGTATAGAACTACCATGCAGTGGAGGTAACTGTGGTAAGTTTTGATCTTCCATATTTCAGTCCGTCTTAGTATACGAAAAAATATCTCTTAATCCCCCCACCGAAAAAAAATTGGGGATCCTACCCAAAATTTAACCCATACTTCCTTAGCTTTTGAGCCAATCTTCTACAAATTGTCATCGAGAACTTTTGGGGATATTGTGTGGGGAAAAATAGTTTCGGGAGAGGATGTCATTTCATTTGATAGATGGATCCATATGTGCGTACGTACCCAGCCAGACAGACCAGTTCAAATTGAATAAAAATAAAAGGTTCTTGAAACATTGTCATATTTATTGCTTAATTTCAATTACTGACCAATAGAAACAGTTCATGAAAAGGGGAATGCACAGAATGAATTATTTGCAGATACATAAAATAATTTTAATGTACATTGCAGAAATAAATGAGTGTGTGTATATATGTGTCTTTTGAAAATGTTCCCAACTTTATTGAGTCACTTATATATATCAGGAATACATTATCATATAATACAATGTATGATGGGTTTATTTCATAAATTGCTCGATACATTCAACGTTAAACATCAAATTGATTTTTAGTAGAGCTTAAAATATAATGAAGTAAGGATTCACCACATAAACTCGTTTGTTTCTCCCCTGTTTGGGCATCTAAGAAGAAACCTTACCTTATATATATAAGGGTAGAGAAAAGTTTTAAGATGAATGAGAAATGCGCAGAGAAAAGTAAAATTGATTTATTTCTTTTATGAAATTCCTTTGGACTTTTTAAAGTATAAAATCAATCTTCCTTTTGACGTTCGTCTCGTACAGGGAATAGAATAAGCTGAAAAGATCAATGACTAAAGAGAGTACTGAGCGATCATACGGTTTTGAAAATCAGCAAAAGAAAATGTGAATAGGTAAGTGTATATATATATATATATATATATATATATATATATATATATATATATATATATATATATATAAAGTAGAACCATTGAATAAAAAAAATAACGAGGCAAGCTGAAAAACTTAATTGGAATCTGGCGGAGATGGGTGCCAATGAAGAGAGAAATACTGAATGAAAAGAAACGAAGAAAAGGAATAAATTAGTATATATATATATATATATATATATAACATGTGTGTGTGTGAGAATCGATATTAGCCTGGATTGTAATAGATTATATACAACCGGGACCCCAAGGTCGAGCTTTAGTGCTTTATCCTCCGATAAATAGAATAACGTGATGTCGTCTCGTTAAATAACAAATTGTTGTAATCGGGTAGGCGCGTTTAACGTTGTGCCCTTAATATTGAGTTTTAACACCAATCGACAGTTTTATTTTGTAATAACTTTTGTAAAACTCAACCAATTTTAATAATTTTTGTGTCGTCTTGTGAGGACCTCTATTGTGAGAAACTTTTTCAATTACACCGGATCATGGAAATTGTTCTGAATTTCGCTACAAACAAACGTTTAGGGAATGTCACTACAAATTAGATATAGTGCAATGCACACCCAAAATGTAGAAATGGATTACACCAAATTTTCCACGTACAATTTGACTCTGCACATGTCTTTTTTTTTTTTTCCTTTTTTTTTTTTTTTTTTTTTTTTAAAAAAACAAAAACAAGGATTTAATTTTTAGATACATGACAAGTGTTTTAATGTTTAAAATGGGGTAAGATTTCGAAAGTCGGGCACAAATGATTTATATTCAATAGATTATAAAATAATTTTTTTTTTAAAAAGAAAACAATTGTAGTTATTGTTAAGGACATTGTGTGAACACACAATTATTGAAGAAAACAGGACCAGTAAGAAAATATTGTGCCAGCACGATGTATTAATATAATTGCAAAAACTTGAAAAATACTGAACAAGGATATTATAACCTGAAGTAGTCGAAAAATGTCACTAAGTTTAGTAAATGTGAGAACATGCCATTATAAATAGCCATTTTGTACAACTACATAAATATTTTATCTTACACTTTATATCAAAATATTTTCATTCTTGAGCCGTATTTTTGTTATACTGTTCAAACCATTAGCATGAATAAACAAAACTTAGTTTGAATCTTTTTGTTGACTTCTGAGTTAGCAGATATCAAAGTTAATGTGTCTACCTAGCACATGGTGTTTTGTCTCAGTTGATGAAGTTGGGGACAGTTGCAATCAATTTCTGAATTTCAAAAAGTTCATTGGCTGTGTCATTTTGTGATGTCTGTGTTATTGAAAATTAGTTCGAAACAAGTTTTTAAAAGACTTTCAGGAAACTCAAGGTTGCATAGTACCATTCGCTATTATGCGACAAAAATCAGTTATTAAAACAGTTGTAGTTTTGGACAATAGATACATGTTCAATAAATGCCAGTTGCATTGCAAATTGTTCCATTCAACCTGTCTAACGCTGGCATGCCAAATTTGACGGTGGTCCATAGAGTAGGCATGCTAAATTTGACTGAGTTTCATTTATGCTTAGATACTTTTTTTTTGCGTAACAAAGATACAGACTACTTTCACTGGTATATTTAAGACATACATATGCGTTCTGTCTTCTTTCTCCGTAGATAGCGGGCATATGATTTTGTTCGAATAAACACTTGATGACACAAAACAATTCCCAGTAGGATATTAAGTCGGTATTAATGACACCAATAATACTATCACAAACCACGGCGAATACTATTGCAAAGGTCTGTCTAAATAGACGCATACATAGTTATGTAATGGGGGTAAAAACATGCTTGTAAATCTTTATGCTTACGTGAATATTTCAACACTAGCATAAACCCTTCAAAAATGATGGTATCATTTATGTACGAATCGACAGTAAGGGGCTTACAGCTATTTTATTTGGTAATTTATTTCTTAAACTTCTCGTATCCTAATTTTAAGTCGTTTTTATTCCAAGTCTCTGCTCAACTTCAGCTGTTTAAATGTATGATCAGACATAAGGTTTTGAGAGTTTTTTTTTATGGCGTAATCTTAATTGCTATGTCCCAATAAACCCTTTAATTCTTTAATTAGATGTTATTCACATGGTCCATTTCATTGTAGGTTTTAGGTTATAAGAGGAATCAGACAGGAAAACCATACAACCAATTATATAATTCATCATCATCCTCATCAGCAACCTTTAATGTTCGTCGTTGAACATAGACCTTTTTCTGTATTCGCTGGGCCTCTCTATCGCGGGCGTTGCAGAGCCAGTACTTTCATAATTTGTCTATTTCATCACATCTTACTTTCTGTGATTTCGCTTATGATCTCTGGGGATCCATGTTAGGAGTTATGATATCCATCAGTTGTCTGACATTCTTGCAACATGATCAGACCATTGCCATTTGAGATTTCTTATAGATTCTATGATGTCACAGACCTTCATTTTTTTCCTGATATATTGTGCTGTCTTGTGATCTTTCCATGTGAGGTTGAGTATGATTTTTCTCATGCACAGGCTGCATGATATATCCGATCCTGTTTTTGTTTTTTGTTTTGTTTTTGTTTTTTGTTTTTGCTTTTTTGTTGTTTTTTTGTTTTTTTTGTTTGTTGTTTTTTTTTTTTGCATTGTCTTACGGTCTCTCCATTGCGTGTATGGCTTTTATATTTGAATATGAAGGCGTGTTTGAATGCACGTACGATTGAGCAACGATAAGAGAGACAAAGGTGTATATCTGTGCTTTTTAATGTACGTGTTAAGTAATGGAAATTGAATTCGGGTACTAAGTATATGGTAAGATTTTTTTCTAGAACTGTTTTCTCAGGGCACATCAGTGATGAACGAAGTGTACCCGGTAGTTCTGGGGTACTGAGAGACCCCATGGTGAATTTTTTTTTCTTCCAAATATGGACAATTTTTGGCACCGTTTTGAAATGTACAAAAAACTCTGTCCCATCACCCATTCCCAGTACTGTGTTTCTGGGGAATGGATTTGCGTTCACGTGAGTTTTGTGCGTGCATTAAATCACTACATCTACCTGGGACAATGAATATCCCATAAATCTTCAAATGAACAAGAAATCGGGCAAAGAATCGTTCTAGGTTTGGAAGCCTTCTGTAGGGCAAGTTCAACCTTCAAGAACTAGAAAAATCCCATTAGTTCTCAGAAGATACACAACAAATACATCATCCCGATAGTCACTTATGGAGCTTAAACATGGAAACTAACCGAAAGGTTGGTCTTCGATCTGAAAACCACGCAACGTGCACAGGAGAGATTACAAGACAGCGCAGTATATTTTAGACAAAACAGGATTCAGGGATATCAAAACTCAAATGGCAATGGACTGGTCATGATGCAAGGATATCAGACAACTGCTAGACATCTCGACTCACGATGTGGATCTCTAGAGATCATATACGAAACTGACCAGTAAAATATGAGATGGTGCGACGAACCAGATAAGTTCAGAAAGTTCTGGCTACGCGACGTTCATGATAGAGAGGTTCGGTGGATCTTGAGGGAAGTATCTATCCAACAATGGACGCTAGAGGGTTGCTGATGATGATGAGTTTCTGGGGGAAATTAATCTGCTGCATGAATTCTTCAGTAACATTTTTGTGTGCGTATGTATACATATAATATGTATATTTATCTGTATGTTTGTGTATACGTATATATGAGTGGGTTTGTGAGAATATCATAACAACTGTAACCATAAATGGCAAGGGTTTTATCCTTTTTTTTTCTATATGTGCATGTGTTTGTTTCTTTGTGTGTTCCAACGCTCCTGGTCATACCATTTTGTCTACAGATTTGAAAAACTGGCATCGGTACTCCACTCGACCCCTTCTAAAATATTTTGACAAATTTATTGATAACATCAAAAATCTCTAAAATTCAGATCTATTCAGATATTTTTCCTCGATTTTGGATGTTTTCCAGTTGGAACAATATCTAGATTTTGTAGGATCTAGATATTTCTGGACATTTTCCACTATACCATAGATGTTTTCCAGAAGAAAACGCCAGTGGTGTCATAAATACAATCCATTTTGCCCATCTTTATTTTTTCGATGGGATTTTTTTTTTACTTCCAATTTTGACGCTACGGTTGTTCAATAATTGACTGTGATTGTCTTTACCAACGTTTTTAAAGGGTGATCTGAGAGGGGGTAATCAGAATTTATATAATTTGATATAATATGAATCGGTATATTAATTCTTACTGACAGTAACTGCTTAAAGAATTTCCACATAGTTATATTAAATGCTCCCCACAAACATGCAAAAACTATATTTCCAAACGTTCAATCGATTAAAAAAAAATCCTGCGTTTTTCTTATATTTTTATTTAAAAATGGCCGAAACATATATCGTCATCGTATGATTTATCTATAACTCAATGGAGACCATTTTTCTCGTATTCGTCCAACCCCATTCTGTATTGATAGATTTTTTTCCCCCAGCCCGTCGGCTCCTCGCTTTTGGTATTCGCGTGGGTACATGTGCGTGTGATGGGGTGTACATCTTGCTACTTAGTCCCGAAGTTCAAATCCGTTATTCGATTGAACTTAATCGTTTTTTGCAATCTGACGTGGCCCAACCATTAATTTCTCGTTGCTTGATTGGTTACTATAAGAACTCATTTTGACGTCACTCGTATTAAGGTATAGGGTGGGGAAGATTTTATCTTTTTGAGAGTAGGTAGAGTAAAGGAATAAGGCCCAACGATCGGACAAAGGTCCCTGGGTTCAATGCACATCCTCCTGTGACCCAAACACAGCCTGACCCACAGGTTGAATGCTGTCGATAATTCTTCGGAGTTTATATGTAATGGTCCTCATATCGTTTGATCATTACAATTCGCTTCTATATCTCTATTTACGTACATATGTATGTCTTACGAGTTTTCTTTCGTGTATATTTATGAAAGAAAACTAGTAAGATACGTATGTATGTTTGTGCATGCCTGTACTTACACATATCTGACGGATTGATATATATACATAATCACACAAGTATTAAAGTGCATGTATGTTTTCTGCTGTGAGGAAGAATATAAAATATGTTTAGATATTAATGTATGAAGTTATGCATATTGTGCATACTCACATTATTTGTCAGATAAAGCCGAAGAGATAGAAAATACCACGACGGAGTTTAGAATTAACATGACTATCATTTGGAACAGAAAGCACGTCTTCACAACTACGCCAAATGAGTTAAATCTTGATATTCCTATAGATCAGTGTTTCCCAAAATGAGTTCCAAGGTTCTTTTAGATAAAATTAGATAAACATTTACATTATAATAAAAATGGTGTTTCACAATCATCAGTCTTTTATTGTCCGTCGTTGGACAAAGACCCTCCCCAGAATTCGCTACATTTTTCTGAATTTGTCTAGTTCATCTCTCCACCTTGTGCTCTGCCGGTCTCAGTTTCGCATGTGATCTATGGGAATCCATGTTGTGAGTCGTCATGTTCATTTGATGTCTGCCATTCTCGCAACATAACCAGCCCATTGCCATTTGAGCTTTCTAATAGATTCTATGTCTCTTGCTCCCATTTTCTTCCTTATATACTGAGCTGTCTTGTGATCTCTCTACGTGAAGTCGAGTATGATTCTCTCATGTGCGTGCTGTATGCTTTTCAGTTTGTGAGTCTGTCTCTTCATTAGGTTCCATGTTTCAGCTCCATAGGTGACTATCGAGAGAATGCATTGGTTGTATACTCTTCTTTTTAGAGGTTACCGTTTACCAAATAATAAGTTAGACAAACAGTATGCTTCATTAATTACGTGTTTTTGAGAACAAATAAGTTCTCTTTCTGAAGCATTTATTTTTTTTTATTTCCTTCAATGTATGAATTCAATTTCCACGATTTTTGCAAAAAAAGGTTCCATGACAAAATAAGTTTTATAGAGACGAAGAAATCTTCATGGCAATCTTCCAACGGCAAAAATCCATGAAGATATGTGATGGCTTTCACACGCACGTACACACACATACAGGCAAGCATAAACTGGCAGAGATTATTTCACGAATACGGATTTGAATATATATTTGTGGAGATGAATATGCGAATAAGTTGATACTGGCGTTAATTTTATATTGATAATATTAATAACATAATGATATTTATAATAATGATACATTATTTAGATTAATAATGATGATAATAATAATAATAGGATAATATTTATGATATAGAAATATTTCAATGATATGATAAAAATGATGATAATATGATACTTTTGATTATAATAATATAACATATTTTGGATTATGATATATTTATAGTATAATTTTATTTTTGATGACATAATACTTTTGATAATATATTTTTAATAGTAATGATAACATATTTTTGATAATATAATAGATTTTTAACAATACAATATTTTTGATAATATCTATGATAATATTTATCATATGATATTTATGATAATTTATTACATGTATATTCCAGCTTTTGTGTACGAGTGTTTATGCCTGCATGTATACAAATATGTTTGTGTGTGTACATAGAAAATTCAGTTTTTCCAGGTGACTCTGGGTTTCATGTTTGTCGGTCAATCGTCAGACCATTTTCAAATGCGCCGCTAGCATTAAACTCAGTCACCATGAAGTGCTGAATTTTCCATGTACACCATATTTACATATAGTCTATCCCTGATAACAACTATTCGTGATTCCTAAATTACTCAACCTTTACAAAAAAAATTATATATATGTGTGTGTGTTTGGCTTGGCTTATATATATGAGAGAGTCTCCGAGTACCCCTCGACCCATATATGCATTCTTGTACATACATACGTGTGTAAGTGCATGTATTTACTCGGATATCTATCAATGTATACAAATCAGATTTGTTTTTAATATGTATTTGTATTGTATATATTTGATTATATATACAAATGTATTTTAGTTATGTAAATATATTTCTTCATATTCAGTGTTATTACAATATTTGTTTTCATATATGTGTGCATTTAAATGCATGCAAATATATCTGTTTTATAGTTATTATATACAAAATTAGTTTTTTAGAGGGTATATATTTGTGCATATGGCGAGGGTTGTTCGTGTTGTACATATTTGATGACCATGTGTGCATTATCCTATTTGCATATCTTTTTAGACTCATTATATATCTAGATTTTCTTATATGTGCATTTTCATGTTGTATGCACATTACGATATATATATACATGTGTGTATATATATATATATATATATATATATATAACATTTTCAAGGCAGTGCATTTTCAGAGGTATAAAAACAATCGTACAAACAAATTTATTTAGACATATATATATATATATATATATATATATATATATAAAATTATATTTTCATAGGTATAAGCACAATTGCACATAAACATTTGCTAAAACACACACATATATATATATATATGTGTGTGAGTGTGTGTGTATAATTACGTTTTCAAGGCTATGCATTTTCATAGGTATGAACACAATCACACACACATATATATATATATATATATATATATAGAAACACGTGTGTGTGTGTGTGTATAATATATATATATTCACCATACTTCCTCGCTCCCAATTTCGCCCTAGATCTCTACGATAAGCGACAACCCGTATTAATGCTAGAATGAGTGTCTTCAACCTAGCATAAGCGCCTTTGAAATGTGAAATATGTTTGGCAGGTCTTTTCACAAACACAGGTCATCAGTAAGCGAATCTGACGAGTCGCAATAAATTCGCGCTTTGTTCATGATCAAGCATTGGTGGCAAGTACTTGCAAGACTAGCTTAGTGGTTAGAGACACAACTACTAAGAGCTGAAAGATTGAATCTAACCAAAAGATTGGCTTTCAAACTGAGAACCATGCAACGTACACAGTAGAGAATTAGGCACAACATCACCTGAAGATATCACAAGACAACTCAGTATATTAAGAATGGGGGAAAAAAACTTGAGTCAGAGCTATCAAAGTGCAAGAACACCAGACAACTGCGTGACATCACGACTCATAATGTTGATCCCCGGAAATCTTAAACGAAATCGAGGTCGACAGAAAATAAGATGGCATGAAGAAAGTTCAGAAAGTACTTGCCCCGCAACGCCCTTGATAGAGAGGTCGAGTAGCTATATGAGAAGGTTTATTCCCAACAGCGGGTGTAAAGGAGACGATGATGAAACATGATGGCAACCATTTGCGAGAATGAGCCAAAAGGCTAAAAAAAAAGTTCTCACTCGGTTCTCGGGCGGAGTACCTGTACGATGATTTTGAACACAAGTATATATAGAAAACTGATAAAGGAATTTTAGTACCGTTATCCTGTTTCCAGGTCTCTGGCAATAATCCTTTTCTAGCTGGTGTGTGAAAAAAGAAGGATGAAGAAAAGATACAAAAAGAAATCAAATAAGGAAATAATCTTAATTGGACATCGTCGAATCTGACCTAAAATCTATCCACGTGATTAAATTGCTCAGAAAGCAATATTGCGTTTTTGAGAAGATAAAACAAATACAAATAAAATTTTCAATTACAATTCGGTCTGCAATCAAATTTTATGCATATGAAGACTGTTCATAAGTTCCATGTGAATAGCCCCTTCTCAAGAACATCTGCTATGTGGAATAAACTCCCTTCTGAATGATTTTTTTTTCTGATCAGTAGAATATCGATATTTTTAAATAAGAGGAAGCAAGTGCATTAATCCTTTTAGGCTTCATTTTAAACATGTCATATTTAAGTTTTGCACATCACTATTTTAACATTGATAAGCTATTTTGAAATTTTTTTTTTTTAAACTATTCTTTATTGTGGCATAGATAACATCCTTTTTACTAACCTTTGGATGCTAAGAGTGGTCCCCAGGCCTTGTTTAAGATCAAGCAAAGCTATTTCAGGATTGAACTCCACTCTGAACGCAACTATTCCAATCATCAGCTGGATCCGAAAAAGTAAAAATATTTTGTTTTTTTTTCCTCTGATTGAGGGGAGTGTGCTTGAATTTTCGAGTTTTTACTGTGGATGATTATGGCTGAGTAGAGAAGAGCAGAGAAAAAAGAAAAAGAGCGATTTTTTTTTTTTAAGAAGGGTTAATACATTCTAAGAAAAATCTCTTTAACGACACCAGATAATTCAATGAAGTCCTATATAAAAACAATTTTAATGAAGATTTTTGATTGAATAAAAGTAATTGCCACACTCTATATTAATTTTGAATAGTTTTTATTCGATAACTACGTTTTTCAGGGCCTTTTTCAGCCGTCCTAGTCTGTTGGCTGTGTGTAAATTTACTTGCAAATACCCGTAAAAAATGATGGGATGATTTATGTATGGTCGGCAAAAAATGTATCGTTATTTTAAATATCAATACATCGAGTATTCTATTTTTAGTGTTTATTTAAAGTCTAGGCCCGAATCAACTCAAGCTGGTAGGTAGAAATCCTATTTTATTAAAAATATCACTAATATTTTATCGAACAAAATTAGTGAGAAGTATGGCCAACTTTTTACAAATCTGGCCTTTTTAAAAAAAGCATTTGGCTATGAAAAATTTTGTTTGACCACATTTGAATTCTGAACCATTTTGATTTTATTGTATTTCTGGTAAATTCGTCTGGCCATGTGCTGTATTACGACGTTTTTCAGACATTTTCCGAAGTTTTAGGCCATTAACGTTGCTGAGTATATAGCAACTGTGCCTCCCCTATTTTTGTCTTTGGGGGAAAGAGAGGCTCACACGGTAAATGATTTTTCCTTTAAATCATTTACTAATGCATTAACTCTTTTCTTTCAGTCGCTCACTCAGCATCTATTCGACATTAAAATTTTCACGTAATATTCGTTGTTATAACAGACTATCACATTTTATAACCACCCTTTAATTGTTTTTATTAGCCCTGTTAATCTATTTCACGTGGGCCAATACATTATAGCTTTTGGGTTATAACATGATTCAGACAAAACATACAACCAAGTAAATGTACAATTAAGCATACTAATTTTCAATAGATGGCTTTTCTATGGATAGATATTATTGAGCATTTAAACCTCTATTCCTCTTATGGTACTAACTCTTATCCCAGATTTTCTCATTCATTTTCTGTATCGTTTTGTTAAACTCCTACAGTTGAGTCTTTGATTTATTTCTGTTAATGACAACAATGATAGATGACAATGACCTGACCAAAAGCCAGTGACGTCATTCACAAATAAGCGACGTACGCAAAAACTTATGACAAATTCGCTCGCACTTCTGAAGCTCTACTATAGTTGACTTCTTTTGCTGAAGTCATCACAGCCTATTTACAGCAACGTCAAATAAGAGTTGAGTTAGGACACGTAGTTTTGGAATGATATCTTATGGAGAAGTTAATGCTGTTTCGTTTACCTTTTTAGATTTTAATGAAGCACAAGAGTTTGACCCTAGTGTAGCCAAGCTTGGCTCTTTCTCCTTTGTTGTCTCCCCGTTCTCTCACTCTCTGTCTTTCCTTCCTCATATTTTCTTTCTATTGATTATTTCCGCTTTTCTCCCCTTGTCTTTCTCACCTGTTTGTCATCATCATCAGCAGCAGCCTTCTGGTATTCGCCGGTTTTCGAACAAAGACCTTCCGAAAGATTCGCCAACTTCTTTATCATGGGCGTCGCAGAGCCAGAACTTTGAGAAATATTCTAGATGGACAATCAATCTTTTTTTCTGTCGGCTACTGTTTTGCATATGATCTCTGGGGATCCGCGCTGTGAGTTGTGATGTCCACCGGTTGCCTTATACTCTTGGAATATGATCAGCCCATTGCCATTTGAGTTTTCTCATGGCTTCTATGATATCTCTGACTGTGATGTGAAGCATGATTCTCTCCAGTACTCGTTGCATGGTTGTCCAATCTTTTGGTTAGGTTTCATGATTTCTGTTAGCTCCATCGGTGACTATCGGGAGAAATCATTGGATGTGCCCTTTTTTCAGTACTAATGAGATTTTCTTGTTCTCGAGGGTTAAGCTTTCTCTACCGAAAGCTACCGATCCCAGAGTGATTCCCTCCTTGATTTGTTCTTCTTTTAGATATTTCATAGATATTCGTTATCCTAGGCAGATGTAGTGGTCAACTTTTTTTCAGTTCTGCCGATTTTGAGTGCTGCCTTTGTCCTCAACAAGTCTGAACATTGCATTTGTCTACTGAAATTCATGTGATGACCAACTTCCTTGCTCTCTTCATTCAGTTCATCAAGCATAATTTGGAGATCATGAAGTTCTAAGCCAAAAAAGACGATGTAAACAGCAAATCTGAGGCTATCCTAAAAAAACAGCAAATCTGACGTATTCACCGTCTATTCTGATTTCTTATTTCTTCTTAAATACGTATTTTTCACCCTCGTTTTATATAGAAGAGATTATCCCAATAATTGCACCATGAACGTCTTCAGCGCAATGGTAGGTGTTCTAATCTCGCAGTTTATCATAAGTGAGTTAATTTCTCATCGATTATTCCATAAATATAACCGTGTGACATAGCAGTACAACTAATATCCAATAAAAGTGACAGTCATCTGCCTATTGACACAATGTTCTTAACGCTTCTTCAATATCCCCTAATACCCAACTTGCCTCGAATTCATAACACGTATCTAATGTCATGATAAAATTCTTGAGCAGCAACTTCGTTGACTATGAGTTGACTAAATTTTGGTACCATTTTAGATCCAGCAAGGGAGTGACTAACACCTGTATACCCCATACCTGACACAATACCAAGAGACCTTGTGTTATTCAATTCTGTTTGTTTCTTTTTTACTTTGAGATCGTATTATGTCGATACAATTACTGAAACCGTAGAGTTTAATATGGTTTTATCATTTGAACATTTTAGAGATATTTCATGCCTTACTAAACTGTTGTAGAATTTTGGCAGTTCTTGTACCATAGTGGATACAAAACAAACACAGGGGAATTATTCAATTCTACATTCTTCAAAGAATAATCATGTTGAGATACTTATTTACAAACAGGAAACAGGTGTTTCCTTCAGATCGCAGTTTCGAATGGTAGGTAATTATCTCCAAATTATTCTAACCATTTTTCGATTTTCATTGGCACCACCGCCATCACAACCATTTTCGCTAATCTTCCAAAGCCGCTTCCAAGAATTTTACTGACAGATAAGACAGAAACGCCCTGTTTATCGGCTGCAAGAATCAAGATCTTTTTTTCTAACTATTATCGACCGTTGATGTAAACGTAGGTTTTATTGCCAGGCAGAGGGAAACAATAGATCAGATGCATATAAACTGCATTGGTATCTGCAAAAAGAAAAATATTTTCGGGGGCTGGCATTAGTTTGTCATCATTAAACATTCTCCGTAATGGCAAAGATTATATTGGGATAGACTAAGTTGTTTACCTTTACCGACAAAGTTGGAGAAGTATGTTTTTATTGCAGGGCTAAAGAAAGTACACCACTACATCAAACTAAGACAACAAATCTCTGTGAAATCCACAAGAGAAGAAATCAAACGAAAAATCACGTTTGGTAAGCTTTCTCTCGCTGGAAAATCCCGTTAGTTCTAAAAAGGGTAAGGGTATACAACCGATGTATCCTCCCGACAGTCACCCATTGACCCTAAACAGGGTACCTAACCAAAAGATTGACTTTTAAACCAAAAACCATACAATGCACATGTGAAAGAATAATGCTTGACAAAACAGAACAGTATATCAGAATTGTAGATATCATAGAATCCATTAAAAAAAACACCAAGGGCAAAGGGCTGGTTATTTTGCAAGAATGTCGAAAAACTGATGAACCCCACGACTCGGAACATTGATCCCTAAAGATCATATGTGAAACTGTGTCCGGCAAAATATGAGATGCTGTGACGAACAAGACAAGTTCAGAAAGTCTTGGCTCTATAACGTCCATAACAGAAAGGTTTGGCGAATCCTCGGGAAGGTCAATGCCCAACGACGGACATTAAAGGCTGTTATTTCTGATGACTATCCACACGATATCTCCAAAAGTTCAGGATGATTTTCAATGAAATGTTTGGCAATGGGCTTGGTAACCTTGACAATTGGTCAAGTGCTTTCTAGATTGATTTGATGTGATGCAATTTTCTAATTCATCTCTCATTGGTGTGCGAGTTAAAACATCAAAAAATTTTCATGGCAAATGTATTATGTTGATATAAATTAAGGCTTTACCTACAAGAATTTCAGCGGTGGAAATAATTTTCAGGCGTGGAATACTTATACCTACAACTTATTCGTATTTAAATACAAAGTAGTTTTAATTCTTTGTTTCGATGAAAGTAGAGGGTATTTCGACCTATTTCCTATTTTCAAACTCATACTGAGTTGACTTAATTTTCCTGACCTAACAGCAATGACAATTTCCGACTTCCAGTTAAGGCTAATAAGCGAAAAGTTATAATGATAGAGATAAAAGAAAAAAAGAGGGCTATTTCTACGTCATCAGTCAACAAAAGGGAGAGACAAAGATAGAGAAAGATTGATAAGGGGAGACCGAGAAAGATTGATAAGGGGAGACCGAGAAAGATTGATAAGGGGAGACCGAGAAAGATTGATAAGGGGAGACCGAGAAAGATTGATAAGGGGAGACCGAGAAAGATTGATAAGGGGAGACCGAGAAAGATTGATAAGGGGAGACCGAGAAAGATTGATAAGGGGAGACCGAGAAAGATTGATAAGGGGAGACCGAGAAAGATTGATAATGGGAGACCGAGAAAGATTGATAAGAGGAAACCAAGAAAGATATGGACAATGGATTGAATCTGGTGCCGCTAAACAGATTCTTTTAATTGTAATTTATTACTTCGTCCTCCTTTATTTTTACTACAATTCTTTTTTCTTTCTCTCTCTCTTCTCGGCCCTTACCATCCATAGAAGAAACTTGAAACTTCGCGCACATACTCTCCTCAATGAGGAAGTAAAACGTTCCTTCTCATTTTTAGGCTTTTCCTTAATATTCAAGAAATGATAGACAACTTGGGGTGAAAAAATAGAACAATCTGTAAATTCCTGTCAATATTGAGATGTTATTTACCCTTCATAACGAAACAAGCTTGGCTGTGTTCAGGTAAAACTCCGTTGCTTCATTGAAATCTAAAAAGGTAAACAAAACGTACAATATTATGCAAAAACTACGCCCCAAGTCAACTCCTCTATCAGAAGTTCCTGTGCACGAGATTAACAAGCTTATCATTGTCACCCATCATTGTTGTTACATACGAAAATAAAGTCAAATTCAAAACACATCGATGCAGACTAAGTCTTCCCTTCTTCCCTCTTGCTACTAAACCAAAATAAACCAGGGAAAGAAAGTAAAGTTTAATTGGTTCCAAAATCAATACTCTAGCATTTCACGATCTTACGAAGAGAAAAACTGTTTAGCCATTTGGCACCCTTGAACATTTTTCTACGTTTAGATATTTCTCCTGACCGTTCTTTTGCGACAGACAATTTTACTAATCTTTGATAGTATATTACATAGACTTTTTTAATCATGCTTTATATTGGATACTATGCGCGAATAGAAAGAGAACAAGCTTGACTGCCCCAGGATCAAACTCTTTTTCTTCATTAAAATCTAAAAGGAAAAAAAAACAGAATTCATTTCTCCATAAAATATTATTCCAAAACTATGTGTCTCGTTTCAACTCCTATATCAGTAGTTCCTGTAAATGGAATTTGTAAGTTTCATCAGAACAAGTCGATCTGAATTCTGTACTAGAAACAGGAGTGATTTCGTCATCAGGTTTTTTCCATACGTCACAATGTCATTGTTAGTCGGACATGACGTTTCCAGATTTTAGTCCGGTCATTGTCATCTGTCATTGATGTTAGATACGAAAATAAAATTTCAACAGTAGGAGTTTGATAAAAGAAAGTAAGAGCCTACTCATTCTGCCATTTAGCATTGAAAGCGAGAAAGGATGAAAAACCCTAATGATTTATCTACCACGGGGCTCGAAGGCAAGGAAGAAAGAAAGAAAAGGTTTACTCAGCCTACAGGTTTATCCACCACTGACCTGACCTTGAAAGCAAGAAAATGTGTCTTTCCCGAATGGATTTAATCCCAAGACTAACTGGTGTCCAGATTGAAGTCTTAAACGACTGAGCCACGACAACGTTATTGAAAAACTGAAATTCATTTGTGATTAAAAACGAGAGTTGACACAACATGGCGTCACGTCAAGGCATCACTCTCTCTCTCTCTCACTCAGATTCCTGTCTTGAATTCGAAAGTCTGAAATTCAAAAGTCTGACGGATTCACGATAATAAACTTAGTTTGAGTATTGTGGCTTCAGAAAATGCTATTAACACGATACGAAATGTTTACGAATCTTAATGTTATATCACAATCAATGAAAGAATTCATGACTCCTTGATGAGACGGCAATATAGTTTTATTTTCTTATTTCCAGTTCTTAAGTTGATGCACGAGAATTATCTTAATTTACGATAACTGATTCTATGTGGGTTTAAGATAACAGAATCCCAAGCATATTCAACCTACGCCTGTTAGAAGAAACTAGAAATATCGCACATTTTCTACGTTCAGCAAATTAGTTCCGAGCGGAAAATACAATAAACACTTATTCGTTTTGATTATTATGCTCTGGCTATGGGTTCAGTTTCACATACTTTCATATTCATGCATATATATATATATAAACATGGATACCACTCTCCCATTCATTACTGTGCTAAAATAATAACTCCAATCGAAGGTGATAATTGATTTAAATACCTTGAACAACCAGACGTTTATAAAGGTTGAAGGCTGTATAATACTAAAGTAATAAATTCAGAGTCACTGAATCGGAATTTACCGTGGGGGGGGGGCCTTGAGAATGCAGGGCTTCCGGCATATGCAGCTATTGCTACGTACAGAGTTTTACGAAAGTTTGACCCCCCCCCCATCTCAAAAACCTGAGAATGAATTTAAAAACATTGCATTCTTTTTGTGTACAAAAACTTACCAGTAGAGAAATATGTATTAACCAGTTGAAAATTAGCTTTTTCCAACGAAAGTATTTGTTTTTGATCTCTGTTTTGACTCTGTTAGTCATTAATGCAGCAAATCTGTAACACAGATCATCGTTGACTTCTTTCGGTCAAATAGTCTCTATGATTTCTTCGAGGTGCTCTATGGTAGTGGGTTTCATTGATGCAATCTTGCTTCTCATAATATTCCACTGATCGCCTATTAGTCAGGTGAGTTTGGTGGTCATTTCAAGAGCCCGATATCGTGAACCTTAATCCATTTTTACACGTTTAGCGGTATGTCATGAACCAACCCTAGCATAAAAATGATGCTGCTTGTTACCTGCATGAATGATAGAGAGCCAAGTATCTCTCTGTTTTCATTGTCACTTTTGGGGGCAGAAAATACATGCTCTAAAAACATTGGATCTTCTACAAAGGTAGTATATTATATTCTAGTATCATATAAACAATCAATGTTATCTTGATAATTTGTTTTATGAGGCTGAATTTTTTTTTTAACTACATATCGAAAAGGAAAATATTAAAAATCGTATCCCTGAATCAAGGGAGAAAATTCAAATGACCAAATGGCGAAAATTATAGATACATTAACTTGTATTAGCTCTGTGGAAGTTTTTAGGTTGAATAGTGAGCAGATGTGTCGCCAAAACGAAGTCTGTGTACAATTCGCTGCCAACGCCCAGGTACTCGTAGACACCAGATTCCAGCGCCCAGGCTCTGGAAAATGCTAAATACAAACGCCTGGCCACTTGAAGATGCCGAATTTTAACATTTAGTCATATGTATTAAACTAGCAGAGATTACAGCCGTAACCTGGATATGACTTGCCATCTTATGGTGATTCTTCGCATGATTCCTTCTTTTTTGAGGGTTTCATTAGGATTCGTTATCTAAGGTAGATGTACTTGTCGATTTTCTCCAGTTCTGTGTCTTCGAATTTGATCGCTGTGTTTTTATTTCCGACGTGATTGCCTCACATGACCTTTGTTTTGCTGAAGTTCATGTGTAGACTGACGTTCTTGCTTTCTTCATTTAGTTCATAGAGCATTAGTTAGAGGTCATATAGGTTTTTCTGTAAAATGGGCGATGTTGTCTGCAAATCTGAGGTTGCTCAGATATTCCTTGTCTTTACTTACGGAGGCTCCAAAAAGTAAGTATACGACTGGTTCCTTTATTTTCCCAGTCTAGATGTCTAAAAATCATCTCGAGACAGGCTATGAAGAGTTTGGGTGAGCTGGTATCACATTGTCTTGCCCCTTTTTGGAGTTGGAAGGACTCACAGTCTTTATGTAACTTAATAAAGGAGCAGCTGTGACTGTATGTATATATGTTGCACCACTCTGACATATATAGGGTCTACACCTTGTTGAGAGATGGCCTTTATGACCATTGGGATTTCCAGAGTCAAAAGCTTTCTTGAAGTCTAATGCTTCAGTGAGAGGCATTTTGAATTTTGCTGCTTTCTCCCTTCAGCTGATTTATTGAATTGGAGATGGTCCACGGTCGGGTAGTTTCTGCTGAAGCCAGCTTGTTCCCGTGGTTAGTTTTCATCTAGTGCTTTTGTGATTCGGTTGGTTATGATTTTTGTAAAAAGTTTGTAGATGCAGCTTATAGGTCTGTAGTTGTTGGGGTCTTTCAGGTTTCCTTTTTTATATAAAAGCATTATGATTGCTGAGTTCCAGTTTTCTGGGACTTTACTTTGTTTTAGAATGAGTGAGAGTATAAAAATGTTCAATTTACAATTAGAACCAGGTTCCCTATATTGTACCATGAAGGGTTTTACTGTATGTTCCTTATTACAAACAAAAAATATTTCCACGTTTTTTTGTTGTTTTTTTTTTTTTTTGCATCCATAGCACACAGCACATCCAAGATACAAAGCATCATCTGCCGCTAATACATATATGCAATTTGTGTGTGTGTGTGCGTGCGCAAATATATATATATATATATATATATATATATATATATAATCTTTTCTGTACTCTGCTGCAAATATTTTCTCTGAAATAGATGGCTGGCTCCGGTCAAAATGCTTCAAAACCTGCCCACAGAATAAAAAATAATTATGAGATGTAACAACTCTCTCTTGAATTTTTCTCTTCACTTTCCAATCGTCATTTTTATCGATATACACATATCTGTATAAACATACATAATATAATTCATTGGATAATGGAAAAAGCAAAAACCACTAACAATCTGAGATACAGCGTAAAATTTATTTTTCTTTTATTTTACAGTCTAAATGATGAAGCATTAATTAAGCTTGGAAAAAATAGCATTGACATAAAGTAAGGATTTATTGCTCAAATGTTTCAGTCTCAGTGAGTCAAAAATGGTGAGCACAAAAAATTTCACCATCTTGAGTTTAATAATTGGAGAGAAAAAAAAGAAAAGACACTCTGATTTGGGTATATTTATTTCTCTACATTTGTAAGTGAATATCAATACAAATGCCCTCAAGAAGAAAAACATCATTTTTTTTTTCAAAAGTAGAACATTTAGTTTCAATTATCAAACCATATGATTAGTTCAACCAACAGCAATATATTTTACACGCTTTCATCCGGCACCTTAAAATGGAGAAAATGGTGATTGTTTTAAAAAAAAAAGAAAAGCATATATATTTAGTACTTGTTTTTTTTTTGGTTTTTTTTATTCTTACAAAAATGTAATATTTGATTAAAAGATGACTGATTAATAGCCACAATAATGGAACACAAGTGATTATTATGATCACCTGACCACAATACTGGATTTCCATTGGCTATTCCAGATATTGAATACAGCAGACATTTTGTTTATTGTGACTATAGCATAGGATTCTGTTTGACTGTTCAGGACAAAATTGTAATCATTTTTTTACCTACACTGACATGATAATGGATAATTGTAGGTTACTCCATATGGATTGTCACTATATTTTTTATTGTTTATTTTATTCATGTAACCTTCTATTGAATTTTTGTTGCTTTTTCAAGGCCTGGAAATGCAGCATTTTTAAGTGAAACAATGTTCCACTCATTCGTGTGATTAAAATATCAGATCTTATTTGCTGTTGTAACCACAGAATTAGTTTGAGAGTAACAATCAGGCCCTAGTGATCTATCATTAGAATTCAATTGTTTTTTCTTCATATATAATTTTGGGGGTGTATATTCAGAAGACTGGATTTTAATTTGGGTTAAGGGAGAGTCTTCCAAAATAATGGACATTTACATGATTCTACCATTTGACTGTCTTTCTCTAAACTTCTGTGTTTAATGTTGACTTTAAAGGAAGAATGATTAGAGAAGAAAAAATTCAGTTGTGCAAACAAAATAGCGTTGCAAAAAAAGTAGCTGTTTAGGCATATAATTGTTGATCTTAATCAATCATCAGTGTTATCAAAACAATATTCATAATCAAGTATTTTAACCTGCTAATGTCAAAAACATTTTGAAAATTTTGATTTAAAATTATTTTTATTTATTTCTCATTTTTTTTTTTTTTCAGCAGTTTATAATATAATTCATAGTTGTGTGTGTGTGTGCACATATATATATATATATATATATATATATTGTACATTTTGGCAGCATTTTTTTTTTCTATTTATACAGGTTTCATTGAATGATATTAACATTTTTTGTCTGTCGAATTTCTTTTGTTTCCCAAGTTTCCTAAAAATAATCTCTATTGCTGCTCAAACCTCAACAAACTAACCTTGAAAAGGTTGAAAGTACTAGCAAGATCAAAGATGTAAACAAAAAAAGAAATACATCATGAATACAGGAAAATTTTCTCACTCCTTTGAACCAGCGATAAAAGATACTATTCGAAAACTAGAGAAACTCATGGGGAAAAAAAAAAATGTCACTATCATTCAATGAAATATAAACGTCATCGTCTACAGAAGGAGATGAAAGAGTTCAACTTATTTCTCTGCAACAGCCTTCTGATCAATGAAAGAAAGATATAAATTATTTTAAACTTCACAATCCAACTCAATGACACCACATTTGAATCTAGTTCAGTTTCAAATAGAGGGGGGGAAAATGAGCTAAAAATGAATTTGTATCTTAACTTTTTTGTACCTCAATCAGGACAAAATCAGGTTAGTACAGTCAATCTATGAAGTATTACTGTGGTCTACTATGTACTTGAAAAAATTCATACTCAAACATTCAGTGTCCAAGATCTTTTCTGAGATTTGATTTGATTATATATAGGTTTAGAGAAGAGACTGTGGCTTCTGAAAGCTTGTTTTAGACAGGAGAGGATCTGTCTGAGAACAAGTGTTTCCTAACCCCAGGGACTGTTTGGATTTGTAGCTTCTTGCTGTGATCCCCGGTTTCACTGCTTACGGATGGTTGTACCATTATCTTATCTAGACAGATACTGCACTTACAGTCTTGGTCGATGGGGTGCAGACCTGGGGTTATCTTGTATACTTCCAGTAGATCAGCACGGGTTTTTCTGTTGGATAGTGTCTCCAAATCAAGCTCTTTTTTGTTCTTTCAAATATGGCAGGCATTTGATGCTTAGGATCATTGTTGATAAATAAATAAAAATTGACACAATTTGTCCTGGAAGAATGTACAGCACCAGTTATGGTTACGGGCTCAGGGTAATAAACAGGTATTCTCAGATTTGGGCAAAGGATTGATCGGATCTCTAAGATCAAAAGCACCAGTATTGATAATCTGCTACAGAGCAGAGAGGACAGATGAAAAAAAGTTTACCATACAAAATTCTTCAATTTCAGTCATTGCAAGACTAAAAACATTTGCTATTTTAAGAAATTAGGACCTTTTCTATATGCCCGCTCAAATAGTGTAATGGTTAGCACGTCTGCCTCACATGCAGAAGGTTCTGGGTTTAATTCCCGGTACGAGCGAAGAGTGTGGAAAACATTTCATTATGACTAATCTCACAGTTCACTCACCAGCTAATTGAGTACACTTTAAGCAGTGTGATTAGGCTGTATGTATTCCTTTAATGGATTTGCATCCTTGACAAAACTTTTGACTTGCAAGGATCAATATACTGATGCAGGCAATAACAGTGTGTCAAACTCCAATCAAAGTTGTCTCTTTAGAGACGGGGCGCTTTTTCCTAACTTTTTCATCACTAATAACTTCACTTGGGTGCTGATATTAGTGTTCATAATTTCAGGGCTCTTTATTATGATTATTCATTCAGTAAACTTTTGTCTAATTTATATCCTAAAACTTGGTGAGAAAATATTCATCTATTGTATTTTAACAAAAATAAAATCCTTAGCAAAAAGAGAGAGGGATCAGATTAGTTCTCATGTAAACAATAAACCCATTATTCTGTTTACATGCTGAAATTAAGCCTTAGGAACATGGACGTCAACTGACACTTTTCCAGATGGTGGTAAACGTATATATTTTTGATGGGGTTTCATAAGAATAAATATCAGAATATGTCTTAGTGACAACCCTGTTACATGATCAATAACTGCCATTTGTAGGATAAGCAAATGTGACTTAGGGTATGATCTCGCTGTCAGATAGAGCAATAGATCATTGACAATGATGCATGAAGTGACCCCAGGTTGACACTAAGGAGAACACATCAGCGAATAATCAGTCTTTTCTACATAAGAACATTAAGTTTGGATTACATAAAATTATTGTAGAAAGCCATTATCCTTTATTGACTATAAGGTTCCAATTTTTAAACGTCTTCTTTTATGGTAAGAAGGCCTGATCCAGGGAGGGGCAAATTCTCAGTTTGCTCCCCCCCCCACTCTCTTAGCGGATCCCCTTGATTGTGACATGCTAATACCAACAATGATTTTTATTTTGGCAAAACAAACAAAGGATTTAAACAATTAGCAAACAATTACTGATACGAAACCCGGGAACCAGTTTTTTTTTATTCGGGCAATGATTTGATCCTTCATCTTATACCTAATTAAAAGTACAAATATTCTAAATTGAATATTTACTTGTATTCCAAGGGAAATTATGAATCCCCACCACAACCGACTGTTTTTTTACTTACATAAATCAAGCTGTGGTGATGGTAAAACTAAGTTACCTTCATTGAATTACAAGCATAATTTTTTTTTTTTTTTTTTTTTTTTTTCCCCTTGAAAGCAGATCTGGTTAATCACTCAATAGGGTGATCAATCAAAAAATTGGAAAAATTAGTGATCAATGAACAAGTCACTTTCCTAGCCTTTTGGGGGCTGTGATCACGAAAAAGTACGAATTTCCAAAAAAGCAAGCATGATTGCTGCTGGGCACAAACTGAGGGATCAATTTAGCATACACATTCATTGTAAATTGAACAACCCCCTCTCAATAAAGAAAAAAAAAAACTATTTAGGAGTGAATTTTCAAAAAACATCAAGAGGAGTGTTCACAAAATATCAATTTTCGACTACGAGCGCTTCGGGCTATACAAAGTCTGGATACATATAAAGGTCAGAATACATAAAAAGCCTAAATCAAATGACAGTGTTTAAACCGGTCTGTTGTGGGTAGCAGTGATTGATAAATATGCTTCACGAGCAGTGGTTGAAGGATGTTTAGGTGAGAGGAGATCCAAGGAAATTATATCTATGTGTATATATTTATCAGTGCCATTTGATTATAATACGCAAAAATGATATATCTATGGAGTTCATGAGTAGAGGAAGACTACGTTGTGCAAATTTGTTGAGGGAGTGGGGCGTCTCCCTTGACAGCCAGCATTCAAAGAACTGGTCTCAAACATAGGTAACTGGAGTTAGAGATAGATTCACTATGATCTCTGCCACTTGAACAGTCAGAAAGATGTAGAAATGAACTGGAATAGGTAGGTAGTTTTAGGCTAAGATGGAGAAATGCATTATATATGTTACATCCACTCAATAAAATTGCTTAATTCAATAAATTTACTCATCATTTGTTATGAATTAGGAAATAAAATTTTTTTTTTAAATTGACTTTTTTTGATCAAAAGCTGGTTTCATATCTATGTTTTGATTAGGCCAAATGATATATTCATGGGATATATTAATGGGAGATCATTTCAGATATTTTGTAAGTAATATAACACATTTATAATCATTTCTGAATAATATATATATATATATATATATATATATATATATATATATATATATATATATATATATATGTATGACAATCAAAATTGAAAATGCACAACTGGAGAGAGTAGACCACTATATCTACCTAAGACATCAGATCTCCATGAAATTCTCAGAAGAAGAAAAAATCGAGCAAGGAATCATTCTTGGTTGGCAAACCTTCGGAGCGACAAGCTCAACCTTCAGAGACAAAAAATCCAAATAGTCCTAAAAGGATATACAAACAACACATCTTCCCAATAGTCACCTATGGAGCTGAAACATGAAACCTAACCAAGAGACTGACCTTTGAACTGAGAACCATGCAATGCACACAAGAAAGAACCATGCTCAACCTCACATGGAGAGATCACAAGACAGCACAATATATTAAGGGAAAAAACAGAAGTCAGAGATATCATAGAATCTATTAGAAAACACAAATGGCAATGGGCTGGTCATGTAGCAAGAATGGCAGACAACTGTTGGACATCACAACTTACAACATGGATCCCCCAAATACACATGCGAAACTGAGGTTGGCAGAATACTAGATGGAGACACAAACTAGACAAGTTCAGAAAGTATTGGCTTCGTTACGCCGATGGTGGAGAGATCCGGGGAATCCTGGAGACGGTCTATGTCCTAGGACGGACAATAAAAGACTGATGATGATATGTAATCTATTTATTCTACAGTTCATTTTGTTTTCAGGCCATTTTACAAGTTTTCAACCAAAAAATATCGATAATCAGCATATAATATCCAAATACGCATTCACACCAATCTGTCTCTTTCTTACATACATACATAAACATAATTGATACAATTATGATATAATAATGCACATTTTATCTATGTTTATTTGTATTTTGTTGTCTTTATGCTCAGCCATATTTTTATTTATGTATAGCAACCCATTCACAAAAACACCCCAGTGTATATTCTTCTTAAATATCTATTTGCATGAGCATACACCTAGGGCATGCATTTCTTTTCTAAATTCAACATACCTATTAAACAAGCATGCATAGATATTATGATCCAACATCTCCATGGAAGTCTTCCGAGTACCAGCATTTCTCTATAGTATGTTTTCACCCGTACTGCATGGTAGAAGATGATTTTGATATTTAACTAAATAGTTTCATAGCTTATTCACACTCATATTCAGCTGTACTACGAAATTGGGATAATTTCAATTCTTGTTATAAATCATTCATTTTTAATTCAAAAATTCCTGCAAACTAAAAATTAGTAAATCAATTCACTAAAATAATTGAACTCAAAAAATGATTTTTAATTTTTGTATCACAATGAATTGTTTTAATTCCATAGCTTGTTTTTGTTGATGCTTTTTGCACTGAAATGTGCTTCATTAACATACGCCAAATTATCCTCGTATTTAGTGGTTGTGTGCTAAAAATTCAATGTTTGTACTGGGAAATCTTGTGCCAAGATGACAGTAAACCCATAGAGGCAGGTATATCTTGATTAATGCGGTCATTTCGTTCTAGATCTTTCTGTACTGATCAAAACAGTTCTGTTCAAGGTTTGTATTTGTGTCCAGTTTATACTGGGCAACATTCATTTGTACAGCAATACCATAACCAGACAATATTAAAACCCGCACAATTCAAGGTATTACTCTGCTTCACTTGGAACAATTTATCTGGAGACTGCTGTGTGATCAGCTTCCAAACCGGCTCTGCCTTTTTCCCAAGATTTGATTTCTATTCAGATAAATCAATCAATCAATTTGATTTTGACCCTGCTTTCCCTGTAACAAAAGAAAAGCTACTGGGTCCCAATCGGAATACTCCTACAAAGGGTTGTCATATTGAATTTATTTGATTCAATTTTTTTTTTGTAGGCGTGTACATAGTCATTCTACAATATTGGTTAATGTAATTCTTCGCTCAAATGTACACCTTTCTCATTGCATTTATTGCAATAGTCTTCACCATAGAATGACCCAATCAGATTAGCAGTGAATGGCCCAGCTTTAAACAGCATGGACGTCTTTCTATTTGTAAAAAGACAGGTCTGGTTAGTCATTCGATAGAAACCATCATGTGACCAACATCCTTTGGCAACATGCCATGTTGGGGGTGATCAATTAAAAAATTTGAAAGAAGGGGATGATCTATGGTCAAGTTCTATATGGCTTCTGTAGGGTGTTTATCACTGAAGTTTAAGAAAAAAAAAAAAACAGCGAGAATTCTGTTAGATACAAACTAAGGGATCAATTTAGCATAAACCCACATAGTAAATTGAACTCCCAACTAAAATTTTGGATCTAGAGGGAATTTTCAAAAAACAGAAAAAAGCTTGGGGGGGGGGACTTTTTCAAGACATAATATGGAGTAATTGTTTTGTTTTTTTTTCAACACTCGGAAGAAGCCAGAGTGGCTTGTATACGTGACACATACAGAGCCAGTCAAGCAGAACCACTTTTGATAACTTACCTGCTTCATGGATAGATGCAGAACATCTATAACAGAATAATATTCTTTTTGTTTCTTTTTTTTTTTTTTCATAACTTGAATAATTTCAACCTTAGATAAAAAATGAAAATAAAAAATAACAAGAACCATAAGTTCAATGAAGCATCCACTGTGCGTGGTAGTAATAGCAGAAAGGGGAGAAGGAAGAACAGAAGCAAGTAGTCCTTCTTTGAGTCAATTGATTCTCATACTCGGAGAATTGAAATATTTTGCAAGTATTGAGCAATTTGGGGCCATTCTTGGCTTTTATGCAGATCTTGGACATTCTATCATGACATTATTAGCAGCTAGAAAAAAAAATTGATCGTAATAGATGTTATACCTTTCAATGACATCACACTTCTTCCTTCCTATTTCTGTTGTTTAACTTGATCACCATCAACTGATAAATATCTTACAGAGTTGTATGGAAACATCTAAAAAACAAAACCTTCCCGATGAGCAATTGTCAGTAATGTTGATTCCTCCATTTGGCCCCGTTTTGAAAATTTGCCATTTTGGAAGAAAAATATGTTACAAGAGACGAAGAAGAAAAACGGTGTATGTAATAGCAAAAATGAATCATTTAAAATTGTCCATCTCCAAATTTTGGCAAGATAAGGAACTTTACTTAATGCCATAAGTTTTTCATTTTTTTTTTCTGACCAATGATTGAAATTGTCAGCAAAAATACAGTTTATAAGAAAATATATATTTAATGATCAAAATACTTAGAGCACACTGGATTAGCGTGATTTCTTTTCGTCAATGATCTTTCACTGTTTGGTACTGATATTAACTACGCAATTCCCGTACTTTTAACAGGGGTCTTTGAATAAAATGAGCCATAACAAATCAGAATAATTTGGAAATGAAAGAAATGAAAGCAGGTCTTATTGAATTCTTAACCAGATTCTTTTTTCTAAATGCATTCAAAATGTTTTCAGGCGCAAGTCTCGGGTTTCTTTTTTAATGATTACCTCTACTCCAGTGACGTAAGATGCTTTGTATCATGGGTGAGCTCTGTACAATGGATATACAAAAATGCACAAATATTCTGATGTCTGTAAAAAGCAATGGACAGTTAATGCCTTTTTTGCACAGTGTAAGGATAATGGTCTCGACTATAAATTGTGAAGTTTCACAATCTAACTCATTCAATATTGCAAACAAATAAAAAGAAGAGAATTGTTGAAAAGTCTTTTGGTGATACCAAATCTTGGAATTCCTGTAATTTGTGATGTATAGTAAAACATAAAAAACATTAAAAAAAAAATAAAAAAAAGTTTGAAATAATTTTTTTTTTTTTTTTTTTTTTTTTTTTTTTCCAGATAAATCCTTAACTCCTTCTTTTGATACTCATCAGAGGATGACCCATGAGAAAATGTTCAGACATAATAAGTGGAAATTTTTAAAACTTCAAAAATGGTGTCTAAAATGGCTAATGAACACATATAAGACTCCTGCAAATCACAGGCTTAATGATCGAAAATCAAAACGTACGTAAAATACAATGAAATTGAAAAAGTTTTAACATAAAAATAAAGATTTTGTTTACAAATCAAGACAGCCTTCCCTACATTTAACTGTTCATTGCTTTTTACAGACACAAAAATATTTTAGTGTATCTGTAGTACAAAGCAGACCAGAGAGACAAAACATCATCCAACACTGTTCTACTCAGTATTATTCTATTTTCAATTCCCATCTCTTCCTCCCTCTTTAAGATAAGTCGGACGATCACCACAATATTCTTCCATTTTCATTTTCATTTTTTTTTTTTTTTGCTGTTGTAAAGAAAAAACACAGCTATGATTTCTCCTGCTCAGTTTAAAAGCGAACTATCAAAATAGATCCCTGCAGATTACTTCAAAGGAAGTGATATCACTTGAAAAACCTAGCCAAAAAAACGGAACCTCTATCCTAAAATAAAATATTGTCAAAAATATTCACTTTTCATCTCTATATCTAAAATTTTGTCTTGCAATTTCTCAATCCATGACAATATGAAACGGCTAATATGATTACAGCATATTCAGTTTATGAATATTCATTGCCGCAGAATGAAGAGTGTTTTTGTTTTTAGTTTCCATGCAAATTCAGCAGTTTAAATACATCATAACAAATATATAAAAGCTTTAGAAAGAAAATTATTTCTAATGTTATTTCTGTCTTACTTCACATGCAAATACAAACATTTAATCTCAAAGATGCAAATGTGGCCTCCCAGTTAGATAAACAAATGAATTCAATCGTTACAGGATGAAATCTTATCTTGCTCATTCCAAAAACTACTCCTGGATTGCACCAATAAAAAGATATTTACAATGCACAAGTTTGATACAATGGTACTTCTTAATGTGGACACTCTATTCCACGAAATGCCTCAGATAAAAATTTGTGAAGGGAATAATTAAACCTATTGGATTTCAGTAATTTGTCCCTAATAAAAATATGTCCGATATTTTTATTTGGAATTACTGAAATTATATAGCTTTAACCCTAAGATCTTGATGATAACATTGTGAATAATGTTTAAAGTACCAATTCATAAGTAATGTATAAATATAGATAAACAAGCAAATAATGTAATCTTATAAGAATTCCCCAAATGTCCGTCGGTCTGTCCGTCTAAAAATAAGTGCCTGGAAACTAAATATGAATCTTGGTAATTATAAATATATTTCTAAGAGATGGATATATAATCCGATAGAAATGATTATTAATGCATTTTATTACTCTATTTGATATGACTCCCCGTTATTACACAATAAATGTATCATTCGGCCTAGAGAGTGTAAATAAAATGAACAAATAAAGAAAAAGGGGCTGCTGCAGGAATTGAACCTGTGACCAATAGGTAGCTGGTATAAGGTAGTGCTGCTCTGGTGATATAATTATAAATGAAATTGTGATGATCCTAGATAATTCTACTTCTAAATTTCATAGTTTGTTCCGTTTTTTTTTTTTTTCTCACAAACTGAAAATATTTCACCAGGAGATTATTCGGGTGGAAATTCATTCTAAGGGTCCTTCACTATGAGAGGTACCATCGTATATGTACATGTATATAACAAAAGGGCCAAACTGTTGAAATATTCCTCCAAAATGATGGCTGACATGTACAACCCATTCAGGTATCTGCTCTGGAGGAGGGAAACTCCAACAGAAAACCTACGACTTTAGGATCTTGCTTTCAATATTTGACCTCGGTAGATCATGTCATGCCAACACCTGGTTTAAAGGGTAGGGCTTGACATGCATACACCACACTTAACCTTAAAACTTCATTGCATTGGCCCGAGGGCTTCATTACACACCTCTCGCACATAGGCCTAATTGGCTGCCTATTGGCTTGCAGCGGATGTTGAAAATCTTCCAAAATCTTTGTTTGCCAAGCCAAGCCATGATATGAATATAATATAAGCCCCTGTATCAAAAGAATTTGTGACAAGAAAAGTATTATACAGGTCTGGTTAGTCACTCAATAGAAACCATCACGTGATCAATGTGTTTTAGCAGCATGCCATGTTGGGGGTGATTGAGAAATCGGAAAAATGGGTGATCAATGAATAAGTTACTTCCCGCGCCTTCTGTTGGATCATTAAAAAGTCTGAATTTTCATAAAACATGCGTGAACACAGCCGGGCACAAACTAAGGACCAACTTAGCATAAACTTACATTGCCATCAGACACCCCCACACACAAAAAACCTACGGGGGTGGGGATTCTTCAAAATAAAAAAAATCTTTTTTTGTAGATATGAGTAAATGATTGAATTTTCAGCCCTCGAACTTCAATGGTACGATCCTGTATACATGATACATACATACTTTGAGCTAGCCAGACCAGCATAAAAACTGAAAAAATCTATGTTGACAGTTTTGGTTGATGGTTTCTAACAAAACAAAATCATGCAAAAAAGATATGAACAGTTTATAAGAGAGAATTCCGTTTTGTAGCCAGCATTCAAATATTGAGAGAACAGCTAATACTTTCAGGGACAATATAAAACATGCCTAAGAGCAGTGGTTAGAACAGCAAACAAAATGCTAAATTGCTAAAAATTTAGCTCTAAAACTGTTAAAATCCAGCCAAAAGAGCTGAAATTCTATAATGCTATACCTTAGACCTAGAGCTTTAAATAAACTGTATGTTGAATGTAAATTAATGTTTAATTTCATTTGCTGTCATTTTATTATCAATGTACACCTTGATCATCATCTGATATTGGCATATTTTCTAAAGATAATATTAGAGATTTTTTCAGATAATTAGTTCTAGTACACGTAAGAGCTATGGTGATTCATTTATGAGAGGTATGGATATGATAGTAATCTTTCTGGAAAGCTCAATATCTAAGCTACAAAATATTAAAATTTCAGCTCTTTAGGTCAGTTCTTAAGGGTTTTAGAGCAAAGAAAACTAATTAAAGCTAAATTGATTTAACAAAAGTTAGCTGTTATCTTTGTTTCAGCTAAATCTTTTTCCTTTTAGCGATTTCATTTGAGTCCTCCACTGCCTTGGCACAAGATTTTCCATTTATATGAGATACAATAAAGACAATAAATTTACTAATGCTGATGTTAGGACAAAATTGAGACCTAAAATTAGTATTTTTACAAAGCAATCAAAAAGTTTATTATTATAGTGAAAAGTTTTAGTAAGTATCATTAATTCAGATTTGTGTTGACATTATTTTTAGAAATTGAATTCGCAATCAAATTAAGATATTGAAATCTATTTTGAACCAGCAAATTTTCTTTGAAAAAATAATTGGATTTTGTTTTCATTTTGCAGAGAATACAGAGAAACCTTGATCATCCGAACATGGATTACGGTAAGAACTTAATTATTCTGTATAATAGGACAAATAATCCAAAAGTATACCCAAATATATGGATTTTTTTCAGCAAAAGAGTTGTGCTCTGTAGGAATAGATTGCCTGAATATGTGAAGAATAAGAATAGTATTAACAGCTTTGAAAATAGTATTAACAAATTTCAAGAAAATGGTATGAAAGAAGGATTATATGGTCAGTGTTGAGAACTCTGGGGAAATCTAAAGAATTCATGTTATCAAGTATACAGTAGAGCAAGCCAATGTTTGTTGAGGCAATGTTGAACTGGAATAACATTTTAAATGTTAAGACAATATGTCATAATGAGATGCCCATAGAGGTTATATTATTTGAATTTCAGATTATCCAAACAAGATTTCAAGGTTCCGAAATTTAGTTCAAATGGCCTCTTTTTAATGGTCAGATCAGTTACCTGAAGAATCCATAAACTGAACAGAATACTCACCGTCCATCTCAGACAACCAAGATTTCTCTGGGATTATAGAAGTTAAAGTCAACTTTCGATTTTTTTTAATCCTAAATTTCAAATTGGAATCAATGTCTGCTAAAAAGAATCTTTATTCATTTCTCATGATGTCAGAAGTAAGGAAAAATTTGTTATGAAAAATTAAAATTTATGTAAGCTTCATTTCCATCGGAGATATTAGGTTGAACAACTGTATTCATCAATGATAGCAAAGGGTTCAATCCTTTCTTTTTTATGTGCATGTGTTTATTGTTTTCTTGTTTGTTTGCTTGTTTCACAGCTCCTGGCCATATAGTTTTGTCTAGAGTTGAAAATTAACATCAACACTCTACTAGACCCCTACTAAAAACATTCTTTTTAAATTTTTGAAAAAAAAAGCTTTTTTGACAAGTTATTTCAGATGGTTTTCAGAGAAAAAATGCCCGAATAGAATTTATTCTGACTGTTTATTTCTCGATGGAATTTTTTTAAACAAGACTTCAAATTTCAGTGCTACAGTTGCTGAATTACTGATGGTAAGTTTTCCTATATCTATATTTTTATTTAATTTGAAATTTTTGTCAAATTAAAAATCAAACTATATATTTGTACATGCAACTCACTGTATGTATGTGTGATGAATATTCAGCTTTTCAGGGAGCAATGTATCTCCTACATCCTCCTAGATAAGAATCCAAAGATAAAAATCTCATACATTTTAGAAAACAATTTCTATTAAATTTTTCTTTAAATATCTAGTATCTTTTGAAAATCCAATACAAAACCCTAAATCAGTAAAACTTAAAGGTAACATTTTAACTCATTTTTTTTTAAGATAGCAGCAGTTTAAATAATTTTGTGGGTCTGTTACATATCTCAAGTATAACTGCATTTCTGCCACAATGCACTATATTGTGTAATACTTTTCCACCTCCCTCTGGTAAGAGTTCACTATCAACAAAATAGAGATCAAAAATGAAAATATCATACACCTGATCCCTGACTTATGATCCCGTTCCGTTTCGACAGGTATGTCTCATCTCAAAATGGTTGCAAGTCGGACAAATATTACTTCAATTATCATTTATCACCAATCTTTCATTTTTAAGATACAATCTTTAGTAGTCTATTTCATTTTAGAAATTTTTGATATTTTTTCTAAATTATGATATTTCTCACGTGTACATACTTATGTACATTCATATATAATTTCTTATATAATCTTATACACACATACAACTGAGAGTAATATTTATCATATTTATGAAGTCTGTATGATTTGTTAATTTGGAGGAGTAATTTTTATACACACATGCAACTAAGCATGTTTTTATATTACTTGAAATTTAGAAACGTAACTTTTATATTTACATGAATTTTTGATCTCCATATATTTCCGTTGTATGCACAGATGGTCTCAAATTGAGTAGGTTTCAAGTCGTGGAGCAGATGTAGTCTATTTAAAAAGTACCAGGCAAAGGTCATGGGACATAATAGATGATTAAACTAAAACAATTTCTGTTAAGAGTTTTCTTATTTCACCATTCATAAAAAAGATTTGCTTCAGTACAGCTTGGAACCAATATATCTGCCATTATTTGCTCCCAGAGTACATAGGAATGTCCTTGCTCAAAATCTGACCAAAATGCTGGTCAAACCAAAGAAAAATTGGATTTTGTACATTTTTTTTTTTTTCTTTATTTCAAAAAGTGTTTCTTTTTTCTTTTTTTTTTTTTTTTTAACATTTTAATACAATGGTCTTTCTTCAACAGTCTTTGAGTTTTGACCAGATAGAAAATTGAAAACTAGAGATAAAATGATTTTTTTTTCTTTTTTCTTTTCTTTTTTTTTTTTTCTTTTCTTTTTTTTTCTTTTCTTTTTTTTTTTTTTTTTATACAAACATTTTTGCAAAAATTCACCAAAAGATCATAAAGTACAAATAAGAAATTGTCAAAGGTTTGGGACAAGATACACGTTATTCATTTGGAGTGATTTTAATTTTTTTTTTTTTTTTTTTTTCTATATTAGTGCCCATAAAATTTCCTCAAAAGCAAAAGCACAAAAAAAAAAAATATTTTGTACCCATACGGGTTAGAATTCACAAATAAAGATGATTTAGAAGCAAAAGCTCAAAAAAAAAAAAAGTTACAAAAAAGTAAAAAAAAATCCACTTTTAAACCCTTTCAAGCCCATAGGTAGCAGAAATACTCAAAATCTTATTATTGTGCATGACTGAAAAATTGACAAAAAACAACACTGGTATTCTTGGTGTATGTGTGTATATGTATAACCTTGTTAAAATGTCAAAATTAATTGATGAAAGTCATTATACATATTTATAATTAACCAATAATAAATTAACAAACAGGAATATGTCATTGTTTTGATATTTTCATGCTTATTCCCATCATTCTCAGAACATTTACATCATTATACATGATATGGTCGGGCTATTTTCACTGTCTATGTGTTGATTTATTCACAACATTTTGGCTGTCCCCCTTCCGGCCTTCGTTAGGTGTTGTTAGTTTATTCCGTCAAGCCAACTAGCCAATCAAGCATTGATATCAATTGCATCTGGGAGCCTCTCATCATAAGAGACTTCTCAAAAAAAAAAAAAAAAGAAAGCAAAACAGATTACTCAATGCAAGGGAGGCTACTCAGAAGTACCCCAATAACACAACACAGACACACGAAGAAACTGACATGACGTGTGCAGTCCAATCGAGCATGCCCACTGAGTAGTGATTCCACAGGTCTAGAGCCAACAGCACCCATCAAAGGTCAGGGGTACATGGCTGAAACATTGTTAATGAATGAACACCTAGCTGAGAAAAATGATCCATATAAAAAATGATTAATACTCACTGTCTGACAAAATTCAGACAAGAATCTATTTATACAATGAATAGTGTGACTTTTTCTGCCAGTTTCTTTGTTCCTCTGTCAGTGACTTCCTCTAAATCACACATATACTACACTCTAATCCAAGGTAAAGGGTTAAGGAGCAATACTTTGATAAAAGACAGAAGTGCCAATCCGTATGTAAATAATCTAGCCATTTTTTTTAAAGGTACAATGCTAGTTAATAATTATTGTACATTTCCTGTATTTACTATCATCCTAAAAAAAAAACACATATATATGTAAATTCTCATAGTGTGAGTATCAGTTAAACTTACAGAAATCAGCAAATTGAACTATTAAAACTAAAGAGCTTAAAAATTTAATTCTTTTTTCTATTCTTTAGAAAGAAAATTTGATTTTACCAATAAGTGCTATGACACCGTAAACAGCACAGAAAATGAAACTATTGTACAAATTTCTAACTCAAACTGAGATCTACATCCACTTTACACAAATGCCTTCATAAAAGGCATGAATCCATCTCTTCCTCTCTCTATGGACAAACAGGTGAATTGAGTGATGCCACTTCAGTTGCTTCTTGTATCTTCATCAATGTCATATATCACAAACCACAAAGAACTCACCAACAGAGAATCTTGTGATATGTGGAGCCCAAGCACAGACAATTGAAGCTCTAACCAGCTTAAGGAGACTAATTTACTTCTTACTGAAACGTCTGTATATACGTAGATAAAAAAAAAAAAAAAAAAAATATCAGAATGCAACAGTAAAATTAAATAGAATTATTGATTCAAAGCTTATTAAGCATAAACAAAATTCTTCACAGAACATCTTACGTCTATCAGGGACAACTAGACCCATTTATTTCTACACAATTCAATTTGTCTCTCAGAAAAAAGGAGTAAATTTTTTCTTTTTGGAAAAGAAACCACTGTTTCAGAATTTCTTTCTAAAATTTGGAAATAAATTCAAATATCTTTGGATAGGGATTATAATTGCAGGCTTACAGAAACTCGGAACATCATTACCACAATTCCACTCTAAAAATAGGATGACTTGAGACACCTACATCTGGGGACAATCACAACATAATCTAAGAATTTCACGTGAGCGGAAACTGAACTGCCTCGAGCCTGAAGGGAAGAATGATCATAGATTTTTCCAAATATTTACAAAGGAGAATAAGCAAGACGTAGATATTGAGATAATGTGACTGATACTTAGAGCCTGGGCAAATACAGCAACAGAATTTAGATACTTCTTTTCAAGTATTGAAATTGTATGAATTGAACACGACTAAGTAAAATGTATTTATATATACCTGTTTTTGAAACAAACTGTTCTGTAAAAACAAGATATCTTCTATTTTTTTAAATGAATTATTTCCTCATTAAAGAGTTATCCATTTTATCTGTGTTCTATTTCATTGATGATATTCCCTATGATGGTGGAAAATGTCTTATTTCCAATAGCCATAGGCCAGAGAGTTTTATTTGATTATTCAAAAGGTATATATGTTTTTACTTGGTAATGCATTATAATCCTAAATAAAGCCCCTACTTTTTTCTGATACGTCTAACAAATTGTCTCTTCATACAAAAACCAGACAGATATGTGATCTTTGTAAGAATGATAACAATCTATCTCTATGATGGCCATATATTCAAAATAGTACGTTTTAATTATATGGTTGTACATCCTGACTGAGTCCTATTATGATCTCAAAATTATAATGGATTGGTCCATGGGTTATAGATTAACATAGCTGAGAAAATCAATTATAGGGTTGTATTAGAATGAGACATAACAATAATACATCACAGAAAACCTAGTCGTTTGAAATTAAAAGAAAAAAAAGGGTGAGAGATTGAAAAAAAAGTGTTTAATATTGAGTTGAGCCTTGAAAAATCTTGAAATTAGTATACTTGAATAATCAAAAATGAATTACCTAATAACATAGCTTTATACTCTTTGATGTCGATCCATACATAAATAACTCCGTCATTCTTAGCAGGTATTTGCTAGTTCTTGACATAGTCGACTACGTGATTTATATACTGCTGAAATTAACAAAATTTTCAGTATTTCTGTCATTTTAATTTTGGATTTCCCAGCATTTTTTCTGTTTTGTTGAACAACCGTGGCTATCAAAGATGGAGAAGAGTGCTATCATTGTTTGTTTTTATGCTCCAGTGTTCTTGGTCACACTATTTTGTCTACAGACCTGAAAATTGGCATCAGTACTCCACTAAACCCCTTCTAAAAATGTTTTTTAATTTTTGGAAGAAAGCTTTTTTTGTTTGTTTTTTTTTTTTTTTTCCAACTTTTTGAGGTCTTATTTAGATGGGTTTATTAAAAAACATCTAGAAACTCCAGAATCTAGATGTTTCGACTCTTTTTTAAATGTTTTCCGGTGGAAAATGCCAGTGATGTCATGAAAAGAATTTATTCTGATCATATTCATTCTTCAATTGAATTATTTTTTTTCTTAAATGGACTCCAAAATTTGATGCAACAGTTGTTCATTTTTTGCAATTTCTTTACTTTCTTCCTTTTTCCTTCTTATCACACACATCTGGAAAAAAAAAAAATTTCAGTCATTTGCAATACGAACAAGAAGCAAACTATTTTGGTTGCGATAGGCAGGGCATGAGGTCTCTTTTTCTTCTCCACATTTGGTTCATCTCTATGAACATTTTCACACTGTAAAATTCAGCAAAATCAAAAATAGAGAAAAATATCAAAACTTTCCATCTAAAACAGTGAATATGTCTAATGTAAATAATACATCTTCGCTTTTTATTTGTGTGTCTTTGTCTGTCTGTCTGTCCGTCAGTTGCCAACCAAAATGAACCAAACAAAATTATCAAACAACTTGGTAGACATCCTGTATATCATATAATGTACATGAACAAATAATAATGTTCGACTTTAGGGCTTTTTTTTTTTTTTTAATTTTCTAAAAAAAAAAAAAATTTGGTAAACATTTTCTGTTATGTTATAGGCATTCTTTACAAAAAAAAATTGTTTAAAAAAACACACATTCACATTTTTTTTTTTCTTTTAATTTTTCCCTTATTTTAAAAATTCACAAATAAATAGCAGGCTTTTCAAAAACTCCCCAAAACTGGTCATTTTTAAAAATTTTTTTTTTTTTTTTCAAGTCAAGGAAAAATATATAAAAACAGGTAAATACCCTGCTATCCAAAAGTTCAGCACAAAAAGCAAAGATGCAAATACCATTAATTTACATGGGAAGAATTTTTGAGCATTCCCAGACCCCAAAAAATTACCTCGTTCTATGACTGCCAGTATTACACTTTTGTTTTTTTTTTTTGATACCTTCAGACACATTTTGCTCATGAACGCACAAAAAAATTTAGGATAAAACACAAATCCTCACAGACACGGTTCAAAGCTATAGAAGCTTGAAGTCTTTTGCAAAAGCGAATTGGTGTAAAGCAAACTTTTGTTAAGCAGGGGACCCCTGTACAGCTTACTGTTTGTTTTTTTTATAGTAATGCAGCCCTAAAAGAAAATCCTAAAACACATCCACTGTCCAGAAAATAAAGATGAGAATGTTAGAAATTCACCAAGTAGAATATGAATTGACTGCTCATCTATATAAAGCATAGCTGGTGCCCAGTTCAAAAAAATAAGTTGATAAACTAGGTCGGTACTTAGTCAAATTTTGGTATGAAACAAAAAAAAAAAACAAGGTCAATAGTCAATTAAAAACTAGGTCAAAATTATGTAACTTTATGTTGGACCAAAAAAACTATACCAAAAGCTAAAAATGATTTCTTACATATAATCTGTGAATATAAATCAAGAAATGAGATTTTGTATAAACCGGAGAAATTTCCGGGAACAAAAATTAAATTTTCAGTGTTTTTTATTTCTTTATTCTCAATCCAAAGCAAATTTTGACCAAGATTTTTTTTTTGTTTTTGATGTTGAAAACAATGTCAGTTGTCAGTCGGGTGTATAAAAACTAGGTTTTAGGTGGAAACTAGGTACCAGCGATGGTAATAGAGTATGCAGTAAGATACTACTTGTACTGTCTTCACTGTGAAACATTTAATTTTTTAAATTTTTTTTCAATTTTCACACATTCTTTTCGTCTGAATTTTCTTTCTGGTTATGAGTTCAATAAACAATAGAGGAAGTCACTAAAAAGCTTCCCGACACTTAATGGGACTTTTCTTCTGTAAACCCAATTCTTCGCTTTATTTTGAAAAGATCAAAATTTAAAAGTTCGACTCACAATATAAAAAGTCCCCTAAAAGTAAACTTTGTCTACGTACAAAAAATTTATTGCAGATCCATGCCAACAGGCATGTGGGCAAGAATACATTTCTGAAATGTCAAATATATGGAAAAAGGATAGTCTTGCTCATGGTATATTCATTGCCGGTAAGTTTTGATATACATTTTCTGGACACAATGAAACTTTCCTAAATAGGCAAAAAAATACAGGTATTTGTTTCAATGGGGTGCCATCAGCTTTCTCTCTCTCTCTTAAGATTCATAAAGACAGTCATGTTCACATTAAAATATACATTGTCAATGCAAAAGAAAAATTTCTCAATGCAAAATAACTTTTTTTTTTTTTTTTTTTTTCTTGGCACTGAATGTCTCATGTAGATGTTAATGAGCCATGAACCTCCCTACTAAAAAAAAAAAAAAAAAAAAATTCAATTCAGCATGTGTGAACACAGAATGTTTTTCGGTGAGAAAACCCGCGTGTTGCTAGTTTTTACTCACTCGTAGCAAAGACATAAATATACATTGATAGCATATCCGATTGAGCCCAATATAACAAATTTATCTACGGGTACAGGTTTACCGATGCAGCTTACTTTTCTAATTCATCTAGTCTATTGGATCTATTCTACAGTAGGTCTATAAAACGTTATTTCTAGGAAGCAGGTATGAATTTGAACTTACAAAACAGATAATGGTTATCACAATGACATTATCTACTGATGTCAGATTGTCAATATTAACACAGTGAAAAGCTGCAACAATTAGTTTTGTGGATAATGTTTTCATTACGATCCTCTATAGTTTTCAATATTGTCAACTAATAATTTGAAATGTCAAAATCATTATTTTTTTTTTTTTTTTTTTTTTTTTTAAACTGATCGTTAGGATACTTGTGGAGCAGGGAAGCCTTTTGTTTTTCAGATATACAAAAACTTGTATTTTTTATTTTCATTTATAAGAAATTTCTTTATTATTCAGTTTTGACAGTGAATGATGTCAGGAAATGCCTATGGCAGGCATCACATTGTATTATAGTAAGTTCATTTCCATCTCTTGGTAAGAGCCAATGTAATACTATTGCAGCACACTAGTAGAATTGCTACTAATAGTCTCTTATCCAAGACCATCTACATTTTGGACATGATATTATACGCTAACAGATAAAAGCCAAATGGTGAGTATTCGACTGAATGGCTCCTGAAACTGAGCTAAAATTCCATAGCGGCATCAATAAATTTGAGCCTTTTCTTTGGGTCTGTGAATGCAAACCTCAGAAAAGACGAGGATACATATAATTGCTTACAAAAGAATATATCACCAGCATTTTACTGCATGAAAGTCGCAGAAATTGATAAACATCCATAAATATAGGGATCTCTGAATTGGCTTTTAACATAAAGTAGACGTAACATTCACCTTAATATCCACAAGGTGTAAAACAATATTTGAAAGATAATCATTATTGAATCATTGTCGATGTAGTCAACAGATAAACAGATATCAAGTATAATTCATTTAATTTCAATACACACAAAATGCCAACTGAATGTTATGCATGTATGAGTGTGCCATATATATATATATATATATATATATATATATGAACACATACATACATACATACATATGCACGCACGCACACACAAAATGAGAATACATCAAACCTTGTATATAATTCCAGTCAATGCACGTTTCAGCAGATTAGAAGATTTTATAAGAAACAAAAATATCCAATGGATACAATTGATATGATACAATATTATATTTCGATTTGTGTGTATACACACACTCATATACACGTATATACATTTGCTTATATCATGGAGGCTAACTGAATGTACACACTGATCGAACAATTCCAAGCATATATATTGCATCTAACAGCTAACCTCATAATACAATATCAGAGAAAAACCGAGAAATAAAATACTTAACAACATTTAATAAAAAAGACTCGGCAATGCCAGATGAATCATTAAGAGAAGACCCCCATCTCATGACCTTGATGTTATAAAAGTGTGACCCCCACAATATTCTTTAGATATACTGATATCACACCGTCAGTTGATTCTTGAATAAAATAGACGTTACATTATTATTAATCGTTGTTCAATGGTACTAATATTAATAATAATAATTATTATTATCATTAATATGATAAACATCCAGGTCTGAAAAACCTGATCAGTTTTTGGGTTTCCAGAAGACCTTGTGGAAAAGTTGATTATATCTTTTTTTTTTTTTTCTTTTTTTCTTTTTGTCTGTCTGTTTTTCAAACAAAGCTAATTTTTTTTTTTCTTTTCTTCGACATCTTTTTTTTTTTTTCTTTTTACAGATTTCAATATTTCCTTTTTGTTTTTTCAACATTAAAAAGGTTTCTTTTTTGTATTTAAACTTTTTGCTATATTTTTCATTTTTGTAGATACACAGACAAAATCTGCAAACAATGAGTAAAGAGGTTAAAAAATTAAAAATCAGCAATAATCAAATATACATTTATACACGTAAATATATATATATATATATTTCTATGATAATGGAATAGTATTATCTGACAAGATTTAAATCGATGACAAATTTAGAAAATTATACTTTCTTTTTAACTGTTTTAATCCGGTACACATTTCGATGAGTTATTGATCTCCCCCAGCCAGTTAGAAGTCAATTTAAAATTCAAGTGATATTCCACACTGTCATGTGACCCATGCAATGCTGCTTCTGTCATTCATTGATGGTATCTTTGTGGAATCTCTGCTCGTATTCCCACTTATATCATTCTTTAATTCTATTTTATTCTGCTTCAGTACTAGCTTGGCCAATATCAGGGATAAGTAGAATCTTTTTTTTGGTCTCTGCTTTCCAAATTTGTCATTGATTTAGATCTTGTTGGATGATAATTCCATTATCATAGAAAAAAAAAAATATTCAATCACACGCACACATATTTAATCAGAATAATAAAATGAAGATGATATTGATGACGTTTTAAATCAAACATTTTGTTGAAAATTAGAGGAGATTGCAATCAATATTTACTATTGATTTGTTTTTTCTTTAATTTTTTTTCAAGTCAATAAAACATTTAATTCATTGTAATGATTTTTGATCCTTTAACCAATTGAAATTTTTCATAATTTCAAAAATGAGAAGGTAAAAAAAACAAATTTTCTTGTGAGAAATCTTCAGAAAAGATCAACCAAAAAATGTTCACACTTTCTATACTTATTTTGGATATTTTTTTCATAGATATTCATAGAATTGTTTTCAAACAATTTGATATAATTGTTCTGATATTAAAATTACAACAGCATATTCACTATTGTACATAGAAGGGCTCCTCAAACTAGGCTTCTTGACCCCCATGGTCACGTGAAGATTATTGGAGGTCACAAACATTTGAAATCTTTTTTAAAGAATAATCATACAGCTACATTTTTTTTTTCTTTTTTTTCAATACAAACATGTACCGCTTTTGGTACCAATTATAAAATGACTTTATTTACTAATTTTTAGAGAGTACTTTCTTTCTTTTTTTTTCTTTTTTTTTTTTTTCATAATACTGTAAAATTTATTATAAATTATAAAAATGTTACAATTTTGGGGTCTTTATTTGTTTAGTTAGTGTTTGATTACAGCTATAGAATATGATTGAGTGATCACAAAAAATGGGTTGCTAATAAAAAAAAACATTTGAGAAATGGGGGTGATCAGTTAAAAAATTGGAAAATGGGGTGATCAATGAATAAGTTACTTCATCTTTTGTAGGGCAGTGATCATTGAAAAAAGTCTGAATTTTCAAAAAACAAAAAACAAACGTGAACACAAACTAAGGTATCAATTTAGCATAAACCCATATAGTAATTTTGACCCCCCACTAAAAACCTATTTAGGTGGGGAATTTTTTTTTTTCTTTTGTAAAATGTTTTTTGCAGACATAAGGAGTAAATGTTTAAATGTACACTACATACATACAAAGCAAGCCAGCCAGCCGAACCAAAAACCTATATTGATAGTTTTGCTTGAGTTTTTAATACATAAGTGTGTGTGTGTGTACATGTATGTATAAGCAGATCAAAAGACCCTTGTAGTGAGAAGCCTGCAACGTGCACATGAAAGAATCACACTCAACCTCACATGGACAGATTGTAAGACAGTAAAGTATATTAGAGTCACAGATATCATAGAGACCTTTAAAAAGCTCAAATGGCAATGGACTGGCCATGTTGCAAGAATGGCAGACAACTGCTGGACATTCCGACCCACAATGTGAATCTCCAGAGATCATGCATGAAATTGTGGTTGGCAAAATATGAGATGGCATAACGAACTAGACAAGTTCAGAAAGTACAGGCTCTGTGATGTCCATGATAGAAAGATCTGGGGAAGATATATGTCCAATAACAGACGCTGAGAGCTGATGACGAAGAAGCATAAGTAAATTTGGCTTTCACATTCTAACATCTTAACCCCCAAACGAAAAAGTAAAGAAAACTCTTTCTAGGTTTTCATTTTTTTTCATTCTTTTTTTTTTTTTTGTTTTTTGTTACAACAGTAAAAAGAATTTGTCTTTCCATGATCGAATGATCTCTTCTTAGTTCACATCATTGAACAGAAGAAGACAATTTAGTCAGTAATTACATCTATAACTAGCATTCCAAGGGAAATTATGAATCATCGCAACCATATATGCTGCTTTTTACCTCGTAAATTAAGCAGAGATAGCGTTAAAATCAAGTTACCTTGGTATGGTTCGAATCGAAAATGTATGATTTAAAGAAGAAAAAAAAAACCTGGACACAAACTAGGGTACCAACATTGCATTAACTTTCATTGTAAAGTGAACCCCCACATAAAAACCTATTTAGAAGGAGGAATTTTCAAAAAACAGGAAAAGAAAACATTTTCCCTACTCATTTGTGAGTGTGCTTGCGTAAAACTTCAAGTTTCTATAATAAACGATTCAGGCTGGTCAAAATCCAGTTAGATATTTTTTTTCATAGATACTTATAAATATCAGAACATATTAATAACCTAAACCCACCAACAGTAATTAAACCATTCTGTTGTGGGTAGCGGCGATTTAATAAAGACGAAAAAAAAAGCAACATGAGACAAATCAGTGGAAATCTTTTTTAAAAATCAATACTAATAACATCTGTGTAATGATAATACTGTCTGTACCTCGCCTAAATGAATTACCGTAGTCTCTGCATATACCAGAACTAATTATCTGAAAAATTCAAAAAATACCAGCACAAGATTTGGGCATTGTGGGTCCAAAATAACCATAGAGACTAAAAAAAGTAAAAAAACCCAGCCAGACCAACATAAAAACTGATAGAAACCTATGTTGACAGTTTTTAATACACAATCAGTTCCCAATATATACTAACATTGAACTTGAGAATTGGACCGACAGTTTTGAACTGTGTCATTCATTAACAAAGAATAAAAGTATCTCATTTAGTTTGACCGACTGTTTTCATGCAATAAGACAAGAAATCCGCAATAATCTTTGCTGCAAGATGGCAGTAGTGGTATTTATTTGGTATATTTTTTTTATATTGGTTATTATAAGTAACTAGAAGGATGCAACATATCAAACTTTCAACAGAAATAGCAGTGAACAACCAGTGTTAACAACTGAAAAAAAAATTTGTGCCAAATCGACTTTAAAAAAGCCACAAAAAATGCCAAAATGCACTAAATAAAAAAAAACATAAGCCATTTTATGGCCATTTAACAGCTAAAAATGGCTGGATTTCATTTTTAATAACTAAGAAATTGCTAAAAAACAGTGGCAAAATTGGGCTAAATGTTGAATTTTTGCACTGGTCAAGCCAAAAATGTGCTAAATCTAATAAAAAAAGCACTAAATTGGCAACACTGAAGAAGTGGACAGACCATTTGAGTTTTGGCCCATTGTCATCTTTAGCTCAGTCAATCAATGTAGATTTGGACTCTATCTAGCCAAGAATTTTGTTTGAACAACAAGCAGCCTACAATCAGACATGACAGATTTTTCGGTTATGGTACGAGAAGTAATTTATCATTGAAAGCTTCTGTATTATCAGGAGGGTATCAATTCAAGTTGATATATATATATATATATATATATATCAGGAGGGTATCAATTCAAGTTTATATATATATATATCAATACCTAATAGTTATCTCCCTTGTGTTCAATGCAGAGGTGAGGGTGAAAGCTGACCCTCAAACTAGTATCATTGAGTAGCAAATCACCCAGATGTTACACCCGTTATTCAAGTCAGTGCATCTAAGGGGTGCCTCAAAATAATAGCTTTCCAGAATATGAGAATCCAACATTTTTGCGAGCAGGTAAGTCTAAATATCTTCAGATAAATAGATAGATGGACATATGTTGGTGTGTGCTTGCACATGTTCTCCAAGTATTTTTGGAAATAAGTAAAAAATATTGTCTTGGTAGGTGTCTCTACATGTGAATATCTGTGCAAACAAATTAATATACTAACATATACATTTAGGTAGGTATAGTAATCGTTCTTACTTTCTTCTCTAAAATCTATTTCCCCTTTACCCTAACAATTATTTGATTAGTACCTTTATAAGCACAAGGTTATTTTGTCTGCAACCATAGAATTTTTCTTGTTTGATGTTCCTTGCTATTACAGTTCAGTTTCTTCTGAAACAATAAGATTTTGATGATTTTATCAATTGTCATGTATACTAAAGCCCGCTGTAAAGAATTGCTCAAGTTTTATTTCTGTCGATTGAAACATCTATTTTAGTGTGAAGAAAAGTATACAATTTGTTTGTGTGCTTTTATATACAATCATATTTACACAATATCTAAGTTTTCAAAAATTAGCATAAACACTAATGCAATAAGCATCATAATTCTTTTTAAACTCATTCTGATAGAACTACAAATTCTGGTTAACTATTCTGTAGCCCCACTGCTCTTTTGCTAAAAAAGAAATTTCCGATATTCAATCAACTCCTATTCATTTCCAATTCACCCTTGTATTCCTCATTTCTATCAAGTTTCCCCGCTCTCTCTTCTTTTCTAACAATGTCAATCCTAACTCCTTTAATTTATCCTCAATTCTGATAGAGAAGCTACACGATCCTCTTTCACTCGATCAATTTCATATTTTGACCAATATGAATAATTTTCAATTTTTCCAAGTTACTAACCACCCTGTGACCTTTCTTTTCCTTCGCTTTTAAATCAGTTTTCCATTTTCGTAAAATTATTTTCTATACTTGAAACCTGTATCACTGTTACCAGAATTGACCACGAAGAAAGATGGCCTAAGTTTAATCTCACAGACTTAACCAACATAGGCATTATAATAGAGTTGAATTTGGAAATCAAGCAAGTCTGAGGGCAGAGGTTCCATACTAAACTCTTACAATGATGTTCAAGATACTGCAAAAATTTGTACCAATGAAACAATTTCTCCAAAGTGAATGAAGAGATATTCGTAGCATTATGCCTAATATAATGCAATGAAAAAGGCTCGATTCAAATGAGTCGTTCTAAGTGCTTGGACTAAAACTATATTCCTATCGAAGCCACCTTAACAGAACTGGTGAGCTCCAAGACTCTTCAGGGAAAATTCCTTGATTAGATCCCAGACAACCCACAAACATCTGGATACACATCAATACAGTATACAAAAGAACACAGTACATGGTCAATATTCACAGAGATGACATTGAGGAGACCACTTTCACCATATCAAAGTTATCTTGGGGCAGATCCACCTCAAGAAGATAGTATCGAACCTCTGCCTGTATTGGGTAAGTCTGGGATGAAGCTTGGATTACCTCCCCTTGTAGCAAACCCGACCTGTCTTTTATTCACTATACCAGCAAATATCTGTTTCTCAAACAAGGAAAAAAAAAATAATAATCAGCCTGCTGAATACAAGTCAGGCAGAAGTAACAATGGCAGAAAAGAAAGAAAGAAAGAAAGGAGGGACAAGTGAATAGGAAGAGAAATGGAAGAAGAGATAAAAAAAAAAGAAAGATCCGTACGTAAATATTGATACAAGTTTAGTGCCAGAGTATAACATACATAAATACATTGATTAGTATTTTCATTTGATTTCAATGAGAGAGCTGTAAAAACTTCATAGTTCTAGTTATGTATGTTCTACGTCTTGCTTTTTGGTGGCAGAAGTTAACTTGTGTTACATTCAAAGTTGTGACGAACTTGCTTTTAAAAGATTGGTTAATATGCTAATCTCTCAAATCATTAATAGCAAGTTTGATCATTTTTTGGTTTCCCATAAATATGTCTTTAAGCCAGATTTTGCAAAGAGATAGTAAATCAAGTCGTGATTTTGCTGCCATTGTATCTTTTAGCTCTCATAGGGCAATGTAGGATCTTCAAATTTAAATGGCTGAAGATTTGCAACTATAAAGGAAAGAAGAAACATGAATCATTTGATGAATATATATTTAATATGTATATTCTGTGAAACTAAAGACATGCTTGTACATATACATTAGAACAAGTATTATGATTGGTTGAATTCAACAAGAGTGCCCACTTTGAAGATAACATCATTGTAGTCATTGTATTTATTGCAACAAGGACAATTGAAAAGAAAATATTTTAGGCTACTCTGGTCACTGTTGAAGAGAGATGCAGATAAGTATCTTTTCCAATAAGTTGAAGAATACAAATCTCCTTTTATGAAGCAATTCATTTCCTTGATGAATAATAAGAATTTTAAATATGTCAAATTTTTTTCCAACCCCAAATCCCATTGATTTCATTTAACTTTGATTTGGCAAGAAAATGGCTGGTTGTGCAGTTTGATTTAAAAAGGAAAAAAAAAAAAATTTAGAATGATATGTCATTCTCTGAGCCCAAATTAAATAATTACAGTATTGTTTTTATTTACTTCAGTAGATGAAGCAATATAAATCATTATTATTCATCATCGAAATGATTAACCTTCATTTTGATTGTTGTTGCTCTTTATCGCGACTAATAGCAGTGAATAGATAAATTAACAGTGCGGGATAAGGAATAAGTTTAGGTGAGAATTGAACTCACAACCCTCTTTAACAGAGGATGACTTGCTCTACATGCAATTGTTCTCACAACTGAACTACTGGAATATAATGGCAAGTGTCAGTCCAAACCAAACCCTTCAACTCACTCTCTATCCACACTCTCCTCTTCACCATGCTCATAATTAACTGGTGATTCAGCTCAATCCGATTTTATTTTTATTTCAGTAGATTAAGTATTATAAATTATTATTCATTGCGATAAAAAGTAACAACAGTTAAAATGGAGTTGAATAGTAGCAAAAATAAATAATGAAATACAGTGTTGTTGCAAAGCTTATATATCGTGATGGTCGTAATCCAAAGTATTTTATTCCCAAATTCAAAGGTTTTAAAACATAATCTTCCTGAAAGCCAGAGTGAGACTAACAGATGCACAAAGGTGACCATGGAGACTCCAAGTAGGATACAGTTCAAAAAAACATTCGACTTAAGGGAAATAGTTTCTCACTTTTCTCATGGTTCAAAAGAAATCAATAGCAGTCAGAGGTAGCAACATTTTTTTTCATCTTATTGCTGAATGTATTTAATCACAATTTTTGATAGCAATTGTTATTTCAAAATTTTCCATGGAATTACTTGAATAATCATTTCTTTTGAAGTTTCATAGAGCTATATGCAAAACATCATTTTTTTTTTCTTTTTTCAGAATTCAAAGAAATGAAATTATAGCATTGAAAACTGATACGATTATTTATATATATATATATATATATATATATATATGTATATATATATATATATATATGTATATATGATTATAAATTGTGTTTCATTATATAGAAACAATGATTTGAAATGATCACCAGTCATTAGACAGATAAAGTATCACTCCCCCCCAGACAACATAAAGAAAATAGGGCTGCAGCTGGGATCGAACCTGCAACAAATAGAATAGCGCTTCACTGTAGCATGGCTCTTACCTTTGAGTTAAACAGTGGCCAATAATGCTAAGGCCCAAATTTCATCAATTGTTTATTCTATTCATGTTGTCTAGGCTGAGTGATACATTAATCGTCTAACAATGGGAGATCATTTCAAATAAATGTCTTCTATATAATGTAACGCAATTTGTAATCATTTTGTTAGATCATATATATCCATTTCCTAATACATATATATAATTGATGGTTATTAATATTCATATGTATAGTGTATTGCCAAACATGCATTTGTGCTTATACATAATTACTTCAGATATATAGATGCAAACCCATCAAGAATATAAAAAGAATAGAAGGTAAACAACAAAGGTCATGTAAAGTGAACTCTAACAATGGTGCAGGCAGTAAAAGTAGGGAAAGATTACTTTCTGAGAGGAGACATATCACAAAGAGCTGATGGATTAACCACACTGTGATAAAGAGGGTGTCTAAAACATCCCAAGTAATTCATAACAACTAGATATGAACCCAATTCTCCCATGGAAAAAAAATCCAAACAGTGGTCTACATCTAAACAAGGAAAAGAAAAAAATATTGAAATAGAATGAAGGTTATCCAAAAAATAGACATCCCCCCCCTGCCCAATAACATTCTAAATAGGGATCTAAAAAAATTTAGTCATTTTCCTGAAAAAGTCCAACCAAGGCAGAAACATAAACATATTTGTGTAGTGAATCTTTCATTTCATCATATCATATATATATATATATATATATATATATGTATACATGTAGTCAAGAAAGCCTTACAGCTTTAAACACTACACATTAAAAAAAAAATTTTTTTAATTTTTCTGTGTCACATTTTCCCCAATATCTGTTTATGTAACTTATGTAATTTTGTTTTTCATGTTTTACGTATACTTTGTTATTATAGTACAATGTATATGTTTTCTCTTGTTGGGATTATCAGTTATTCACCATATAACTGTTTCAGGGATTTGAAAAACAAAACAGCTATATTAACATGGCTCCCCATATAAACATTAAATCTGTTTTAATCTCAGAGTGCATATGTATATATATATATATATATATATATATATATATTGTGTGTGTGTAAATAAGGAATGACAATGTAAGATCTAAATCTTTGCTTCGACCAAATTACTGATGTTGACAAGTGAAACAACAACAATGAGGGAAAATAAAGAAATAAGTCTCAGTAGTCCAAGTGGTTACAGCAGACCTAGGCTACATAGGCATTTCCATAGAAAAAAGTGTGGGTTTGAATCCCACCTGACGCTTATTTCTTCATTTTCCGATCATCACTGTTTTGCTCACTACTGTGAGTAATTAGGCCTGAGCAAAAATTTAGTTCCCAAATTGTTTTTCTTTATTCACTGTGTGGGTTACCAATATTCACCTCTCATCACACACACACATATATATATATATATATATATATATACTTCAGTACCAATCAGCGATGCAATATAACATAATACAATATCCAATGTATGATGGGTTTATTTCATGAAATGCTCGATATTTTCGACTTTAAATATCACATTGGTTTAGAGGAGAACTTAAAATATAATGGAATGTGGCTTTGCTACACTAATACGTTTGTTTCTGCCCTGTTTGGGCTTCTTCATTTGCTCGAAGAAGCCCAAACAGGGTAGAAACATAAACATATTTGTGTAGCGAATCCTCATTCCATATATATATATATATATATATATATATATATATATATATATACAATGTATTGCAAAACATATATTTGTGTGCAATGGTACCAGCATGTGTGGCTATTGAACTTTCTCCAACAGTGATTAATAAATAAATATAGGTATTTCCTATTTTAGATAAATAACATGAAAGGAAATACGCCTTACAGGAATTATCTCCCCTGCTTCATAATTTAGCACTGGTGTCTGTGTGTCTGTTCTTGTGTCTGTGTGTGCGTGATGCAGGAACAATTAATTTTGGAGAGCGTCTCAGTGTTTTATTGCAGTTGTGCTCTGTGCATGCGTGTGTGTGCACCTAAGAATAAAATAAAACATTTCTTATTACCTATCATCTAAGTACCAATTTCTTAATCTTTTGATGCAATCAAAAACATTTGGATTTCAAGTTTACTGAAGTCCTTTGATGTAAACTGCAATCAAAGCAAAAGGGAGTTAATTCCTGTAAGCCATGATATCACACTCACAAAGCATAATTGTGAGTGTTTGTGTGTGCATGGGTCTTATAAAATGTAAGTTAGTTGTCTCTGGACTTCATTCATAAATTGTACCAGAAATGTAAAATATTTGAATCAATTTTAACCTTTTTTATTTACAAAATGTATTATGCTATCAAATAAAGTAGAATCTGAAATAAATTGTAAAAATGGTGCATTATTTATTTATATATATATATATATATGATGATAAATAATGAGATAATGTTACATTAATCTGTTTCAAAACTTGAAGTTTCATGCGATAGACTAAGATATTCTGCATTCATCAGGTGAAAAATTTTTTTTCAGTAGCTATTGAACTGATCACAATGGGAGAAAGCATTAAATTTTTTTTCTTTTCTTATATATATATATATATAGCTTGACTAACATCCACAAAATGTATCAAACTGAAATGTGGAATATTGTGAAGAGAATCATTCATAATTAACCTTACATCCCAACAGTAAATTTTCCAGATAATTTGTAAAAAATCTGAATTTACTCAAATAAAAATCATGACTTTCAATATGCTTTTTTAAACATTGTCAAGTACAGTTTAAACTCAGTTTCATCAAATTTGATTTTTGTTTTTAGTGAAAGAAAATGAGGACAAAAAAGAAATGAAAAATTCATATCTGTGAAAACATGTATGAAGAAACATGGAATCTAATTATAAAAGATTTTTTTAATGATACAAGTGTTCATATCAAACTAGAATATACCCGTAAAAAATGATGGGTTTCTTTATGTGTAGATCAGCACCAAGAAGCCTAAGGCTATTCTATTTGACAATTTATTTCTAATTTGAGTATCATAATTTTTAAAGTCTCTACTAAACTCAAGCTGTTTTAACAAGTAATGATCAGGTATGAAGTCTTGTGAGTTTGTCATAATAGGAAGGTGAATTAACCAATGAGATACATAAGGGACAAACAAACATAAGAAATTTGCAAATATATCCTTACTATGATATGAGAAATCTCTATGTGCATGTATGCCTTGGAATAAATCTACAACCTGCCATTTTATGAAGATGATATTCTCCAGATATGTTGGTCCTTACCCCAGATATTGCAAAGTCAAATTTGAATTCATTTGGATTCAGTTTTTTAAAATGAGGTGGGGTGCTTGATTTATAATAAAGGTTCAATTTTGAATGGATATAGTTTTTTGCCCAAATATATGTCAGCAGCATTCATGAGAGTGGTTTTATAGATTTAAAATTTTAGGTATGGGGAGAGAGAAAGAGTGAGAGAATAAGAAACAGAATGGTAAAGAGATAGAAAAAGAGATAGAATCAGACTTTTCTGCCAATTTTTTTCTTTAGATTGAATTCAATTATAGTAAGATGATATAACAGAAAATTTCAGAAAATTTTCTTTTTTGATTCTTGTTGTTCCTGTTGATATTTCTGTTTTGATTGTTGCTATTACCAACATTATTAGAGAATAAATTCATCTCATACTTTTGCCAACCTGATTTAATCTCAGGTAAATATCAACTCGTTTGGTTACAGGTTCTGATAAAGATATTTTGTTGATTTTGACAGTCTATTCTCACCTTGAGTCTTTTGTAAAACATACCTGGTTATTCACTGAATAGAAACTCTCATGCAACCAACAACTTTTAGCAGCATGTTGCATTGGGGGTGATCAATCAAAAAATTGGAATAAGGGGTGACTAATGAATGAGTTATTTCACACCTTCTGTTGGATCACTAGAAAGTTTGAATTATAAAAAAAAAACACAGGTACAAAATAGTGACCAATTTAGTATGAATTTACATTGTAAATTGAATTCCTGATGAAACCTATTTTTGAAAAAACCCACAGAAAAACGTTTTGTCTAGACATAATACGGAGTATATGTTCAAATTTTCAGCCCTATGGCTACATCAGAGTAGCCTTTATGCGTGATACAAGCATACATACATATATACACAACCCAACTTAAGATGAAGGTAAATAATAGTTATGAATTGATAATGGAAAATATCTTCAATACAAAATCTGTAATCCTCAACTATTAATGGAAAAAATTGGGAAATTAAGTCAGTCAAACTTTTAGTAAATACATTGCAATTTTTGCTAATATAAAACAATTTTTTAAAAGTATCCCAAGGGAAATTATGAATCACCATCATCTATATATGCTGCCTCTAACAGCGTGAACTAAGCAATGGGGTAAAATAAAGTTACCATGATGAAAATACCATCAGTATGGTTTGAATAAAAAATTTGATTTTAAAAAAATAAATAAAAATAAAAAAAAGGAAGTAAAATATGGACACAAAATGAGGGACCAGTTCAGAAAAAAACTTTTTTTGTAAACTGAACCCCCTAATAAAAACATATCTAGGAGGAAAATTTTCAAAAAACCAACAGAACATTTACCCTACTCATTTAGAGGAGTGTATGCGTGGAAAATTTAAAGTTTCTACAAAAAACAGTCAAGACTGAGCAAGGTCCAGATAAATAGATACAGAGAGATGAATACAATAGACAATATGGAAACACAAAAGTTTTTAGATGGGATAGTATTTTTTTAGGTGACATTTTTCAAGAGACTGTTTTCTCTCTGTCAAAGGTCAAATTGGTAAAAATGGCGGAATTTTGCAAATAACAAGGTTTGGTGAGGAGGGGAGATGATGTGAAATTATTGTTGTTCTAAATTGGTTATCTTTACTGGCAAAAAAAGGAGATGTCTTCATGTCAAAGTTCAAATCATTTTTGTGTAAGAAGTGAAAGTGAGAAGGGCTTTGTGTGTAGGTCTATGTAGTTGAATCTAGTGACTGTTATTAGGGATATTGTATGTGTGTGTGTGTGTAGCGTATGTGAGTGAGTGTTGTTGAGGGGAAAAGTGTCTACAATGGTATATGCTGTGTGAATATGAGTGTGGATAATCTAAGATTTTAGAAGAGTGTTGGTGGTGGAACTATCTATCTATTTGAATTTTTCCAAGATGCGCTGACTTTATATTTGATTTTTGTACAAGAGAAAACGATCTCTTGGAACATCTAATGGAAATAAATACGATCCAGTTTCCAAACTTTTCTCATCCATATTGTCTATTAAATTCACCATAGATACATAGATGGATATGTAATGTCTTAACACATAAATAACCTAAATCCAATTAAACCGGTCTGTTGTGGATAACGGTGATTAATAATTCAAATTTAATGAAGTAGTATCTTGGCTTCCTTAAGTAATAAGATGGGACTTGCTGAATGTAAGATGGAAATAAGACATTATCTGATTGTTAAAAATATAAGATGAGCAATAGAAAAAACTGCTTGAAACATGAATAAATATACTTTTTTTTTTTCAATCATAAGTGTTCACCACTGTCTAATATAATATGCACGATTTGATTGATTTCTTTAATAAGGAAGGTACAAGAAAGTAATTTCATGAATTCTTACAATGCCTATGATAAATTTGCATGTAAACAAGAAAAAATCAGATATAGAGAAAACAAGAACCATAAGTTCAATGAGACGTTCACTTTCTTTCTGTGTCTTTCTGTGTCAATTGATTCTTTTACTTGAAAAAAAAAATTGATATGAAAATATTCTGCTATTACTATTTTCAATAAAAATCATAAATGGCCGTCTTTGGTGTTTGTTTGCCATCTTTAGTTTTTATGAGGACTTAGGATATTCTATTATGAAATCACGAGCAGCAGGTAAAAAAAAAATTGATCGGAATAGGTATTACATCTTTCAATGATACCCCACCTCTTCTTTGATTCTTGTATCTGTCGTTTAACATAACTGAGACAGACCAACAAAAAACCATCCCATAGAGATGTGTGGACACATCTAAAATCAAGAGCATATTTTTTTTTCTCTGGTTTCTTTCATTTTCAAATGCTACTTTCACTTTCACTTTCACTTTAATAATTAGAGAAATATACATAATGTGAAACAAATGGCAGTAAGAGACATGAAAGTTACCTATTTCAGAGAGAAAGGAGATAGTAATTCAAGAATTTTCAATATAACTTTTTTGTTGAGTTATTTCCTTACATAATACAAGATACACCAATTGGAATAAAAAAAAGTAAAATAATTTTCATCCCAAATTCAAAATAAATCTTTTATTAAAAATAAATGAAAAAAAATAAATAAAGTCAACTCGCGTTGCCAGATTAGTAGCATCATAAAAAAAGAGAATGAAACACATCATATCTATAATATACTTAGCTGCAATTTGGGAAATTCTTTTCTGGAAGCTGTTCAGATTAAAAATTACAACTCGACTTTGAGTGAAAAAAAAATCATACCTTCGACATGATTAACATCCCATGACATGTTACAGTTTTAATAATAACAATACTGCCATGAACTGGGAACAAAGACTAATACTTTTTCAGCTATAAAATTGAAAGGATGAAAAGCAGCTAATTATAATTCAAAATATATATATATATATATATATATATATATATATACTACATAAAAACAAAAACGATACAGCCCTTTCAAAAAGGCCTTAATCCCTTAGTTAAATGGTCAATACTTAGCCACTCAAGACCCCCGAATAGCTTTAATGATAGATACGTCTAGAAGAAAAACTGAGAATCTAAATTCAAAGACAAAAAGATTTTACCTTCATGATAATATTGATATAACACAAATTTTGAATACCAGTGATATTTGTTACAGAAATTGTTCAATATTACTTTAAGTAACAAGATATAATTATATAATCTTCATTTATTACAGAATTTCTTTTAATATTAATATGGAATTATCATTTATTTATTTATTATAATAAAATACATAAATTGAAAATTAGCACATAATTATAGTAACTGTATTGTCTGTAGGTGATTTAAATTTAACATTGAGACTATGAGAATAATGTCATGGCCAAAAGAAAAGAATGCCTACCTTCAAACTCACTAAAGAACGTTGAAAAATTTGTTGAAAATTAGTTTGTCATTCTCGTAACAAAATCATTTAATCATTCTTTTCATGAGTGAAATGCATGTTATGAAATCTGTTTGGGTTAGTTTCAAATACTGTCAAGAAAGAAATTTTTAGTAATCAGGTCAATAGATCAACCATGAAACAAGTATTGGTCATTTCCTCTCCCTAATCTCGAGTAAGTATCATATATACATGATAGTTATAAAGATATATTTTGTTTGGCGCCAAAGTTACTCAGTAACAAATGAAGCGGCCCTAGATCGTATAAATGAATGAATGAGCATTGTGTGGGGATTGAACCCATGTCTATCAGGAAGCAGCCTATACTTGGCAAGGAGTCCCAAGAGCACACGTATCATTCACGTCTCCATTTTACAATCGTAGGCATAAATATTTATTGGTGTCCCCTATGCCGACAGCATAAGATATCAAATGTGCCAAGCAAAATATAGTTCAAACAAAAATGTCTTTATAATTATCACATTCTGTCAGATATGAAGTGTCCATCTTCTGATACTGCACATAATACTTCATGATACTATTCATATAAATATATATACATATATATGTACGTATGTGTGTAAGAAGAAAGGATGTCGATCCGACAGAATTTTATAGAAAAGTTGACAAAATGGAAAGGAAAAAATACTTGAGACTACTTAGTACATCTCGAATTTTTTTCATTGGAAGAGTGTAATAGCTTACATATATACTATCTCCTCTACAAAAGTGTTCATCCACTTGTCCAGACATCCAACTAAGATATATAAGAAAAAAAAACTCCAATACACTGAAATAAATAAACTCCCTAATCTCCGCCTATACTAAATGACTACCATGCGGACATTTTAGTGATTTTCACCATTTCTTTCATAACAATATTTTGTTCATAAAGCTCTGACAAAATCTGGTATGGGTACAATGTTCTTGAGCTACACTCTTTTCATAAGTAATCTCCAGTCTTTTTCCTTTTCCATGAAGTCAACTTTTCCACAAATATATATGTATATATACACAATACAAATCAAATCAGGAATGCAATATAATATAATATATAATATAATACAATATCCAATGTGTGATGGGTTTATTTCATAAAGTGCTCAATACATTCAGCATCAAACATTAAGTTGATTTAGAGTAGAGTTCGAGATATAATGGCGTAAGGATTTGCTTGAAATCATTCGCCCGAAAAAGCTCAAACAGGGCAGAAACATAAACATGTTTGAATAGCAAATCCTTACTCCATTATATACATATAATATATATATTCATATATACATAGGCAGGGGGAGTAATCTGTCAAATTATTTTCATGTAATGTAAAAAAGTAAATTTCAGTTCATTAAGTAAAAATAAATGACAAATTTTTTATTTTCGAAATTAACTTTATTGAACAACATGTTTACCATTATGGTTCTCTACCTTTTTGCTATCTTTCAAGCAACTTCATAATTCCATCCTCTCAGATCTTTCATCTCTCTCAGCAAACAACTGCTTTAGGTAAGTTTTGCAGTCCTTCAGGGAATTCAACCTTTTTTTTTTTTTTCATTATGACAATTCTGTAAAAACCAGGATAAATAGTTATCCGAAGGAGCAATACTTAGTGAACATGACAGATAAGAGGAAACTTTCTAGCCAAGCCTTAATGATTTTCCCCTCGTCACTGATTGATGGAATATTATTCTCGCTCTGTTAGCTTATTTCAGACGGAAACTTTTCACTGCCTTCAGTTGGTCCAACTGGGAGCAGTACTTGTTTGAATCGATCTTCCGCTTCCCTGGCGGGAGCTCATAGTAAAAGACTCCCTTCTGATCCCACCACGTATAGAGTATCACCTTCTTCAGATGAAACCTGGCACTTGGTACGGATAGAAGTGGTTTATTTGGCTGGCTTCATGATCTTTTGCGTTTCATATTGTTATGAAGTATCAACTTTTCACTGTCCATCACATTTGTCTCAAATACATTTTTCAAAATCAATAGTAACTTTCAATCTTGTTGTTCATTTCTCAAATTAGTGTATACAACACCCTAGTATTCGTAAAGTAGGTAATATATCCACACATCAGTGATTCATAGTTACTCTTAATTCCATGCTGGTGTAATAGTTAGACTATACATATATATATATATATATGCATATGCACTGATGTAAATATGTGCGCGTGAATAAATAAATATATATATATGCACTGATGTAAATCTGCGTGTATGAATATATATATATATATATATATATATATATATATATATATGCACAGATGTAAATATATATATATATATATATATATATATATATATTTACATTTACATTTACACTGATGTAAATCTGTGTATATATATATGATTATATAGGTGCCTCTCTTAAGAGGACAATCCGTTCCATAAAATGTCTCGTTAAATGAAAATTCAGTAAGTCGATAAGTGAACCTATGGGATTTCAGTCATCTTTTCCAAATATAGATATCAGACCCCCAAACCTTAATAACAACCTTGTAAATAAATAATCTTCTAATTTCTTCCTAAAAAATATATAAATACAAATAAACACTTAAACACATATAACACTAAATAAACAAATAATCTTGTCATAATTCACCATATGTCCATCTGTCCGTCTGAAAAAAAATTGCTCAGATACTAGATATAAATCTAGATAATTATAAATGAAACCTAGATGATTCTGGATAGTTTTATAAAATCTTTTAGTTTTTATTACTTGCAAACTGAAAATATTTCATTAAGAGAATTTCTCTCATCGAGCAGGACGTTTCACTAAGTGAAATTTTGTTATTAGAGTCCTTCACTATGAGAAGCACCACTGTAAATGCTCTGAGAACCTTTTAAATTCTTTGTTTATCCTATCAAACTAGGGAACAAATTAACCTTTATTTATCTCGGACTGAATTTTCTAATTACTTATAACCTCCAACAACTAGACAAAAGAATTGCTGGTAGAAATGATTCCTGAATACGAAATGAAAAAGTGAAATGAATACAATTGGCTTTATAATCTACAAAGATGGTTTTAAAGACGGTATAAACAAATGATATTCCTTTTAGATAGAAATATATGATATTTCTATGTTATATGTACAATGATCTGAAGTCAGACCTGCCAACCTCCAAACTGCAAAAATCCTAATATGATTCAATTCTTCCATAAATGTCAATACTATAATCAAATCCACAGTTCTTATGAGCATAGTTATAATTGACTGTTGCATTCTGGGTTTTTTTCAAAAGGTCATTATCTAGTTGCCATTGGTGACAAGGGATCTCAGACTCCTTAAATCTAGCAGCCCAGTTCACACCCACACAATGTATTTGAACAACATATAGGAAATAGGCAACAATATTACTTGTAAATGCATATGTAAGAATACTCTAATGAAATGATCAGGTCACTCAAAAGTTGTAAAAATTGTTTGAAATGGTTGTTCTTGAAAGTTTACGAGAAAAATGTCAAAAAAACTCAAATGGACGCCGAATCGTGAAAAAATGATGCAAGTTGGCAAGTCTGTGATGTTGTTGAATAATAAAGTTAAATATGAAAATACGAGTGCCATAGAGTGATGGTTATAGTAAACTCCTTTGATTTTTCACTAAGTGCAATTAAGTTCAATGGTGATAATTCTATTTTTATTGACAACCTAAAGATCAATCAGTCATTTTGAAGAAATTTGGATATATTGTTAATGTGTACCTGTAGCATTGCTCATAGCATTGAGTTCAACAGCTCTGAGAAAAGACAAAGGCCTAAATAACTGCTCACATCCTTATTAATTCACCGTCCATATCTGCACAATTGTTTCCCAACATGGACAATTGTATTATTAAAAATAATCATGAATGCATTATATCATTTGAAATGACCTCCTGTAATCACACGGAGAATGTCACTTGGTCTAGACAGTGTAAATAGAATAAGCAATAAATAAAAAGTAACTGCAAACTAAAGCAATTAGCAGGAAAGAATAAGAATTATCTGAAATTGTCAATAGATTCAAAAATTCAATTGTTTCTAAAAATTAAATAGTTGTATTTGTACTGACTAAGAATTATGCATCTGAAAGTTTTGAGAAATATTTTTTTGTAAATCTATGGGACATATTTTTGATAAAAGTATTCTCATTGTGTATTTGTGACAAAACTAAGTATGGCACAAGGCTATGTAAATTAATACTTAGCAAAAAGTTTTACAAAAGAGCAGCTATCCCTTAGATTATCTTGGTTAACTCCTTTGCATAATAAAGCAAAAACGTTTTATTGTACCTATTCCAAACAATTACCAAACCTTCACATAAGTTTTGCAGCAGTTAATCCCTGTTTCCTGAATCAAACAGCAATAACTTCCTCTTCCTCCTTGCTGATAGTTTTGACATTTCCTCTTCATCTCTCAGCTGAACATGGACAATGTTCCCTATAATTTTCAGAAGAGAGTGCACAAAAACCTGGGCACAGGAATTAATCCCACCCTGGTGATAATTCCATAAGAGAAGATAGTTACCTCATGTATGAAAAGAGTTGCTTCCCCTGTTAGAAGCGAAAATGATTGATTAATTAATTAATAGAAGATTCTTAGATACACTTGAGAAAAGAGATATTTTTCCTCAATCTGTCTCATTTCTTTCTGTATTGTATGGTTTTGATTTTTTGGATTTAGGGTCGAGTTAGTTGTCTCAAATATCTCATTTTGTGCAATTTATTCCTGTGACAAGTATGCGTATACTGAATGCTTGTTTCAATGCTGACTTGAAATAGTTTCAAGATAATTTTGACAGTCTTTCTCTCATGGCTGATAAAACTGTATCAGATTGTTTTAATATAATACAAGCATGATAGTATTTCATTATTTGCAACAGTTAATTATACTCATAATACTTCCTCCATTTTGATCATTCCTTCTTTTTTTTTTCTTCATCCAAGTCTAATGAATATTATATTATATATTCATCAGACGATGAAAAGAATTTGTTGGTATTGAAAAGATACACAAGACAATCATTCCGCATTAAACATAATTTTAATTATTTTTAAAATCAGTTCCATATGATCTATGGATAATTTTTTTCCACTATTCAGACTGTAAAACCAATGTTTATACTTCTATTTTTCTTGTGGTCTTGAGATGGTTAAGTGATTCTGAAGTATGAGTTTGGTATGTTCATTGACCAATAGACGTATTGATTGAAACTCTCAAAAATGCAGAAATATTTCAGAAAACAAATGGGGAAAAAAAAAAAATGATTTATCCATCATTCAAATTTCTAACCTAAATTAATCATATATGGCATCTATCTTGGTTACCCCCTTCGCATAATAGAGCAAAAAGTCTTGCTGTACCTATTCCAAACTTCGACAAGTATGATTGCATTCTATGAAGAAATGTATTATTGTACTTTATGGAGTAACTGGCTTACTAATCTACAGGTACAGTTAGGTAAGAGATTTTTAAGTAGTATTATTACAATAGATTATTATTATACTTATAAGTATAATATTCATAGCTCACATAATTGAATCATTCTAGCCCACATGAGTACCAGATCTACTTACCAAAAAAATTATCTGAAGATAAATACCATTGTTGGTCCAAAATGACAATAGAAACCAAAAAAAAAAAAAAAAAAAGCACTTTCTTGAGCAAAAAAAAGATGTTTTAAGATGGTGACAAGAGGTGTACTCATGTAACTTTTCTAGGTAGTTGCCCGATAATGTGATCAGAATGCCCAAGGACAATAAAAAAAAAGAGCAAGAAAGACGAATCTGTAGCCCACATGGCTGGTTGGTCAGGCCAGCTGTTTGAGGGGCTACAGTGATTAGATTATCAATTACTTCATTGTCTTAGGTAATCAAACTTTTTTGTGCACATTAATTTCCTTTGTGCACTTTCTACAATTGTGTATGTGTGAGTGCACACATGCATACAACTTACAGTGAACTAGGTACAAACCTATTGTACTCAATATGCACCTCTTCAACTCCAAGATTTGGGAAATAGAACCCAGTTCATACATATAAATATATTATTTTCTCCTAACTATATTCCCCTGAATTATACCTTTTTATGTAATTTGCTATTAGAGCAAATACAAAGGAAATAAAGAATTATTAGTCCAAGAAGGAAATATGGAAAACAACACACTTACAGGATGTTCACCGAGCTTTTCTACATTGCAGTTAATAAATTAATATTTGACACAAAACAATTTTTGTCTAATAGCTTAATATTCTGGCTGCATGAAATGTAAGTCAAACAAATTCAATTAAAATAAATTGTCATAATTTTTCCAGATCAAGTAGTATAAGTAAAAAAGGCTGAATGGTCATCCACTTGGTGTGCTGATTCCATATTTTGGGGGCCAGGAATAGTATAAGTTTGTTTTCTCATAATTGAGGATTATGTCAATATATATTGGATCTATTTCTGTTTTCACATACAACTTCTTATATCTTACACAGATCAAAGATGTTGACTTTGTATGAGCTTCATATTTTTACACCTAACTTCATTCTAAATTGAAGCACCATAACTTCAACAGTCAGCATTAAAAATCTTTTGTCTATAACTTTGAGAAGAGTCTTTGACAAACCAACTTTGTTTCATGACTACATTGAAAATGAAAAGAGCTCGAAAATGTCCGAAACAAAGTTGGCATATAGCATTAAAAATCATTATTTCCAAATTATAGATCTGCCACCAAGGATGTTTGTCCCATCAAATCCTGACTAGTTTAATTCCCTTGTTACTTGTAATAAAAAAACAACTTAGATACCTCCTTTCGTCAGATAGGCGTACAGACATTATCTCCCCTTAGGAGAACTCTTCTGTAAAACCTCTACTATAAAATAGCTATCAACACTTTGGTTCAGGTGGACCTTATTAAGTTTGAGGCTGAATAAAGCTTTATGAGTTCTAATCTTGTCTTGCTTTCATCACATTACTCTTTGAAGAAACAATCTTTCATGATTCCATCATTTGCAAAGGTCAATTATACTCATAAAACTTCCTTCTATTTCTTTTACTCCTTTTTAATCTTTGTCAAATTTTCTTCATCATAGTCTAATAAATATCATATACTTATCAGGGGACGAAAAGAATCAATTGGGTATTGAAAAGACACACAAGACAATGATTCTGCATCAAACATCATAATTTTAATCATTTTCAAAATCAGTTCCATATGATCTATGGATAATTTTTGAAAAATTTTTTCAGACTAAAAAGCCAATGTTTGCCCTTCCATTTTTCTTGTGGTCTTGGGATGGTTAAGTGATTCTTGAGTACAAGTTTGGTATGTGTATTGACTGATAGATGTATAGCTTGAAACTATTGAAAATGCAGAAAAATTTCAGAAAACGGATGTAAAAAAAAAAAGGGGTGGGGATTTATCAATGCTTAAAATATTTTACCTAATTTAATCATGTATGGCATTTATCTTGGTTACCCCCTTTGCATAATCAAACACGTTTTAATGTACCTATTCCAAACAATTACCAAAGTTTCTTTCAGTTTGTTAGCCTTCACATAAAAGTTTAGCAGAAGAGCAGTTGATCCCTCTGTAAGATAGAAGAAATTATATGTGAAAACAGAAATAAATAAATGTGATATTTATAGATAAAATCCTCAGTTAATTAAAGAAAAACAAACTAATACTACTCCTGGCAAAAAATGAGTGAAGAAAATTGCTTCAGCCTTAGCCTAAAATGGGCGGCTGTGACAGTAGAGACAAATATCTTTATTCTATACATTGCAACATAGAGATGTGTTTAGAAATACTCTTCACTTCGAGGTCTAAGGGAACATCCTAGGTACATTTAACAGAAAAGAGAAAATTCCCTTGAATTTTTAAAAGTGATAAAATCCCTTGGAGCCAAATTTTGTTAGAAACACCTGTCCTTTCGTAACAAAATGAAGCTATTGTGTAGACTATGACTTCTAATTATTTTTTTATAGTAATGCATATTATAACATGATTTGTGTTTCAAATATAAACAAGAACCATAAGTTCAACAATGTGTCCACCATCTGTGGTAGTAGTAGCAGAAAGAGGAGGAAGATCAAGTAGTTTGATTCTCATACTGATAAAATATCATATGAAATATTCCGCAAGTATTTTTTTCAATAAAGATTGTAAATGGCCATTTTTGGCTTTCTTCTATAATGACATCATAAGCAGCTAGTAAAGAAGAAAATTGATTGGAATCGATTTTCTTTCAACGCGTCACACTTTTCAATGACATCATACTTCTTCTTTCCTCTCTATTTCTGTTGTTTAACATAAGTGGGACTAACAAAATGACCAAATCACATAGAGATATAGATACACACCTCAGAACTGATTACAATATACTGTATGATTACATAACTCATATACAAAACCTGTATATTCTCACTGTTTCTAATAATAACTAGTTTACCTCAGCCATCAAAGATAATGGCATATATAAAATATACGGTTACAAACACATTGCATTTTATGTTCATAGATAATAGATTTCTATTGCATTGAGCTCGGAGGATAGCGTTTTGTTTACAACAGATTTTTTTATTTTTTGCTTTTATCAAAAATTCAGCATTTCTATTACGTCATCAGAACGTAATATTCTATTTTACATCTTTTGCATCCCTTAGTGTGATAGAAGACATCTACACATTGCTAATTATCGTTTGCTTTGAACTATTGTCATAAGTAGTAATTACGATGATTATTATCAATATATAAGGGTTTCTCAAGATGAAAATACCATTCTATTAAATAAGTTAAGGCCTAATTGCAACAAAATTTCACAATCTTCCATACCATAATTTCTTGGCAGTATTGGCAAATATTGTTTGAGTATTGTCAATTAATTAAAACTGTGTGAGATATATCTTTTTTTCCCCAACAAAATGCCAACTATATTAACTTAAGAATTCTTTTTATGAGATTCTCAAAACATTCAGTGCCAGAGGACATCAATTGACATTTTTGCTATTTTATCCAAGCGCCAAACAATATTGACTACAATACCTCCCGCTTCTTGAAATTCCTATCTTGTCTTCATTTTGTCCTCCAAACACTGTTGTAACTAATACCTGCTTTCTAGCAATGTTACCAAGACTCTGAATCCCTATTGTTCAATTCTTGGCCAACACAAATCAGTGATGAAAAAGTTGGCAGGAAAGATGTTAATTTTTCGGACTCTGTCCTTAGTTCATTCATCAAAACCACTGATAACTTTCTACTAAAATTGACCCATGCAATTAAATGTAACTACTTAATTTTTTACTCTCTTTCTTTCTCAAAATGCCTTTGAGAAAAGTGTAGGAGTATTAGAGATTCCATGCAAATGATTAAGAGCTATTTTTGCAAAAAATGATCAAAGGTAAAAAAAAAAATATAATTTAACAGAAAATTGTTTTTCAAGTGAAGGTAAAATGTATAATTATTTTCAATTGCTCTTCGTAAACAAAGTAGGAGTTTATTGTGAATGATAATTTTGTGTTATAAACAACTAAATACAAAATGATGAATATAAGGGACACAGTTGGTAATAGCTGGGAATAGGGATACAGTTAGGGGAAAGCTGGGAATAGGGATACAGTTAGGGGAAAGCTGGGAATGGGGATACAGTTAGGGGAAGGCTGGGAATGGGGATACAGTTGGGGGAAGGCTGGGAATGGGGATACTGCTATGGACAGGGGTACAGTTTAGAGCAGGAATACATTTGGATAAAGGGATACAGCTTGGAATAAGGATGCAGGTTCGAGCTGGGATATTTAGTAGTAGGGATACAGTTAAGGAAAGTTGGGAATAAGGATAGTGCTATAGACAGGGATGCAGCAGGAAACGGGTACAGTTCAGAGCAGGGATACATCTGGGAACAGGGATACATTTGGCGACAAGGATACAGCTAGGAACAGGGATACATGTTGGAGCAGGGATACAGCTAGAAACAGATTCAGTTCAGAGCGGGACTCATTAGGAATAGGGATACAGTTGGGTACAGGGATACATTTCTAAATAGGGATACAGCTACGAACAGAGATACAGTTCAGAGCAGGGTTACAGCTGGGAAGAAGCATACAGTTTAGAACAGGGATACAGTTGGGAATGGGGGTTCAGCCGGGGGTAAAGTTACGAGGAATTGAATTTTCAAAAATAAACTCTTACCTAGCAGATCTTGGAATCAGACTGTTCAAAATAATGTCTACGTCAAATCAAAATAAAAAGTACTTTGAACTGAGAATTCAATTGTAGAATAACTTTTTAATAAAAATGATCCAACAACAAATTTAAAAAGTAGAAATCAAATTAATTCTTTTTTTTATCTAAAATCAACTACATTCATTGAATTGGGAGAAAAACAAAAAACACTATCTTTTTTTTTTCTTTTTTTGCTATTATTCTTCACTGTATTTCTCTCAATGAGATCAAGACTACAAGGGGAAAAAAAAAGTGAAAAATGAAAAACAATTATATAAAGAAAAAAGAAAACTAAGGGAGGGAACTCAATATTTAAACATTTTGTTTTTAATAACCTTTGTCGGTCTGACCTTATCTGGTCTGGGTATCAACAAGCGGTCAGTAAGGCAAGACCCATAAAAAGCAAATTAGAATGACCCAAAGCAGAAGATCAGCGTATCAATAAATGGACAATGGTCAACCCATGACCAGTGAAATTTGCAGTTATTTTCACTTGTAGTAAGTTTAGTCATGAAAAAAATGACAAAAATTAACAGTAAAGAAATGATAATAATTCAAATAATTTTAATGAATTGATAAAATTAAGTATAATATTAATATAAAAAAAGTGATAATAATGACAAAAACATAAAAGGTGGTGGTATTAATAAAGACGATAATAATAACAATAATGTCTCAGAATAATAAAGGTGTTTATAGTATAAATACTAAAAAAAATGAAGCCCCAAAAGCAATGATAAGAGCTTTCATATCTCTCAAAATAACAAAATTATTGACATGACAAGGCATTTTAAAATAATGAAATTTTGTAATGAAATAAGAATTGTTCTTACTTATAATACTAAATTTGTTGACATAGTTCATTGTGGTAAACATTGAAATTATCAAATCAATACAGCAGTAAATAATTTACTTACCTTCATTAGGTCAATTTAATGCTATTTTTATATCAAATCATTATTAATGTTAATATCTCTAAAACTGACATTATATAAAATATGATGTTGGTATCATTTGATCCAATAAAGACACTCATGTGTCAATCATAGTGAGCATATGCTTAGCAGAATGCTCCACGGATGGAGCCTTGTGCCAATCCGATTCTGTATAACTCAACCGAAGAGTTACAAATATTGAACTAAAAATTGTTAAAATGATAATTTTTTTTTACTATGGATGTCTATACAACATTAATTAACAAAACCGTTGCGATGAATTGTAATGGCTATTGTTTGGGCAATGATCATAATACTGATATAACTTGAAATAATAGAACTGTTGACAATTACTGAAAAAGTACTGAGTTGCTGGGAGACTTGGCACCTCTCTATCTCCAATGGTTATCACCAGAGAAATCTGAGGTACAGAAATGAAAATTTAAAAAAAAAAAAAAAAAGGAAAATAATATTTTGGAAATCTAAGGAAGAATTATAACTATCCAGACAACAGCATTACTAGTATCAGCTAGAATACTGCAGTGAGTGCTGGAGTACTGAAGAGACTTGGACTTCAGCAAAAGCCACCAGATACTATTGGTGCGTATACTCAACGGTCACAAATAATAGAAAAATGCAATTTATAGCAAAGGGTATTAAAAGGACGAGTAATTTACATAATACTTTAGTTTAAAAACGCGTTGTCTTCATGCATGTTATATATACATGCCATTAGAGGTTTCATGATGTGGCAGTTTCTTTCATTGGCTGTAGTTTTTCACAGCCTCGTTGCAGCCTAATTAATTATCATTATATGAGAAACAGTCAATAAATCAAAACTACATATATATATATATATATATATATATATAATATACATATATATATATATATATGAGTAGAAAATATATATACAGTAAATCATGTATATTTTTCTTAATTTTTTTATTCTAAAAGTGCTCTATACTAAGAGTAGAGCAAATAAATCAATATTACATGGAGAGTGAAGATCTGTTACAGAAGCTACCTCTCTGTTTCACTATACAAGATTATTCAAATAATTTCTATTTGAATAATCTTGTACATTGAAACAGAGAGGTCCCCACTGTAGTAGACCTTTACATTCTGTGTATTTTTATATATATATATCTCAGTAACCCCTTACCTCAGGTTTTTCATATATTTCTTCATTTCAAAAGAATAAAGAATCTTTTATCGACAGAGAGATAAGGGACACCAAGAAATAAATTTATCTAAAAAAATTCAGCAGATTTTTTTTTTTCATTAAAAATACCAAATAGTAAAAGTGTACCCTGTTTAAATTTTTGAAAGAATACCATTGATTTTTTTTTTTTTTTCTCAAAAAATTCATTGAAAGCAGTAATATGAAATATTTCAAAAAATTCAAACCAAAAAATTAAATAAAAAAACAATTGTTTGAAAAATAAAAATGAACCGTTAGGAATTTACAAACAATGAAAAAAAAAAACATAATTTCATTTTTTTTTCTTTTCCACTCAAAGAAAGTAAAATCAAAAATACAAGACAAAAATAGTAAAAACCAAATCAACAAGATAATTCTTTTTAATGGAGAAGCAAAAATTTACCTAATTTGTAAAACTTAGAGACAACAATGAGTTTTTATAAGTAAATTTATTTTGTTAAATATGAAGCAAAAATGAACTTCTAGTTATTCTTGCTAGTTTTTATGTGTGTTGCTTTGTTTAAAGTGAGATAAACAAGGAAAAAAAACCAGGTCAATTACCTGATCGTATATTAATTACTACCACAACCTCTTCCACTGAAACAAATAAAGAAACTTTAAGCAATATTTGTTTTTCTCTTTATTTTTAGAGTCAAGTTAAAGAAGCCATTCACTGCAGAATTAAAAAAAATAGTGAACTCTCAGTATTTCTCCCAAGAATATGCAATTCTATTCTATAAAAAAAAAGTTTAAATTGCTTTTATAGTTGTATAGTTTGAATTGTATAGATATAGTAAACAATTTTTAACATTTGATATACATATGTGCTTAAAGATAAGATGCTTATAAAAGTAAATATAAAATAAGCAAGAATCAATTTTTGTGTAAGCTTTTTAAGGAGAAATGTTTTAGCTACCTTTTTAACAACGTGCTGACCGATTGGAAAAAAAAATAGAAATAGTTATCAGACCATAAATTTGAAAAATTTCTAGAATACTTTAAAAAGTGTATGTATAAATGTGAAAACCGTCAGATTTAAGATTGAAATTTTGTATGAGTGGTCCAGTCCTGGATAAAACTCAAGACTGTTTTACAAGATTGAAAATCTTCTTGGAATGACACCTAATTTGTATGGAGTTTTTCTGCCATCAGTGAAATTCCAATTGCAATGGCTAATCATTAGTTGTCTCTGTACACAGGTAGTACTTAGTTGAATAGTTAAGGGTTTTGAATTCAAATGGTATCATTTCATCTATCCCTTTGCAGTTGATACCAGCACAGTGAAAACTTTGAACTTTTCTATCAATGAACAGTTCAGATTATTCAAATTAGACTAAAATATAGATACCTTGCATAAATGAATCACCTTTGCTCACATGAGTACCAGAATTAATTATCTAGAAAATTATGTAAAATTATTTTTTTCTTTTAAAACATTGGATCTTTTATTGAAAAAATACTAGCGCAAAATTTGGGCATTGTTGGTCCCAAAATGACCATAAGAGACCAAAAAAAAGCAGTTTTTTGGAATTAACCAAATAAAAAAAAACTTTTTAGATGGTCTTATGGTGTATTTGTGCACATTTTGAAGGTTGTAGCCACGAAAGTATGACCAGGAGTGCGCGGAGACATACACAGATAGACTGACAAGTGAAAATAGAAGAAAAAGTAGCCCTCTCGACTGGTTGGTCAGGCATGTCATTTTGGGGGCTACAGTGATTTGATATCTGCTTTTTGTTTGAAGCGTGATCTGGGTGGTTTTCCCATGAGGAAATACAATGGATTCCCTTCGATGATAAAACAATGGTGTTGATCTCTCTCATTCTGAGAACAACCCCGATTGAATATTTATTTATTCAGGGCCACCCGTGCATACATTCAAACCCAAAGTGATTACTTCCCTGCATTTGGCTATATTTCAACTTATCTTATCAAGGATCTGTATTGTTCCATATGATAAAGTTATGAGGAAATCAATACTTGTATAATCAACTATGTGAATAAGGAAAGACAATTTTAGGAACTAAATTTTGCTTGAACTGAATTGTTTACAGTAGTGAGCAGAATAACAGTGATGATCAGAAAATAAAGAATGAGCCCCGGGTGGGATTTGAACCCATACCCGTTTATCATGGGAATACCTATGTAGCCTAGGTCAGCACTAACCAATTGAGCCACTAGGACTCTGACAGTGGACAGAGGTTCAAATTCTTCTCTAATCGTTGACCGATTCTGTTACAATTGTTTCTCAAAGAACTATAGGTATATGGATATTTCTATGAATATATTATTGTTCCTATGTCGACAGTTTGATAAGTAATTCACATAGTCACATACCAATATCCATAAGACTGTTTTAGGAACTAAGTTTTGCTGAAACCAAAATACTAATGTCCATGACTATTAACATCAACTAAGTAAAGGTCAAAGTTGTATAGTAATGAGAAGATTTTATATCTAAAATCTACAGAAATCATTTCACTTCCTCAACCATTGATACTTAAGAGAGAAACAGTATATAAAAAACTGGCACAAGACTATCTCTTCTGGGGTGATAGATTGAGAACTCAAGTGATTAACATTTACATCCAAGGTGAATATGTGTGTGTATATATATATATATATATATATTTTATGGAGAGAGTGGTCCTAATGCCCTTACACATATTTAAATCCTAATAACTTTAGATGTACAAACATAAAAAACATGCAGTTAATGTTATATAAAAGCTTGATTTTTAAAGATTTATAAACAATAATTTCAGCAAGATAGGGCACCCCTTCATTATACTTTGAATGTCTTACAATCATCAAATGATATCTTCCCAAGCAAATAGATCAATAGAGATGGACCAATTGGTTGACCACCTCAGTTTGCTTGATCACCCCTAACTGGATTTCTTCAGATGAGGTCATCTCAAAACATTTGTCTACTCATCAGAACCAAATTCTTTGGATGAACTTGAAGCCAGGATTACAAATGCAATCCAAACAATCACAGAAAAGAGGCTGAGTTATGTTTTCATGGGGTTCAAAAATTGGCTTCATCGCTGTATCACAAATGATGGCGGTCATGTTTAAGATTGAGAATTAACAGCACTTTGACAAGAGCTTTAGAACTCGAGTTTTCATACGCTGTTCACTATATAGTTGTATTATTAGTACATGTTGAGTGATACATTTTCAAAACAGCACAAGGACTTCATGACCACTCATAAATATTATGTACATACATACACAATGTATAAGTCAATGTGACATACTAAGACTTCTTCATAGTAATTATCTTTATAATGGCAAATCTCTTCTTATGGACAGCATTCTGAGGAAAATACTTTAGATAGTATAAAAATTCTTTTAAAATTGACCACTTTCAGCAGATACTTAAGCAATCATCAGGATTTGCAGAATGTCTTTCATGACCTATAATTTTCTTGTACCAATTCACATGACTCCAGCAATGACTTCCAATAAAGCATTACAATAGACAAAAACCCACGAATAATATTTATCTTTAAAGGACCAAGATATCATTCTCTTTAAATGGTAAATAGAACTAACAAAACAATAATACAGATCCTGATGATGCCAAAAACACTCAACCTTTAGGACAAGCACGTGATTTTAAATATAACCAATAATCTGTAAATATGAAAAGAAAATATTTGCCATTACTATCTAAGCAGGATCTAAAATCTAATGAAGTGTACCTAAAAGATAATAACATAAATTGCACTGTCATCAATATGAAATCAGCAAAAACACTCAACCAACTACTAAAAATAATCTTTATGTAAATAAACTTACTTGTTCTCTCTTAATAAATACATCATTTTTAAGAAGATGAAATAGAGAGAATTAGGAGAGAAGAAACTTATCTTTTTTTGGTTTCAGTATGGTCAGACTTCTGATTCTTAAAATTTTTTTTTGTAATATCACCATAGCAATTCCTTCAGGTACATGCAAAAAAAATCAAAAACTAATTTTTTTTCAAAGTCAATAAGAAATTTCTAGCAGATATTCACAAATAAATTTTGGGGGTTATTTTCTGTCCTCTTACAAAACGTTAATTTTTCAAATGCCAGGTCATATTTCATTTTACAATATTAGTCTATAGTCACACAACTTTTAAACCACTTCTCTTTCCTCATTTTGTAAACAAGAAAAAATAGTTAAATGCCTGTTGAAATAATAAAATCGTTGTTGCCAATTTTGCATTTTCTGCGCTAAATCTAGCTCATTTCTTGTTTGGGCAGCGCAAAAATTTGACATTTGGCGCAATTTTTAGCCAGTTTTTAGCACTATTTTCCAGCAATATTAGCCTTTTCAGCTATTTTCCAGCCATTTGTAACTATTAAATGGCCATAAAAAGGGCTAACATTGTTTTGGCTATTTTGTAGTGCCTTTTGGCATTTTTTAAATGCTTTTTCAAGATCAACTTATCGCAAAAATTATTTGAGTTGGCAACACTGGATAATTTATAAATACGATATGATTATTGTGATTTGTATGTTTTTTTTTTCATCTGCTTAATTGTAATGTATTACAATAATCTGTATAAAAAACACTTGTTTTTTTTTTTTCTATAATATCTGATTGTTTTTTAAAGAAAATAATTTTATTTCTTACAAAAAATATTTTGGGTGAAAGTAGAAAAAATTAGCGTTTCGGCTGAATTGTAAATCTTTCAAGACTATCAAGAATGAATCCATTGAGACAGAAAGTTGATCACAAAGGAAGAGATATTTTGTTCAATATTTTAAGGTAATTGGATGGCCAACTCTATGGAAAAATTCCTCTTTTAGAAGTATGGTAGGCTATAATGTTAAAAAAGATGATTCTCAAGGGTTGCAGAATAGGGAAACAAGAGGAGATAATCTAGACTTCATCTACAAGACTTGGCCAATACAGGCATTGGAATAGCGTGGAATAGCATCAAATAGAGGCTGCCTGTGTTGGTTAAGTCCCTGAAATAAAGCTTGGATTATCTCCCCTTGTAGCCCAATCTGGCAAGCCTAATGAAGCTGACATTAATTACAGTAAGTCTGATTTTATTGCTTTTGACCACCAAAAGACTTCAGAGGAATATTTGCAGCATCTGGGGGACCCTGAAAATCTTATGTGGCATGGACACGTTAAAAAGCCTAAACTGAAATCAGTTGGCAGTAGAAATATTTCCTCACCTTTCAACAGCGCTTTTTCTGAGTTGTTAAGTATTTTACGTACATTCTTCCAATGGACTTGCACCACAATAATAATCTACATTTTTTTGATCTCAGTAGTGCCTGGTAAATGTTCCTCTGAACTGATAAGATAGTAAATTCTCTTTCTCATTTTATAACTTTATATTTTCATGTTGAATAAGTACTTCTGTAACAATTCAAAGAGACATCCATTGAGGTATTTTAACTCCATAAATGATAAGTAAGATTTTTCTTGAAATATCTCTTTTATGCATCAATGTAAATATCTAAATTTAGTAAAAAAAAAAAAAGTTAATGATTGACCGGAAAAATTGATATTGAAACGTGAAGGAATTTTAATTCGTACACTCGATTCGTGTTATTGGCATAGCACATTACATTTTTGTAAATAAGTTCCAAAAACCCTGATATGTTGCTATCGAATTGTTGTCGTACCAGAGATGCTTCTACTAAAAGACAAACGGATTCAATTCTACAGCAAATGGTTCCCTCACTCGAACTCTAAAACTGCTACATTTTAGTCCTTTTTCTTTTTAATATAAAAAGAGCCAAAGCTTCAAGAAAAAGTTATATTTTCAAGAGGAGAGGAATGAAGAATGCTCACCCAAAAAAAAAAAAAAAGTGGGGGTGAATGAAGGATTTTGTAGATTTTACAAGTACACAAACAGATAACATTGAGTACTGGGCATGAAAGACTTGTCTAAAGCTCAAATGCCTACTTCTAGGCTCAAGCCCAAGCCGAAAATCTCATGTCAAAAGACACCAAGACATTAATGAGCTGAGCCAAACATCCCAAGCAATCATAACATTGATTATCAGTCAGTTACCGTGGATTTTACAAGTACATAACAGACTGCATAAGATGGGAAAAACTGGCCCGTTATCACTAGTAGCCTACTAATGATTGAACGCATACCGATCATGATGAGTTCAATAACAAATAGATCTTTACTATTTTCAAAGATCACAGACCTTCTGTTTGAACTAAGATGAGAGTTTAGTTCAAATAGTGAATTTCTATATTATGTTCAGGATATATGTCCCCTAAACTGGAACAGGTTTTTTAGGTTTTCAAAATTGAAAGAAAAAATATATACATAAAACATTTCAAGACAAATACATCACAAAATATTACTAGTACTTATTAAAAAAAAAAAGATTTTTTTTTTGTAATTAGCAGTTGACTATGTAACACCACACAGAACATAAAAAAAAATTCTGTTTTCTTTTCACTGATAAATACCCCAAATGAAACTATATATATATTCTTTATATCTAAACTGATAAAATCAAACATTAGGAGATCAGAAAATCTGAACAAGAGGGTGAAGAATTTTAGAATTATTAAAAAAAAAAAATTTCAAAATAATACTTCTTTCAGCTGTTTTGGTTGGAAACACTAATCTATGATCCAAGCGTTTCGACAGGTATATTTTCTGTGGATCAGTAGGAATCAAACCGAGAAGCATTGTTGGATTTAGAAAATATACTGACAAAAACATGAGTAATCATCAAATACAATGAATAAGTATGACAACCCCCACCCCCAAAAAAACAATTTTCTTTACAGCATTTTGAAAAAAAAAAATTAATTTAATTTATTGCTATTTGAACCATAAATGGTTTTAAAATTTTATCTTGAGATTTTAGAAGTTATGGGTGAAAAAGAATTCTTATTTTCTTTTGTTGTGAGATTTTTGTGTTTGTCTCATGAGTTACGTCGTCATTTAATTTTGGATCGGATACTTCAAGGAAAACAAAAGCAGATTTAACACAAGTTTCAACATCAAGAAAAAACACAATGTGACTTTTTAGCACTGACCTATTCAAAAGCAAACATTTTGAAAAACAAGTTCATTACAGAAAATATCGAATAAAATTCAAAATAAATGAATATGTTGAATATATAATTAGCCATACCTGAAAAAAAAATAAAGAGAAAAAGAATAAAGGAAACCCTTTCTTTCATCATCCTAGACTTTGATAATAAATCAATCGTACAATTTAGGGAGTTATCAGCTGAAATATATATAAAAGAATTAAGGAAAAATGAATAAATAAATAAAATATCTGGTAAATGTTTCTTCGTAGTGGTAAGCTTGTAATTCTTTTTTTATTAAGTTTCATACATGTTTATAACTTGAATTAATGTATATTTTAATGTCAAATATGTATTTCTAATGTAAATTATTGATGGAAATACCTAGAGAGGCATTTTTATTCGATAAATAAATAAATGCAAGATTGAAGTCTTGAGGGAAGAGAAAAAAGAAAAAAAAGCTTTTTCGTTCATTTTTCATTTTTCTTCATCCTTCCTCTTCATTTTTTTTTCTTTCTGATTAATTCTAGTGATTGATTGAAATTTTCTTTGATCAAAAATCATTTTTAATTCAAATTAGATGGATAGATAGAATTTGTTTTGTTTTTTTTTAAAAACCTCATTCATTGTTTTTTTTTAAATTTTTATGGCTAATTTTGTAAGCTTCATCTTAATTCCATTTCATCTTATTGCAAAATTAAGATGAAAGTAAAAAGTCATAATTTTTAAAAATAAAGATGATTTATAAAACTTCATCTAATAAAAATTTGAAAAAAAAAAAAAAACATTAAAAAAAAAGTCTCGTTCATTGTGTTTTCTCTTTTGTCCTTCCTAAATCATTTTTTTTTTTTTTTTCTCATTCTTTTTTCATTTTTAAAATTCTCTTCAATAATTTTCCATACAGTCACCTACTGGCTTATTTGCTATTTTCATATATTTTCATTTCGTTCAACTCTTCTCCTTTTTTTTCTCTCTCTCGCTCTCTCTTCTTTTATTTATAAAATCGAAGTATTCAGCAGTTTAAAAATGGGAACACACCCTGATTAAAAATTGTTGACACCGACACCCCCATCACCTATCCCCAGTATAAACTAAAGAGGGATATTTGCATGGAGTGGAAGTCGCGGAGATAGCTACCCCCCTGTACACGCAAACACGCTCTTTCCAGCTCTGCCAGTGAGTTTATATTTTTTTTTAAATCACATCTTTTATTGCATTGTTTCTTCTTTTTTTTTTTCTTATTCTTTTTTTATTTTAATTTATAATTTGATAAACCATCATCATCATCATCATCATCGTAATCATAATAATAATAATTACTATAATTATTATTGGCTTGTAATTCATTTCATAAAATCTTTGTTATACTTATCTTTCGCTTTTTCCACCTACCTAATGTGCCGTGGAAAACACATTTCTGTATCACGTACAATACATCAAACATTTTTTTGCGTGTTATTCTAAATTACAATTACATCTTTTTTATGTGTTCTCTCTTAAATGTCCGTTGATTTTCATCAATTTCTTTTTCCTTGCGGTTGCATCTTTCCACAGTACTTTCCACAGATCACAGGTTAAGTCACTCCGATATTGGAGTAATCAGTCAAAACAACAGTGTCACATCTCGATGGCTTGTAGAACCACACACAGCAACGGTTGTCCAAGCATTCAAAAACGTTTTAAAACAAGCAGAAAGGCAGCTGGAGGTTGTGGATTCTTTTCATATTACTGGTTGCAAATCCCCACATCCTCCTCATCCATAACCAGGGTTACAACCTAAAAAAAAAACAGAAAAAAATCAAGATGGTTAAATCATTTCAGTTCAGAAAAAAATTTGAATTCCAAAAAGTGATATTAAAAGTTATAGAGGAAAATACATGCAAGGGAGGTAAAAAAA
>OY735235.1:11587330-11627330 GCA_963457665.1 Thysanoteuthis rhombus | reverse complement strand
TTATCCCTGCTACATGCTAACAAAATCATTTTCATGCGAAAACTATACAGTAATAAGAATTAGATATATTGCAAAGGAATTCTGTTTTACTCAATCTACACAACTGTGTAGCATTGAGATATTTCAATGTGTGGCAGGTAATGGCAGGGAATTTGTTTATGTTTATTAAGGCACGGCAGGGATAGTTTTTGCATCAAAATATTTCATTGACAAGTGGCAGGGATAGACAGTGATGCCAAAACTATTGGGCAATCGATGTCTTTTCTCCACAGTCAAATAAGTTGCTTACAAAGAAACCAAATTCTATAAAAATGTTTATGGAAAAAAAAAAACGGTATTTTGGTAGATTTTTCCGAAATACCATAAAACCCTCAACTCGGCAGACAAATATGGTCTCCACTAATGCCGATAGCATAAAATCAAATTATACAACTTAGTATACTAATTTTGACTCAAATATAACTATTTACTGAATCATGTACAAAAAAAAATGAAATGTCTAAAAAAGCATGAAAACAGCACAAATGTGTACATGACATAGCATATGAATATAAATAATGTAAGAGAATATAAAATAATTATAGATAAAGGAAAGATGATTGATTTTTATTTACTTATATCACCACACATTCTTTGCTGATACTAGTACCACATCTGTGTTTGGAGGCTGTTGCAAGTTATATCATAAAAAGGCTTAATAAGTCTATGGCCCATAAAGGGAGTGATTAGTAAATACCGACTCCACTTAGAGTGTAGATAAAGAAGGTGGAGCAAGACACACAAAGCAGAACCATGTCTACTGCCAGCTGCTCACTTCATGCACTAACGGACAAGACCCGCAATTTCAAATATTCCCAATATTACCATTGCAGCCTGAATATTTGCAATGAACAGATTTTGTCCAATATTTGAAATCCAGAGATAAGCGGTCTATCAAAAAGACAGTTACAGTATACGATTTATCAGGCTATAAGGTTGTTTTTTGTTTTTTTTTTTTCTCTCTGAGATGAAGATTTACTTTAGAAATAGATACCAACAATCAAAACCCATATTGGAAATATGAAACAAATAAAAATCAGAGACAACATAAGTATGCCTACATCTTTTCTGATACACTATATATACATATATAGGTATCAAATTGACAGCAAGGAAAAAAGGTTGAATTTAAATTAAATTTATTGTAATGACATAACTTGACTTCCAGATTTATCAATATTGTAATTTCAAGTGTTCAGTTATTTCAAATAATAATGAGTCGTTGTATCATAATATTTGAAATTATAAAGAAACTGCAAAGTAAAAAATGGATCCGTATATTTGAAAAAATCAAATTATACATATTAATATAATAGATTTGGTTTGAATACAACTATTTTTTCTGAAAACTTAATGAATATTTTCTGTCTGAATTTTTTGAGATAAGGGAATATCATGATGTGTAGTCTTGTTCGGACTTTTGTCCTCATCTTGGTTAATTTCTGAAACAAAACATTTCTATCCTTATGCCCTGAGGGTGTATTTTCTACCATTGGGAAGTGCCTGTCTTGGCAATTGCTTGGAATAGGCCCATTAGGACACAACGGCCGAAATGATGTGTTCTAGAAATGAACCAAGATGAGGACAAAAGTCTGACCAAAACTTTACATGATTAATACAAATTGTCAGATGTATCATATCCCTGTATGCATATATATATATATATATATATATATATATTTGCGTTTGTGTGTGTAAGAGAACAATAATAAAATATACAACAAACATATATATAAGTATCAATATGTCAAGTAGGTTGTAGTTCAAAAATTATGCTCAATACCATTACGAGAGCAGTTATAAAATGAGTAATAATTTTTTCCAATAGCTCATTACAGATGGGACATTCTGTTTCACTTGAAAGAGATTTTAAAATTCAAAGTTCATTTGAAAACCATTACACATTCTACACATATATGTGCTTTCAAATTTTTTCAATTTGATTTGCAAGAAAGGTAAAGGCAAATAAGTAATTCTTATGCATTTCAAAAGTTTCTTAAAATTCCATGCTAGTATTGAGATATATAAAGTCATATATATTTTTATAATTGTTTTATTTCACAGCACTCAATACAGGGATGTAGAGTAATTATATAAAAATCATAAAATGTTATTGAACCATAAAAAATTGACATTGTTTCACTATCAAGATGATTGTTCAAATTATTCGTTTGAATGGTGAAACAAGGTTATTTTGTCATGAATCAATACCATTTTATGATTTATATATATTTCAAGAATCATGCTAACAATAACAAGTTTGTCGTAACTCGTCAATGGTCAGATGAAAGGAATAGAAATCAATTTAGAGAAGGGAATTAATAAATTGTTAAAACTTTTTGTGTAACTTTCACCATTTCATAATATTCCAAATATAGAATATATAAACATTGATATGGATTTCAGAGACTTGAAAAATCATTAATAACGTATAAAGCAATACATATCAGAAATATCTGCACCTTGCATAAATGAACCACCATAGCCTGCACATGTACCAAAACTAATTATCAGAAAAAATAGGTCTTTCATCTAAAATTATCTTTTTAAAAAAAGATCTCTCATCTGAAAATTATCTAAAATAAATATAGATTTATTTACAGTTATCTTTAATATTATAGATCTTTCATCGAAACTTATCAAAAAGAATGTAGATCTATCTAAAAATAAACATACATATCTAAAATTACTTGGGACTGTCAAGGAGCATTTCATTCAGTTCATGTCTGACCCATTCTCTCAACTTTTTAATTTTCCCTATTGCTCTGAAATGATATTTACGGTCACTGTTGAATTCCTATAGTCTCCACAAAGTGCTTGAAGCATTCTTCATGGGTCATTGGCCGCTGTTATTAATAATTCTTCATCATTAAGAACAGGTTAAAGCCTCCTCAAAGTTTGTTATTAATATCTATACCTCCAGACCTAAAACCTGATAAGTCATTTGTTGTAATGTATTTGTCAAAAAAAACGGTCTTTTCTACTCTCTCTTAGTACTTGACTAAGAGAGAGTAGAAAAGACCGTTTTTTCCCTTCCAACACTATTGTCTCCCTTCCCTCTCTTCTCTCAGCATAAATATATTTCTTCATTTTTACCTCTGTGAATACTTATGTGTAACATTCACGTAGAAACAGTTTTAGAAAAAAGTAAAAGAAAGTACGATAAACAACATAAGTAGATGAAAATTCGTATCAGCTATAATTTGTCAATCAATGTAAGAAATGAATAAAAGTCATTCCCAACAAAAGAAATCAAATTACAGTAGAAGTCAAATGTTTACATACACCTCATCCCAATACGTTTAAACTCAGTTTTTCATGATTCCTGACATCTAATCCTAGAAAGAAATAAAAGCTGAAATAAATCATTCATCATCATCAGTCTTTTAACGTCTGTCAGTGGATATAAACCTTCCCCAGGATCTGTCACATTTCTCTACCATGGGTGTCACGGAGCCAATATTTTCTGAATTTGTCAAGTTCATCTCTCCATCTTGTATTCTACTGGCCTCGGTTTTGCATGTGGTCTCTGCAGCTCCATGTTGAGAGTCGCGATGTCCATCGGTTGTCTTCCATTCTTGCAACATGACATTTGAGTTTTCTAATGGATTTTATAATATCTCTGACCCCCATTTTCTTCCTGATATACTGTGCTGTCTTGTGATCTCATGTGAGGTTGAGCATGATTCTCTCATGCGCAAGCTGCATACTTCTCAGTTTGCGGGTCTGTCTTTTGATTAGGTTCCACGTTTCAGCTCTATAAGTGACAATCGGGAGAATGCATTGGTTGTATACTCTTCTTTTTAGGATTATTGGGATCATCTTATTTTTTAAGGTCTAGCTCTGCCGAAGGTTTTCTATCCTAGGGTAATTCTTTGCTTGATTTCTTCTTTTGTGGGTTTCATAGAGATTTGTTGTCCTAAGTAGATGTAGTGGTCTACTTTCCCCAGTTTTGCATCTTCGATTTTGACAGTCATGTCCTTATTCTTGATGTGATTGTTGCACATTTTAAACATAAAGTAGTGATCCTAACAGACCTAAGACAAGGAATCTTTACTAAGATTAGAAGTCAGGAATTGTGAGAAACTGAATTCAAATGTATTTGACTAAGGTATATATAAACTTCTTCTTGAAGTAATCAATATTTAATTTAAAACAAAAGAAGTGAATTACATCTGCATCATTAACAAAATATCTTAATATTTATTCATTTGCTTCGTATTTTTAAATGCAAAAAATGAGAAAATTAGAAAGTAGAATTAAAGAAGTAAATCATGCAATATAGGCACTAAAGTCTCAAGGATCAGAAAAAGATTCTAATTTTAAAAATTTACATGAGAGAAAAGAGCATTTTTACAAATGTTTCTTTATTGAATCATAGAAATAGTTTTATCATCAAAGACATAATTGTTTTAATGTGCAATTGAATGAACTAAATTGTTTCAGGTACAATGCATGTGAAAGAAGATCAAATGGTTTAGTATCTTTTAGTATTGAATAATTGATATGAAAAAAAAAATTGAAATTTAAATGCAAAATAGACAATGGATTAACATAGGTGTTAGCAGAAAAAAAATGGATAAGAATGAAACTTGGTGTTGCTGACTCAAGAAATATTTTCAAGCTAGTTTGACTGCCAAAAACAGCTGAATAAAAAAAAAATAGCCAAAAAGCAAAAAAAATGCAAAAAAACAGTGCTAAAAATGTGAAAAAAAAAAAACAATAAAAAAAAATGAAAAAAAAACGTCAAAATGTCCGAGCATCTCCTGGCTAAATTCGCAATTTTTTCCACTGCCAAAACAAGGGACTCATACTTTATCTCCATCTGAAGACAAAGATTTAACAGCCATTGATTAACTCGTGTATAGGCGAAATTTTTCTTTTCTTTTCATATCATATTCTTTACAGAAGATTACGATTTAACTTGTCGTCAAAATAACTTTTAATTTGACACAGAAACAAAAGAATATAAGCGCTTTGTGTTACATTTTAGAGCAAAACTCCTAACACCCAGCAGCATCAGTATCATGAGATCAGTGGCAACATCCACAGTGAGCTGAACGTGGAGTTACCAAACAGGAAAAAAAATTCTTCTCCACTTGCTAGTAATAATTTTACCTATATAAATAAATATATATTGTGCATGCTATCATGCAACAGTATTTTAGCTTTAGGGATGAAATCTGGTCAATTAAGTTTGCTTACCCTGTCTTTGGAGATTTTTTATAGGCTCTATACCTGTGGTCCCCAGTGTGGGTTGCGTGAAAAAATTCTGGGACTCCGAGATAAGGGGTCTTTTTTAACAGAAGACATTGATCAGTTTTTGATAATTTTTCTTTCACATTTGCAAATTTATGACAATCAGAAACAGATTTGTTTTTTTTACTTTTAGTCTAATGTTCCATTTATTATCTTTCTTAGATAAATAAATTCTTAGTATAAAACAATTTTTGTTTCATTGAATGTCATCATCTCAGCATGTTGTATTCATCCCTCTTATAAATGTTTTGTCCACTAACTACAATCTACTAGTATATAATCATCATCAGTCTGTGAATGTCCGACATGGACCTTCCTCAAAATTTGCCAGACCTTTTTTATCATGAGCATTGCAGAGCCAGTACTTTTTGGATTCATCTAGCTTGTCACACCATCTTATTTTCTGTCAGCCACAATCTTGCACCTAACTTCTGGGGATCCATGGTATGAAACATGATGTCCAGCTGTTGCCTGCCATTCTTGCAACATGTCTAGCCCATTGCCATTTGAGTTTTCTAACAGTTTCTATGGTGTTTTGGACTCCTATCTTTTCTCTAATATACTGTGCTGTCTTCTGATCTCTCTGTAAACATGATTCTCTCAAGTGCACATTATATAGTTCTGAGTTTTATGGTCAATCTTTAGGTTCGGTCCCAGGTTTCATCTCCTTATATGACTATTCTTTTTAGGACAAGTGAGATTTTCTCGTTCTTGAAAGTTATGTACTAATAAAAAATGATGTTTTTTTTTATATGGATTGGTATCAAGGAGCATATAACTTACTTATCAGGTAATTTATCTTTAATAATCCAAATGTTTAAAGTTCATGTTTTTTCAATGTCCCAGCTCAACCAGTTTGAAGGGTGATTGGACATAAATGTCATAAGACAAAATGTTTTATAAGGAAAACACCACTGATATCATTCAGCATAAAGAAAATTCACGGGAAAAAAATTATTTCATTAAATTATAACATTTTATTACAAAGAAAAGTTAAATATCATTTCATTAAAAATAAGAAAAAAGTGCGACCAAATTTGACAGATTTGGCATTTTTAAAAAGTATTAACACACTTACTCTTTTTTTTTTTATCTTATGAAACAAAGATATGTGATGTATTTTTTATTGTTATTCCATAACAGCCCATCTCATTTTATTAGCTCTGTTAATCTATTTCACATGGAACAATCTATTTGATTATGACAGGAATCAGACAAAACATACAATCAAGCATACTAATTTGCATTTATGGCTTCTTTATGGATAGATATATCTAATTTTGAAAAATCCAAATAAAATTTTGTCAATTGCAGAAATTGAAATGTCAAGTAACCAAGATTGCGTCACTTGCAGATGATTGGAAAAATTTCCAGATTAAAGAGGATTAAAAATAGAAAGGGAATCAAAGATTAGTCAGAAAGAATTTATAAACTTCAAAACAAGGTTGCCAGATTTGGCCAGGAGGGGAGACAATCAGAGCTTCATCATGGAGACTTACCCAACACAGGCATCTGGAGGCAAGAGTTCAATACTTGCCTCCAGAGGCGGTATTTAACTTCTGCCTGTATTTGGTAAGTCCAGTGATGGGTGCAGCTCAAGAAATCACTAAACTGATAAACCAAAAAAAAATTTAGCAGAAGCAAAGATAACCGGTTTAAAACCCTTAAAAACAGGCCTAGACAGTCTTTGTTTTCTATGTTATAGCTTAGTCAGAGGTTTCGGAAAAGAGAATGTCAACATCAGATGACAATCAAGGTGTATGTAGATTATTAAATGAACGAATGAAATTAAACATTGGTTTACATTCAATGTATGATTTATTTAAAGCTCTATGTTTAAGCTACAACAAATTAAAACTTTAGCTCTCCACGTATGTTTATAAGGGTTTTAGAACAGAAGAACTGAACTGAAACTACATTCATATGATAAAAGCGGATGGCGGGTATCCTTGCTTCCACTAAATTTTTAGCGTTTTCATTGGCTGTACCTACCACAGGGTAAATCTTGAAAATGAAGCTTGAATTATCTCCCTTCTGATCGAATCTGGAAACCTTGCTTCAAAATGTTAGTTAAACAAATCAAACCTCAAATGTCAAATTTAAAAAAAAAATTTTTACAATATGAAAGAGCACATTCTAAAATCTCTAAAAGCATTATTCTACTTGGAGATTGATAGTTTTATGAATCCAAAATACAATATCAACTTGTGACATTATTCTCTGATTGTTGTTCAAAGGTTTGGGGTAAGAAATCAATAAAAAACGGGAACAGAAAAAAAAAATTGGCCCAATAAAGATGAAAAAAAAACTTGAAAAAATCAGAGAACAATAGTCACAATGAACAAACATTATAAATACCAACAAAATGGCATAACATATATAAAACAATGACATGTTTCGCTATTTTCCCAACATTGAAATACATTAAGCCATTACTATCCTTAACTTTATAAGTAAAAATTTTCAGAAGCTCAAATAGCAGCTCAACAGTCAAAGGTTTTAAAGGTTTTCTCATGTGCTCTTTCTAATTGTAAAAACCTTTTTAGGAAAAATAAGGTAACAAGTATTACCTATGATCATAAATTTGCTTCAAAACTTAATTTATAATTATTGCAAATTAGGAAATTTCATTTCTCAAAATAGATTGTCAATAAATCTCATTTAACCAGAAGCTTAAAACTAGGACCCTAAGGTCAGTGGTTCAATGATCTATCGAAGGGAGAATCAGTCTGTGATTGGAAAGAAAAGGTTAGCCGGGTTAGTGCTGTGAATGCAGCAGGAAAAGAATTATTGAAAGATTTTAAATTTTCTTTTTTTTTTTTCTTTTTTTTTTTCTTTAAAATAAATTTGAAAAAAGAGAAAAAAAAAAAAACACAAGAAAATTCAAAGTTAGCGTAAGGAAATTACATCACTCCTATGAACACCGAAAATGTACAAACAAATTATAAACTTGAAACAAAAGACACAGTTACGCAATTTGTGGAATAGTGATCATAATGAAGCTTTTCAGATTACATGCTTAGATATATAGAAAAATATTTTTATAATTCACTGTAATGAATTTCATCATGAGTACGGAAAGAAGAAAGGCATAATCAATGACATGAAGAAAACATCAATTGAAATCAACTTGAGAAAGAAAATATTGAATTTAAATGCTGAAAATAGACTATTGCAAAATAGTTTACAAATGTTTAACAATATAACTGGCAAGAAAAAATAAAACTTAGTCAATATATTCTTTGGTCTTCCTCAGGTGTATAAGAAATTCGGTTGGAAGAAGGTTCTTACATAGTTAATACTCGATCTGAATGCTAGAGACTCTAGCAGGCAGCATCAATATTTTTTCCTGCTATGTTAAAGTGGGGGAAAAAAAAATCTGAAAACATATCTGCATCCTTAAGAATATTGGTTCAACCTTTGTTTAGCTGGATAATATTTTGAATATATGTGTAATCAGCCAATCTGGGATTTGTGGGCAGTTCCTTTGTGGACACTTTGTAATCTCATTTTTGAAGATGTCCACAATTACAATGCACCGAGTAGAATTGCATACCCCAATCTTTACAGTACACTCACAAAATAGGTGATATCATTTTTCTCAGTTATGAGGATTCTAATAATGCCTTTTTTCTCATTGTACACAGCTACCTATATTGTGTTTAACTCTATAGTGGCCTGATTCATGTAGCCTTTTTCAAACTCATTTGAGCAGCATCCTTTCTGCATTCTCCAAAGAGGTTTCCTATTTATTATATATTTATAATTCCCAGTATCCAACTCCTGCCATATCTGGAAAGGTCAAAAGAACTCTGGAGACACTATCTCAAAGAATAACCCTTCCTGATCTACTGGAAATATACAGGATAACCCCAGCTCTACACCCTATCGACCAAGACTGTAAGTGCAGTATCTGTCCAGATAAAATAATGCTACAGTTATCCCTAAGCAGTGCAACCAGAGGTCACAGCAAGAAGCTACAAATCCAAACGGTCACTGGGGTTAGAAAACACTTTTTCTCGGACAGCTTGTCCCAGGATCTATCGGAGACCACGGTCTCTTCTCAAATTATGGAAACTGAGTATTCAAGAATGAATTTTCATACTAAATAATAAAACCATAGTAGAACTCTATAAGTTGACTTTACCAATAATATTGTCCTGATTGCTATACAAATTATTTGAATTTCATTCTAAAGAAAGGGATACACTTCAGATATGTTCACTGTATTCGACTTCATGGTATCTCCTTAGAATACGGCTTTTTTTTCTGTTCTTCAAGTCTAATTTTCAGGTCAGCTACTTTATCCGTTATATTTCTGACCACAACCACATAAGATATTATACACGTATATATAGTGTCAACTTTTGTGAGGAAACTGTATAGAGTAATTTTGGTATGGAAAAACACTCCAATTTGACACAAATCCTTGGATATTTCCAACCACGCCTCTAATATTAAATAGTTTTATAGTATTTTTGTACATTGTATCTTAAGCGGTTGTCCCCCAATCCAAAAATCGTGGTGTTATTTGGGATGAATTGTTATTCCTTAAGTGGATATGAAATTTCTCGTTCAATTCATCCTGGGTAGTGTCAGGGTCACAGCTTATGATTTTTGCTCAATATTGAAGGGCAATGAATTAAGGATAGTTCGAATTAACATCCAAGTACAATCCTAAATGTGTTGGCGTTCAATATATGGATCCCTTAAATCCACACTCTGGGGATCATCAGGATATTTGAGGAAGCAAGCCTGTTGTAATGTTGTTCTAACAGAGTTTACATGATGCAAAAGTGCCTGCATGTTCCCTAATGGAAAGATCCTTTTCCACCAATGGCTATAAAACTTTCATCTTGTTGGATCCATGGTGAATTACGGAGGCACAATAGAGGGGGCAGTTACCCCTGGGTGCAGATGCAAAGAGGCACAAAATTTCCTCTGATCTATAATGACTGTTAATTAATAATTATACTCTCCTTTAGGATATCACGCAAATGCCCCCACTTGCTATCCCCACCTCCGGGCATCGAGAACCCTTGCTATGCCACTGAGTGAATAGGTCCACTATATCTAGGTTTATCATCTGTGATAAAATCATCAGTGCCTCTCAAATTAGTCTTACATGGAAAAAATTAAAACCGCCCGCACGAATCTCGAACATCGAGATGTAGGACTAGCTATGGTAGGAACTCCCTCGTATCAAATAAATTATACACCTGAGGAAGGTTGGAGAATACATCCTCAAAAAAAATATAAAACTAACGATGATGAGAATGTTAATCAGAACAACTTCTGGATTAGTAATAATTACTCATCTTAGAATATCAGACAACATTCATTTTTTTTCTTCCTGTCACATTTTTGATATAGGACTGTTCAAAATGTCACATATATACATACTATGCTTGGCTTTCATTTCATATTTTCTTTATTTGTTGCTTTTTCTGATGTTTTCTCAAGTCACTGTTGCAATAAAAATTCAATGAAAGTTAGGGAAAGTACTTTTTATCCAACGTCAAACTGAAATGTCATCTCGTTATGCAAATGAAATATAATAATAACAATAATATTTCTTCAACAAATAAATGCCACTTGTGCAACGAACGAGTAGAAAATATTGATCACATTGTGGCAGGTAGTAAAAAGTTGGCTCAAAAAGAATACAAGTGAAGACATAAAGGTCTGTCTCAATTTGCACTGGGCACTCTGTAAGAAATACGGCTATAATACTTCAGATAAGTGGTACAGTCATAGAATAGAGAATGTGCTAAATGAAACAAAGATTCTATAGGACTTTGATAAACAGACGATGGGGTAATTGAACAGTGTAGACCAGACATTATTGTACATGATGTAAAAAAAAGAGAGGGTGTCTCATAATTGATGTCGCAGTACCTGCAGACAAAAACATTGCTAGCAAAGAAGTAGAGGAGATAGAGAGAATCTGCCAACTTGAAAGTGGAAATTTCAAGAATGTGGGAACACCCAGCAGCAAAAGAGATAGTCGTGCCAATTGTAATCGGAACATTAGACCCGATCCCGAAAAAGTTATCATACAATATTGATCAGTTGGGCATCAAGACAGACATTCTCTAAAAATCTACCCTCTTTGGAACAGCTCACATTTTAAGAAAAGTACTTCTGTTGTGGTTTGACAGATGGCTCAACTGAGTGAAGAACCAATATACATCTTGTGCAAATAAATATAATAATAATAATAAAGATCTCACATTGAAATCATAGCTGCTGCTACATCCATAATAAAATCTCTGAACTTTCCTCACTTTATCAAAATAGTAAGTATGATAAATGTCAGATATAATATCATCTTTACTACTAAAAGTACTAAAATAAGGTCTCTGTCCTTTCCTCATTCATCTAGATTGCCTTGTCGTTTATTATAATTATCATTATAATCACCCTTACTATTGCAATACAGCCTTTTCCCCTCTTGTAATAATTTGGAATCTAGAAATGTGCAATGTTGATGATACACAAAGGAAACAGGAAGCAATAGAAGGAATTCAACTACCCAATAATGAGATCATCAGAAGACTTGGGAGAGAAGAACACTTCAAGTAACTAGGATCATTAGAAGTAGATTCAAATAAAGAATATCACAGAACATGGAAAATTTTTGAAACAAGGATCCACAACAGAAACCTCACATGTATATCCACAGTTAGATATTCAGGACCCATTCTAAACTGGGCAAGAGTAGAACTGAGGGATCAGAGTACAGTTTAGGTACTCATATTTGAAGCTTTCAGCTTCAATGAGTCAGATCTCTTGTATGATAAGAGTCTGTATAGAGTCTTGTATGAATTTTTCATTTAGCCTACGCAATTGAAATATCACCCGATAACTTGGCAATGTTTGTCCAAGGGTCTTGGCAATAGATGGCCTTAGAAATAAAAGAAAAACTCAACTTGGCCAGACTTGTACTCGGGCAATGACAGATATAAGCAACATACTTCAGATATTGAGTACCAATAACTCTTGTAATGGTTGACTCTTCAAAATCCTCTATAAATCTGCTTTGGTATATATAAGAGAAAAATTAGTATAGTTTTCAAGGTCTGAAGATTTTTCGCATAAGCTATTTTTTCATCATCCTTTTAAGATAACTAGAATCATGTTGGTTCAGTTTTTTATCATTTCTTGTTCAGTTTGCCTCCAGTATTGTGTTGCATAAGTCAACCTTGGTCTCACAAAGGCTCTTCTAATACTTTTCATCCAGTCACAGAATGAAGCAATGATGATAAGATTTACTGATGTGTAAAGGAAGAGGAGGAATTGTCAATATTGAAGCTAATATTAACTCTGCTGTGAAGGGATTTGAGAACTACACGAAGCAGAGTAATGAGAGATTGATTATAACAGACATAAGTTGCCCCAGAACTGATAAAAAATAAAAATTGCTGGATAAAAAATTTTGAAAGGAGGAACCAAAAATAAGAAAAGCAAGAGACAAATGAAAGAAATTACAGACAAAATGAGAGATAGGGTTGCATAGAGGACACTTGAAAGAAAAAAACTGAATCCCAATATCTAGCAGCCTAGAGCTAGTGCATTAAACTAAATTATATTAAAATTAAGATGTATGATACCTGTGCCATGACCTTCAGAAAGTTGATCAAAATTAAGAGATTATTATCATTAGGAAGTCTCAATTGCTTATGTTTGATAGAGCAATCATTATTTTCATATAAATGTATATTCATACAGTATGTATGTTTTGTAAAACAGTAGCAAATATCATTTCAATACATTCTTAGTCTTACCTTTTTGATCAGTTAATTTATATCTACCACATAAGTTCAATTCCAGTTTTAAAGCATTCATTACTTAAAAGTAACTCGCCAGTCAATAATTGAACAACCGTAGCGTCAAAATTTGAAGTCATGTGAAAAAAAAATCCCTTAAGAATAAATATAGTAAGAATGAATTCTATTTGTGACATCACTAACGTTTTCCACAGGAAAACATCTAAAATAGAGTTAAAAAAAAACAAAAAAACACATAGATTCTGGAGACTCTAAGTTATTAATAGATATCTCATTTCTAGATCATAGAGAACCTAGAAGTTATAGATAAACCTGTCAAAATAAGGCCCCCCCCAAGCCTTTTCTCTAAAAATCAGAACAAACATTTTTAGACAGGTTTTATTGAAGTACTGATGCCTATTTTCAAGTCAGAAGACAAAACGGTATGGCCAGGAGTGCTGGAACGCAAACACACACAAAAGTGTAAAAAGGGAACCCTTCGCCTTTGGTAGCTACAGTTGTTCAATAATATGATGTTTAAAGCAAGAAAAATGAGTATGACAATTTGCAGAAGACATAGGATGAGAATAAAAGGAAACCTTACTTATTTATACATTCATTTTTTAAAGTGAAGTGTAGGTCAAATTAAGAGGCAGATTTACCTTCTAGGCAGGAGGTTTTGTCACATCACAAATTTGGTCTGAAATAGTATGAAAATATACATATATACAATTCATTATTGCTACAAAAGTGTGAGGCCATTTTATTCCATGTATCATATTGTGAATAAATTTGCTCAAGTTTTGTTTACGGTCATGAATATTCAGTTTGCGGTTGCAAAAAAACAAATAATATAAAGGCACATTGAAAAATTTCCAAGAAGAAACTGTCTTAAATATTAGATGATGTATTGAAAACCATTATTAATAATGTTAGATAGCTATTTTCCTTCATTTAATAAAAATAAACCTTGAAAGGTAATTGCTTTACTGATACTCCCAGAACTGTAACTAAACAAACAGGGTGTCGGAGAGATAGGGATGGAGAATAGGTTAAAAGGTTAGATTTGATCTTCTGCAAGCTGTTTAGTTCTTGTAGCTTAAATGGCAGAGCAGCTGGTGTGTTTAACTAGGCTTCCCTGAAGCAAGTGGGACAGGAGTACAGGTCTCTCCAAGAACTTATCCTTTAATTCTTATCCACATTATTTACCAACTGTTGTAGATTGATGAGTTGTGCTGAGTTAAAAAAAATAAAAAGATTTAAAAAATTGAAATGAAGGAGAATAGGAGTCAAAAATTAATGAAAATGGTTTTCAATATTATTCCCACAGACAGCATAGGCTAATTAGTCATGTAACAAAAAAAAGATTAGTAATAATTTTGGGAACTCTGACTAAGATCTAGAAAAAATGAAGGGACCTAAACCAATCTATACCCAATAAACTTTGCCTGATAAATTATTCTGGTAAGGTTGCTATGGTATTTTCTTGTAATTATATATATATATATATATATATATATATATATATATAGTTGTATGCATATTCACACATATGCATACACACTCCCAAATTCGGTTTGAGTATGATTTGATACAGCCTACTTGATATAAAAACAGGCCAACAACATGTTTATGAATGAAAAGCACAAGTTCTTCATACATTAATGTAATTACAAAAGAAAACACAGCAAGAGAGAGAAGAAAGGAGAAAAATTTAGGTAGAAATTATTTATGTAAACTGCATAAATGGCGATATATTTGTGTTTGAAATCTTGCCTCAGACAAAAACCATAAGCCTCTGTACTACAGATTTATGTGTAAATCCTGTTTTACAGTGAAATCAAAATTTCTAAAAGATTATATCTCTGATTCTATACAGTTTATTCACATAAAGTTCATCACATATTTTTCGCCAATCTTTCCTCTCTCCAATGACACAAAAAACATCAATAAATGAAAAGTTTTGTGCATCAATTTATGAACATGCTGGCTTGCTTCCCAGTATGTGGCATGCTAAGCTTTACAGAAACGAACTCCTTTGGAATATTCATGAGGAATAGCTTATAATCATAAATAAATTTCACTGTCTAAATAATACTAACTCATTATTTATTTATTGAATATCCAACTTTAATTGTCATTTAATGAATGTGTAATAAACGTAGCATTGATTTGGCCATATCAAGTCAGTTGTATTGAATTGTCCTTTCTTCCCTGAAATTCATATAAAATATTATCGAATCAAAAAAGGATACTGTAACATCCTTATTGAAATGATTCATTAAGCAAGGTTTAAAGAAATGAACTGACTGGGGTCCCTTCAATTTTCAAATTTTAATCATCAGTCCCAAAATTAAGACATTTATCATTTGCCTTGAAGAAAAAAAATGCCCTTTGAACACAACAGTTAATTGATTTTATTTTGTTATCCCCCTTGTAATGAATTTTTATCATTATATGTTTTATCATTTGTTTTTCTACAACTTATACAAGATTATTAAAGCTGTCACAAGTTTTAAAGAGGGTGATACATAGTAAAAAGAACATCACACTAATTATACTTATCCTGAAATACAAAGGTAAAAATTGTTAATTGACAGAGTAATTTGTACCAACATCATTTTTGATCAGTTATTTCCAAAGACTTCACATCATTAATCACTTCAGAAAAGAATAACCAAGGGGATTCAAGATGAGATTTGAAGTTAGATTAAGAATCAAAACCTAAACATGAAGGAAATAGCGATCATTTCCCCCTTTATTCCAGTGGTTATGATTCATTTTTAGATGCCGAAGTTTGTAAAATATTTCTTCTTAGTTGGTCACCCAAACTAAATAAGAAATACTCAGAATTATTGCCAATTTAGCCATTACCAATTTAACTTGCTTTACTTTCAAAAAGTATCCAAATCAGAGAGAAATTTACAATATATAAATATACTTTCTGGTAAAAACACATTTTGAGAGTATTTTTGAAATTCTTTTATGAGGTAGAATTTATAGTTTCAATATGAAAGAACATATCGAATTCACAATTATTTTCTGAAAATATCTTTAATAAATCTATCTTGCAAGAAAAAATTTTTCTATTATCAGCAAGATATTTTCTAAAAACTTTTACAAAAGACAAATTTTCTTATTTAGGGTAGAAAATTAATTGAGTGCATTTTATAAAAGTTTCCAGTCAGACACTATTTCTTGAGAAAATTGGTGGTATAAGATCCCTCTCCCATGATTTAGACAGAAACTGTTCTGTTGCCATTTTTGGGGCAAATTTCATGATTGCTCTTCATTTAATCAAAATGTATGAGGAATATTTTTCAAATAATTCAGTTCTTGAAAGGATAATCTAAAAATTAAAATCCAATTAAAAATTTATGGAAGAGAAAAATGGAGACAGGTTTTGAGACATGGACACTGACATTAGGGACCTGTAGTGATCACATAATCATAACAGGTTTTCTCAGTAATATTAAGTCTATTGTACTTGAAAAATCTGTTTTAGAAGGGATATCACATCCAAATGTAAGTCAGTAGTCCCCTTACGCTGGGTGTGGCATCAGCTGTCCCTGCCTGGGTTTCCAATATCACAAGTTTCTTTCGTCTTGCCTAATGATATGCAGAGTAGATTTAGAGGCAACAAGCACCCGAAGTGGCATTGCTCACTTCATTATCCTTGCTTACAGCACCTGATATTCCTAAGCAGTCACCAATCTAAGCAGTGACCAGGCTCAACATTGCTCAACTTCCATCATTTCATGAAAACCAGGGTATCTATCATGATTTGGCCATAAGCTACATGTAAGTAAAGCATAATAAAACAGCTTTACCTAATCCATATTCTAGTGATCCAATCAGAAGGCAAAGAAATGATTCAAGGTCGGAAACTGCAATTTAGCATTTGTAGAGATAAAAAGAACCACAAGTTAAATGATGCGTCCACCATCTGTGATAGTAATAACAGGAGGAGGAAAAAGAAGAGCATATAGTCTTTCTTTGAGTCAACTAATTCTCATACTTGTAAAATATTGTGATATGGGTATAGTTTTAGTTTCAATAAAAATTGTAAACGGCCATTTTTAGCTTTTTTCCAATACAAAAATGCCAAACTCATATATTTTATAATGACATTTTTGCATTTTGTTCCCCCGATGATGTCACACCTTCAATGACACCACACCCCTAACTTTCTTCCTATTTCAGTTGTTTAATGTAACTAGATTAACTTTTTTTCTGTGGTACAATCATTCAAGTAGAAGGCATATCAAGTTCAAAGGAACAAATTTCCACAAATGATTCCTCATATGAAAAATACAAAATAAAAAGTGTCGTTCAGAAGAAATTTGGAATCTAATATTACATGCATGCAAGAAAAAATAGAATCTATATTATATATATACATATATATATATATATATTATAATGTGAATTTAAACAGCAATCCTTTGTTAATGTGAATTTGGTTAAATATGACAGACAAGGAAAAACTTTTCAATCTATTTGTTACTTTTGCTTGTACAGTCGAAAGTGCTTGCTCTAATCAATCATTTGGACAAAACTTGCATACATTGCATCCAGAAAAGGGTTCTCTCACGTGTAAACAAGAAAGACTAACAAAAAGGTTGAAAAAATTTTCCTAGTTCCGTCATATTTAACCAGCATATATATATATATATATATATATATATATATATATATATATATATGGATAGATAGAAAATCAGTTACAAGGAATCACAAAAGCAACCCCAATTCATCCAAAAATTATTGCCAGTTCTATTCAAGAGCTGCAACTTTGTGTATAGATATTATATATACATAAAACCTTGAAACACAATGATCAATTAGTTACTTCCTTTAGAACTGACATTAATTTTGGGACAAATCATGTTACTTTTGTGATATATATATATAAATAAATAATCAGGGTTTGAATATTAATTAATTCATCCGACTGTATGGAATTAGAAAGACAACGCAGAAAGCAGATTCGTTGTTAGAAATGAAACTTGTTCATTCCATTGACGTGTTTCATTTGGGTGAAACAACTTCTTAAGAATGTGAAAAAACATTACAATATATAGACAGTGATCAGCTGATTTAATAATCCAAAGTGGTTTTATGGTTGTCCAATATTTCAGACTTGTAATTCAATCTCAGTTCTTTGTGGAGAAAGAGTTATGTGTCTATTTATCTGCTTGTGTTGTCGTTGGCAAAAAGGGTGTGAAGGGTTCAAGCTGAGTTGTCAGCATGGGGGTGTCATTCATCTTACTTATGGTTTTATGGATGTCTGAGTTGAACTGGCTAATTGATGTTATCTGACATGTTTGTGCACAGACACTCATAAGTGTGTGAGTGGTCTGGGTGTGGCTAGGGACCCAATCCACTCTGTGTGTGTGTTTTAGTGTTAGGTTATATGTCTTTGTGTGAATGGAAGAAAATCTGAATTTAAGTCTTGTTGTTTACTGTTCAACCTTGTTTTCAAATTTGTACCTTTCACACAACCAGATAGAAAACAAAGCGCGTGAACACTTATTATTGCCTTAAAGCATTGGATTAATTTTAGGGAACAAAAGCGGTGATTTCCTGAAAATAATAGAATAAATACATAACAATGATTATTTAATAAAATAATTTCATTCTAATGATATCATATAATACTAATATTATGTTTAATGTTTTCTTATAGAAGTAAGCTGACATTATGAAACCCCTCCAACTGAACAAATGATCATGTATAAATTGATATCAGATGAATAGTCCTATCATGGCTAAAATCAAAATTCATGCCAAATAATATATCTGGTATGAAATACTCTACATCTAGAATATACCTGTCCAAAATGACGGGGGTTATTTATGAATGAATCAACACTAAGGAGCCTAAAGCTATTGGGTAGTTTCTTTTTTGATAATTCAAGTAACCTGGTTTCTAATTTTTTTCAAAGTCTCAACTCAAGCTATTTCCATGTGTAATCAAACATTCCAAGTCTTAATGTCATAACAGGAAGCTGAATTAACCAATGAGATGCATCAGACACACAGATAATTTGCATATAGCTCATTATATGGTTAGGAGACTAGGGAAATTACAACGAAATCATCATCATCCTTTTATTCTTCGGACATAGACCTTTCCCAAAGTTTGTCACACCTCTCTATCATGGGCGTCACAGAGCCAGTACTATCTGAACTTGTCTACTTAGTTATACCATCTCATATTTTGCCTGCCATATTTTCGCATATGATCTCAGGGCACCCATACTATAAGTTGTGATGTCCAGCAGTATCGCAACATGGCCAGCCCAGGGCCATTCGGGTTTTCCTATGGTTTCTATACCTCTGACTCCCGTTTATCTTCTAATGTATTGTGTTGTCTTGTGATTCTCTCTTGTACATATTTTTGCTCCATTGTTTTAGGAGTGTGTCCAGAAAACCAACAAAACAGCAATCATCTTAGTATCCAAAAAAGTACTTCAGTAATGTTGCCTGAAATTCAAACTACATTTCAAGTTGTACATAACATTCAACATTATATGCACCCTGAATTTTTTAAATGTGGTAATGCAACACAGACAGTGAAGACCATCTGTACTGTGACCCCAGATGCATTGAAAGAGTAAATGTCACGGATGATTTCCCAAGTTTATAAAGAGCGGCAGTGATCTTCCTGACAAGCCTCAATCTGGAAGCTCGACTAATTTAGATAATGATCTTTTGAAGATGTCTGAAGCACACCCTCGTCAAAGCAGCGAAGATCCAAAAAAAAGGCACAATGCATCATGTTCAATTACACATGAATATCTCAATCAAAATTGGAACAAAATGTAAGGAAGGAATCGGGTTTCCCCATAAACCCTCTCAGAGAATCGAACACATCGTACTCAACCACTTGGAACAGACTGTTGACCAGAAATTAAAACCTTCCTTTTCTTCATTGGATTGTTGTAGAAAATGAAAAATGAGCACTGTATGTTAGTAATTAAAAAGTAGGGATTATTATTACCCCTTTTCAAATCGAATCCAATGCTTAAAGCAGAACTTCATCATTAGATGGGTTGCTTTGCATCTAATTGAACATCACAGGTATAGCCCACTATAAGTTATTGGATCCTATAGAAACTATCACTGAAGACCTTTATTGTCAACAATGCAAGCATGTCAATGGTGCATTAAACCAGAAGAGCACTCCTTTGGTGAACAGAAAGAATGTCATCTTCCAACAAGACAATGCAAAGCCTCACTCAACAAAACAAAGCCAAGAGAAAATTAAGTCCCAAGACAAGAGAGTTTTACCCCTTTCTCCATATTCATCAAACGCCTCGTATTCAGCATTTGTTTCAATCACTGGAATACTTTCTTAGTCCCAGGACATTCAGAAATAATGAAGATATCAATTCAGGGCTATCACCTTACTTTTCATCAAAACATCAGAAATTAATCAGGAAGGAATGAAAAAATTTCCTTTATGTTGAGCTGTAGTAATTTCTAATGACAACGATTGATTAATAAAATATAAATATCATTAATTAATAAAATTCAACTTAATTACATTTGCAACCATTTAATCTCCCTCTTGAAAGTGCTTTCTATTCTTTCAGACCAACCTAATATCAGTACAATAGGCTTCCACATTGTTTTCTATATCTTGAAAAAAAGACATTAAAAACTTGACAAGTTAATAGTTTTATGCCATTTAAAAATTAAATTTGTTTATATTTTTTGTCTTGTGACGAGAAAACAAAGTTACACTGATTAAAACGTTATTAAGAGCTGTACACGGGTTTGTCTGAATTTCACTAAGTGGGAAAATGAAGAATGATTTTCATAGTCTGTATTTGAATTAATCTTAATTACTGAAAGAAGATTTCAAATTGAACAGAATATCTGTACCTAGCAAAAATGAATCACCGTAGCTCATGCATATTAGAGATAATCATCTAAAAATTATGTAAAAGATCTTTAATCTAAGATTATTTTCAAAATACCAGCACAAGATTTGGCTTTGTAGGTCCAAAATTACCTCAGGAGACCCCAAGAAGCACTTTTTTGAAAAATCAAAACACTATATTTTTAGATTGTGCCTAATGGAGTACTCATGCAAATTTTGAAGGTTGAAGCTCCAAAAACATGACAAGGAGTACCAGGAGACACACATATGGAGACTCAAAGAGAGAAAGGTCAATAGCCAACTTGGCTGGTTGGTCAGCAATTTGTGAATCTAGTGAACTGTATTTGGTTTATCATGTTAACTCCTTAAAATAGCAAAGAGATTATATAATTTGAATTATCATTCTTTATGTATTTTGTGCTATTATTTTCATGAATAAAACAAATATATCCCATATCTCTGAATTTTTTAGATGAGGTATTATTATTTCTATTATTATCCGGACTATCCTCATCTTGATTGTTTTTCATACAACGTTTCGGCCGTTGTACTCTACGGCCTCCATCAGGTATCATCTAGTTGGTGTGGGGAAGTAACGAACCGAACCCTTTATTTAACCGACGGGGGTATATTGACCGCACTCCCCTCTTAGCATTAGTAGTATTATTATTGTCTCACACTGGGATTGAACCTAGAACTATCAGATTACTAGCAGTAATTTTGTCTGACAAAGATGATACCTGATGAAGGCCATAGAGTACAACAGCCGAAACGTATAGAAAACAACCAAGATGAGGATAGTCCGAATAATAATAGAAATAAATATGTCCAGTTTGAAAATCTCTGAAACATTTACCAGATACATTACACATTTGATGAATTTTAGAGAATACGCCAGTCAAAATGCTTTGATGAAAACAAAACTAAAATTGGAAAATCTGGAGTTTGTTAAAGATCTATTGAGTTATAATCCTGAACTACTGAGAAGTATAAAATTTGGTAAATTGGCCAATTCTCAGCAACTTGGATATATTTTTAGGCCGAACTCAGAGATGGAGCATAAGACCTCAGATCATCAAGTCTTAGGTTCTGTTTCTCAACTCTTAACGTCATAAACCACTTGATAAAGCTTCTAATTGTCAGTCAAACTATTTTGTGGCAGAAATAAGGTTAGTTTGAATTATTACGACGGATGAAATAGAATAAATTGATTTTTTAAAAATTTGCTCATAGCTGTAAGTGATGTTCTTTTGTATGATAGTTATTCCGATTGATATTGATATTTGAATTTTCTCATATGAATTCAAGAGTTGATGGAAGGGTAATGATCTTTAAAAGTGTAAGTTTATATAAAAAAACAACCTGGGATTTCCAAATCAAGCTGCAATCAATCAAGCTGTCGATCTAATAGGAATAGATGAAACAATGTTCTACTTCAATGATTGAGGGCGGAAACAAAAGATGCCATCAAGAGGAGATATAAAAGACTTTGGAATCACTTCAAATGCAATCAATAAAGTAATATACTCAGTATTTCAATTATCTATTCTGTCTACTTATACATGCATGAGTTCATTCATATATTTTTGCATATACATCCATATATAGATATATGTATACATACATGTATTTTAAATACAGGTTAAGTACTCCTTATCCAAAATGTTTTGGATTTTTTTCGATTTTAGAACATTTGCATATACGTAATGAGAAGTGTCTGCAGCTTCTCATTATATATATTTGGTCTTTGACTCTCTCTGAAGTAAATATAGTCGTATGTTTATAAAGAGTGATACAAAGATAACCAAGCTTTTACTGAGGTCAAAATGATTCAATGCCTTGGAAATCAATCTCCTCTCTTGACTTTGTATCATACTACGATGAAGTCAAGCCCGGAATTTTTCACTTGAGACGCCATGTTGGCCTATAAAATGTTTTTGATTTTGAAAACAGTTTTCAGAGCTTTGGATAAGGGGTATTCAACATGTAATGTATACTTTGGCAGTAATTTCCCTTTCAAACAAGTTTCATTAAAAACGAGGGATATTTTTTGTCGATTCAACTAAATTATGAACTTTGGATAGTTCCTTTGTTCATGTAACCCAGCAAAAAAAACTAATTCACTAATAAGAAAAACTAATAAAAGAGTTGAATTGACAAGAACTATCCGTCATACTTAATGAAATTTATTTGAAATAAATACATGTAGGTATATATGTATGTATATGGAGATTTATGCACAAATAAGTATATACTGATATATGTACATTTATATAGATGCTTGTACAGAAATATTTACTAGCAGAGATATGCACACATTTATACATCTCTATATAATTTTTTGCAGATATACATATGTATGAATATATACACACACACACACACAAAAAAATATGTAAGTATGTACCTTTATATAAATATGTTTATATATCTGTGCAAACTTGTATCAATATGGCATGTATATAAGTATATATTTACATATTTTTTGTGTTTATGTGAATATACAATATATACACACAGACATATAGACATACATATATAATTGAATAAGATACTCACCTGAGTGAAAGTTGCTGTAGTCTTGACCTCTGGGTCGTTTATTGGGTGGAGGTTGGTAGCAGTAGTTATTCAAGGTTCCACTCCCTCCACTGTTGCCACCTCTGAAAGAGCTGGGCCCTCCACCCCAGGTTTTATTAGGAAAATCTCCAATAGTACCACCAAAGTCTGGTGGTGGGCCCCCAAAGGAACCGTTCCCATTGAAACTGCCCATGCTAACAGCACCACTAGCTCCTCCTCCCCCTGTCCCAAATCCAGTACCAGCAAAGCTGCCACGACCACGCCCACGTCCTCGGTCACCCCTCATGCCTCGCATTACACCTGAAGAAAAACAAACAAGAGAGAAAAGAAACAAATATTAATTATTAAGTCAATGAACACAATTTCAAGACACAATGACTTTATACAGTGGTATTTTTTCAAGCAGATTCTAAAAGTCTTTATTCACATAGTGCTGATCCCAAATTATGATCATGATAACATATCCAATAAGAAGATCATTTAGTGCCAAACTGCGCTCTAACAAGATTTTCAGACTCACTAATTCCAATTTCCAGAACATGCTTACGTTTTTAACCAAGTGCTTCAATAGCATAGTGAGTATTCTAAAAAAATATACACAACAAAAATTTTAAATAACTATTCATTGCTTTGGGATTTTGAACTGTAATTTCAAATGCAGAAATTACTAATGTGTTAAAACCTTCATACAAAATTTGACTTCTTACGCTTCAGTTGTATGACCATACAACTGGTTCAGAAAATCTTGGTTTTGATAATTAATGATTAACTATAAATTCACTTTAAAAAAAAAATTCAGATATTATCAAAGGAAATTACTACTGATCAAAATTACCTCCCTTCCACCTTTGGATTATTGTTTTCATTTTTCAATTCTATTCACAAAATAGTTCCACTGTCAATTAGATGCTGAGAATAAATACTAAGTAAAATTTATCTTTCTCTTAAGTGGATGGAATAAATCAAGTCACAAAGTACAAGAAAAAGATCAGACCCAGTTCAAAACGTGCAAAATTGTATATACAATTTTAGACGGCATTTGACGTTTGTTTCTGTAATGGAAATATTAATATTGAAAGATATTTGTTTTCTCTTTCAAGTTAATCCCCGTTAAAACATCCAAACAAAAACGAATAATCATTGCATCAAAAATAATATGAAGAATATTGCCTGAAATGGAATATAATTCATTAGCAAAAGAAAAAGTTATAAACATATATATATATATATATATATATATATATATATATATATATATATATATATATATATATGGAGTGAATACATTACTTATAAACACTGTTGAGTCTGCTTTCTTCTTTCCTTCTTGTACTCTATTTTTTTTATCTCAAGAATTGATTTTTAAAGAAAAATATGACATCATTATCAGTCTTCTATCATTTGCTGTTTGACGTAGACCTTCCCCAGGACTCGCCAGATCTCTCCATCATAGGCGGCGTGGAGCCAATACTTTATATACCTGTCTAGATTGTCTTCCCATCTGATATTCGGCCAGTCTTGGTTCTGCATATATCTGGTGATCAATATTGTGAGTCTTGATGTCCAGCGGTTGTCTGTCATTCTTGCAACATGACCAACCCATTGCTATTTGAGTTTACAAATGGTTTCTATGACGTCTCAAGCTCCTAATTCCTTTTTCTTTCTCTTTTATCATTCCCACCCTCTTCTTATAATCATTTCTTTCTTGGTCACAAGCGCTGTCTATCTCTCTTTAACCACTCTCTTCAAGTAACTTAAATCCTTACAAATGCTGTTAACCTATCCGAATGAGGTCTCAACATGAAATTTTTCCCATTCTTAGAACTGCTGTACTAACAAACTGCTGATAAAAAATGTTCTTTCTGTTGAAAAAACTAAAATAACAAAAGCAACCAATAGACGAATATCTGAACCTCGCACATGTACCAGAACAAACTATTCGATATTATCTGAATAAAATAGATCTTTGATCGAAAATTAACTAAATGAAATAGATCTTTTATCTAAAATTATATATGAAAAAAAAGATTTTTTTATTTAAAATTATATGAATGAAATAGATCTATCATCTGAAAATTATATTTAAAAATTTTTTTTAAAAAGCACAAGATATGGGCAAAAGAGCACTTTTTTGAAAAGACCGAACAAAAAATTTTCCGATGTTGCCTAGTGGGGTACCCATGAAAATTTTCAATGTTTTAGCCGTATAAAAATGAGACCAGGATCAGCCAAAAACACACACATACCAACAGACACGCAGTCAAACAAAAAGAGGAGAATCTGTAGCCTACTTGGCTTGTTGGTCAGGCAGGCCGCTTGTGGGGCTACAGTGATTCGATAACATGCATTTTGCCAACAAAAACAAATTCATTCCCAAGTTGGAAAGGGTTGATCTGGATGAAGGTCATAAAATACATGCTATTATATTGTGGTCGGTTCTAACAAGAAAAAGAAGACAAATGTGTTACTCTTTACACAGGGCTTCTATTCAGATTAATGGTGCCAGTCTGTCAGATTAGATTAGGCAGGAAGAATACTCTCACAGCAGAGATACTGTCCCTAATCAATTCCTAAGATGAGAGAACTATGAAAAATGTAATTATCCTTTTAATTATTCGCCATCACTAATGATGACGTCACTAATTAAAAGGTAAAACGATACCAATCAATTAATTAAACGATTGCAGAAAGGCTAGGACAAATTACAGAGTGGAAATCTGGAACTAAAAAAGACAAAAGGACAGGTGAGGAGAGAGAAAGGGAGTAGAACAAGAGAAGGGAAGAAAAGAGAAAAAAAGAAGGGAAAAAAAGAGAGAAAAAAAGAGGAGTGGAATAAAGATAGCAGAAGGAAAAAAGTAAAGAAATAGGAAATATCTAAAATATGGCGAAAAAACATCTAGAAACATCTAGATTCTGGTGAATCTAGATGTTGTTAATAAACCCATTGAAATAAGGCAGCCCAAAGGTCAAAAAAAGCTTTTTATCCAAAAATAAAATACGATTTTCAGAAGGGGTCTAGTTGAGTACTGCTGCCAATTTTCAAGTCTGTAGACAAGACAGTATGGCCAGGAGCACTGAGTCACACGCATTTATAAATGGATAAAACCCTTTGCCACTTTGGTTCCCTGCAGATGCTTGACAATCAGAAAGTGAAATATTTAGAAAGGAAGAAAATAAAGAAAGACAAAGGAATGGAGAAATGAAGTCTGGTCAGTTACTAAAAAGAAAACTGTGACCAACGTTTTTTAGCAGTATGCTATACTAGGGGTGATCAATTGAAAAAATGAGGGGAAAAAAGTGGTCAATGAATAAGTTAATTCTCTTTCCTTTTGTATGGCAGTGATCACTAAAAAGAGCCTGAATTCTTTAGAGAAAGAAAGATATGCTGACACAAACTGAGGAATTGCTTAGCGTAAACTTATGGTAAAAAAACATTTTTAGGGGGATATTTTGAAAAAAACATTTCTAGAAATAAATAGGGAGTAAATACCTAAATTTTCAGCCCTCTATCTCCATTGGTTTGGCCTGTATGCATGATACATACATAGCCAGCCGGCTAGCCAGATCAATTCAAAAACTGAAGAAACCTATGTTGAAAGTTTTAGTTCATGGTTTCTAACAGAAGAAGAAATATTAAAGGAAAAACAATAAAAGGGGGATAAAATTTGAGAGGGCAGAGATTTTAGAATGAAGGGGTAGGAAATATTGAATGAAAAGTTGAATAAAAACAAAGAAACCAGAAACCAATCGAAAAATAAAGAAAAGATGTTGAATATGAAAATTCTGGAAGAAAGGAACAAAAAATGAAGGGGAACGAATTTCACTTATCAAGAGTAAAATAAAATTTGAAATATGAGCAGGAAGAAAAGAAGGAATAAAAATAAGCATTTTGAAATAAAAAATTTCGGTGAAAATTGATGTTGATAATCGATTATTAAATATAGGAATAGTTTTCTTCAGTGGCGAAGAATTCTACGAAAGATAGCAACACAACTGCCATTTAATGAATAGAGATCTCATCACAAGAAATACAAACAAGGAAAGCAACAATTATTAGTTCGACTGACAGAAAATATAAAATCTCCGTATATTGATTGAATCACCATAACCCCACAAATGGCCTACCCGATCAATCAGACTCGTGGGTTATGGATTCTTCTCCCTCCACTTCTCTGTATCTATGTGTGTGTGTCTCTCCAGGCACTTCTGGTTACATTTTGGGAAGTAACTTATTCATTGATCACTCGATTTCCAATATTTTAATTAATCACCCCAAACACGGCCTTCTTTCAAAAGATGTTGGTCAAGAGACAGTTTCTCTCGAGTAACTAACCTGAGCTACTTCTTTTCCCTTCCAATCTCTCTCTCCTCTCTTTTAATTAGTATTTCTATCATTCTTTTCCTTTCCTTCTATCCATTCTTGTTACTATTGATCAAATCACAAAAGCCCTAAAAACTGGTCCGCCTGACCAACCAGCCACATGGGTTACGGATTTCTTCTCTCTTTGCTTATCTGTATTTATGTGTGTATTCCTGTTCACATTTTTGGGTCTACAACCTTAAAAATTTTCAGTTTACCACTAGGCTCCATCTAAAAACTCTTTTTTCGTTTTTTTTTTTTTTTTTTTTTTTTTTTTTTTTCAAAAAAGTGCCTTCTTGGTGTCTATGGTCATTTTGGACCAACAATGCCCACATCTTGTGCTGATATTTCTTAGATATATATCAGGTAAAAAAATCTATTCTTTTTAGATATACGATCAATTTTTTTCTGACAATTCCAGATAAAAGATCTATTTTAGATATTTACTTATGTACACAAATGGCCTACAGTGGTTCATCTATGCAAGATACAGATATGATAAATAGATGTATATTTTTCTGGGTTTTACTTACATATATGTCCTGCAAACATACAAAACTGGATGCATATTAACACACATACATGCCCATATTAAGATATACCTGTGTTTTTATATATATATATATATATATATATATATATATGGATATCCAGATATAAATGTATATTTTCATATATGTGTACTCTAGAATGTCAACAACAATATCACAAAGGCTGAACATTCCAAGTTTGGGGCAGATGATTTAATTTATTTCTTCATTAGCATATACAATTACCTCAACCTTTCAGCCCACCCATTCTACAGCCTTCTTCAGGTACATAACACCATGCAACATGATTTTTGTTCCTGGGTAGTGAGTTTTTTTATCAAATTGCTTATTTATAAAAAGTATAGAAAATGTTGATTCCTTAAAATTTTGCTTCTGTGATTAGGACAGCAATATTTTGAAATTTACTTTAACCTAATTGTAAAGTAGGTTAATTTTATATCTTTATTTGAATTGTCAAAAATTTTGAGAATTTTTCCGAAAAACAGTATCATATGAATGTAAATTAATAATTATTATCACAAAAGATTCAGAAGTGAATAGTTTTCCAAGTGGTTGTCATCTTTTATGGTTTTCCTGTGTTCTACATTTATTTGCACAGGCCAGCAGGTTTCACCTTTTATAGTATCAACCAAAGCTACACAGAATGAAATATAAAGATAGCACATGGAAAAAAATATAAAGGAGAACCCAGCCGTCCCATTAAAGTCAAATGTGAAATATAAGAAAGCAATATGCAAAGGAAGGGTAGAACAGTTCAGAATTTTATATTTACCACTGAAATTCACCCATTGTTCAATTGGAGATAGGCAAATTTCTAAATATCACAGTCCTGATCACAAAACCAAAATTTGAAGGAAATAATGGCCATTTTCTATACTTTTTACACATAAGCAATTTCACCCTCTCTAGGGTGAGGTGTAGATAACTGGAAAGGAAGTTTCCTTTTTGCTGTCAAAAAATGTGTTGTTCAAGAGGAAATCCTGTTGAGTTTAGGGGTAGATTATAAGTGACCTATGAATAACAAAGAAGTACCGGAATTTCTATAGAACTCATTCCTTTTTATATAACAACACACACACAACCACACTATTTCTTTGTTATGAAAACAAATTCTACAGTACAAAAAACCTCAACTCCAAGATATTCCATGACCTTTTCAACTAATGATTATCTCATAAGCCAAATTGGGACAAAAAAACGTCTCTTGGATGAAATATCTATATCCAGAGATAAGTGACATTGTAACAAAAATGTCTCAGATGTTCTCAGTATGAAAAAGCAAGAATATCCCTTTTCATACCCAAGCAGGGGGAAGAAGAAAAGGAGAGAGAAGGAGAGGGAAAGAAGGAGAGAGAAGGAGAGGGAAAGAAGGAGAGAGAAGGAGAGGGAAAGAAGGAGAGAGAAGGAGAGGGAAAGAAGGAGAGAGAAGGAGAGGGAAAGAAGGAGAGAGAAGGAGAGGGAAAGAAGGAGAGAGAAGGAGAGGGAAAGAAGGAGAGAGAAGGAGAGGGAAAGAAGGAGAGAGAAGGAGAGGGAAAGAAGGAGAGAGAAGGAGAGGGAAAGAAGGAGAGAGAAGGAGAGAGAAGGAGAGGGAAAGAAGGAGAGAGAAGGAGAGGGAAAGAAGGAGAGAGAAGGAGAGGGAAAGAAGGAGAGAGAAGGAGAGGGAAAGAAGGAGAGAGAAGGAGAGGGAAAGAAGGAGAGAGAAGGAGAGGGAAAGAAGGAGAGAGAAGGAGAGGGAAAGAAGGAGAGAGAAGGAGAGGGAGAGAGAAGGAGAGGGAGAGAGAAGGAGAGGGAGAGAGAAGGAGAGGGAGAGAGAAGGAGAGGGAGAGAGAAGGAGGGAGAGGGAAAGAAGGAGAGAGAAAGGAGATAAGGAGAGAGAGATAACAAAACAATGCAAAAAAAAAAAAACAAACCCAAGTATAGAAACAAGAGAATTCATGAAATGAATATATGAGGTGAATTTTGTATTTTCCACTGAAGTACCAACTGACCAAAATTAAAGGTCAAAGATAATTTTGAAAAAAGAAACTAATCCCCGACACCAAAAAATGAATAAATCAAAGAACACAAAAAGTGGACATCAACATTATGTACGAGGTTACAAGTCATGTTAGTCGGAGAATGATGAAAATTTTCATAAAAACATTCTATGTTCAAGTTTTTCACTCATTCAAGTCAAACAGTTCGATAAAAGACGGCCAAAGTTGCCAAATAAAAAAACTTATTCCTGTTAAATCGACCTAAAAAAAACGTTAAAAAATGTGCAAAATAACAGTTATTCATTAAATGGCCATTTTTATTCACTGAAAATGGCTGAGTTTGTCCAATATGGTTCAAAAACAGCTGAAGATAATTTTAAATCGCTGAAAATAGGACTAAATGTAGGATTTTTGACCTGCCAAAACAAGAGACATGCTAAATTTAGGGTGAAAAGACAGCTACAGTAGATACTGTTTAATGAATTGGGATTACCATCAGCTGCTTTGCCATGCTCTCCTTAATCATGTCCTTGGCCTGAAATCTCTTCAAAAAAAGCAAAAAGTTACAAAGGGTCAAATTTTGTTGGGAAATGCGGGTGTGCACTGCTTGGATTCTGGGCAGTCAATGGTGACAGATACTGATTGAATGATGAATGTTTTTACTGACAGCAGAATTAAAAATAATCAATAAAGACAGGCCCCGAGAAAATGATAAGCATTTTTGCTGACCCCGCAAAACTTTTTTTGGACAAAATGATTGTCCTCAAGTAGTGTTTGTCACTGGAAACAAAATGTTTATTTCCATGGCTTAACAAAGGCTGGGCTCTTTCTTAGGCAAGCAACCCAATTTATGTTATCTAGATCCTAATGAAGCAAACTTTTCCCATAAAAAGTCGTTCACAGCCTGTGGTCCACAGAGCACTCTGAGGAGCAAGACAGCAATCATCATTCTCACCCAAAGGTCATCCACTTTCTTAGTATCCCAGCCAACTATGCAGTTTATAGGACAAATATTTCAAATTAAAAATTTGTCTTTCAATTTAATCAAACACATTTTTTTTTCCAAACGGCACTCCTCACATTTTTGGATCACACTCTTCATATATTCCATTAAAAGTCCTGCATTAATCTCCCTTTGAAAAAGCCGTTCTCTTTTACCAAATGTCCTGGATTAATAAAATACCATTTAAATTCACTGCAAGTCTCATTGCTCAATATCCACCAACCAGCAGAGAATATCAAATATCAATATTATAACTTTCAAATGATTTAACTCTCTCCTTTCTTCACAACATGGTTTTGCATTTTTTTTTTTTTTTTTTGAATAAAATAAAATGCAGTTTCTGAGACAATATCTTTCTTTTTTGATCTTGCTCACCATGAAAAATTTTAGGTCATGCCCTGCTCGACTTTCAAGAATTAGAAAATCACACTAATCCTAAAAAGAAAGGTAAACAACCAATGTATTCTACTGATAGTCACCTATGGAGCTGAAATATAGAACCAAACCGAAAGATTGATGCTCAAACTGAAAACTATACAACGTGCACATGAGAGAATTGAGAGAAATCATATTCAACCCTACATAGAGAGTAAGACTGCACAGTATATTGGAGAAAATACAGGAGTCCAAGACATCATAGAAACTGTTAGAAAACTCAAATGGCAATGGGCTGGACATGTTGCAGGAACAGCAGACAACTATTGGATATCATGACTCACAACACGGATCCTCAATGATCAAATGTGAAACTGTGGCCAGCAGAAAGTAAGATGGTGTGACAAGCTAGATAAATTCAGAAAGTACTGGCTCTGCCACGCCTATGATAGAGAGGTCTGGCAAATCTTGGGGAGGGTCTATATCCAACAACGGATGCCAAAAGGCTGATGATGATGTGTATCTTTTCTCTTTGCCACCCTTACATTTACTCCCCTTTCTTTTCACCAGCAAGTCAACGGTTTTCAGAACAGGGAAAATTTCATGTTGTGACCAATTTTCAAAAAGGATAACAGCGTTTGTGAGGAATTGAGTCACCCGAAGAGAGAGTGGTTAAAGAGAGATAATGTTCTTTCTTTTTTTTTTCTAATCAGTCCAAGGTGCAGATGAAGATAGAAAGACACAATATAAAGAGTGGGCAAAAAAAGAGGATTTTTCTTTTCTTTTTTATATCGTACAATGTCATATTACCCCTTTTTTTTAGATCCATCCTCAAGATAAAAAAAAAATCATAAGTACGAAAGAGAAAGATAAAGAAAGAAGGCAAGCAAACAGACTATATACTCCATATATATCTATATATAATATATATATATAGTAGACCATTACATCTACCTAGGACAATGAATCTCCATGAGATCCTCAAGAGGAGGAAATCAAGTGAAGAATCGCTTTGGGATGGCAAGCCTTTGGCAGAGCAAGCTTAACTTTCAAAAAACAGATGATCCCAATAATCCTGAAAAGAAGAGTATACAACCAATGCATTCTCCCGATTGTCACTTATGGAGCTGAAACATGGAACCTAACCAAGAGACAAACTGAGAAGTATGCAACGTGCACAAGAGAGAATCATGCTCAACCTTGCATAGACAGATCACAAGACAGCATAGAACATAAGGAAGAAAACGGGACCGAGACATCATAGAATCTATTAAAAAACTAAAATGGCAATGGGCAGGCAATGTTGCAAGAACGGCTGACAACTGATGGACATCGTGACTCACAACAGGGATCCCCAGAGATCACATGTGCAACTGAGGCCGGTAGAACACAAGATGGAGAGATGAACTAAACAAATTCAGGAAATACTGGCTCCACAACGCACATGATAAAGAATTGTGGCAAATCCTGGGGAAGGTCTATGTCCAACGACTGACGTTGATAGACTGATGATGATGATGATGAGATATATATACATTTTTTTTTGTTTTATTCTCTATTGAATCATTATTTTTTTTTTAGGAGGGAGTGCGGTCAATATACCCCTGTCGGTTAAATAAAGGGTTCGGTTCGTTAATTCCCCACACCTACCAGATGATACCTGATGAAGGCTGTAGAGTACAACGGCCGAAACTTTGTACGAAAAACAACCAAGATGAGGATAGTCCGGATAATAATAGAAATAATAATAATACCTCATCTCAAAAATTCAGAGAAACATTTCAATCTTTACCCATGTTCACTTATTTTCTAAATCTTCCAACACATTTTTTTTTCTCTTCTTCATCCTACCTAACTTCTCCTTCCCTTTTATCAAAAAATAATAACCAAAATTGTCAACATAGGTTTCCATAGTTTTGCTAGCAGACTGGCTGACTGTACATATCACATCTACAGGCTACAACAATGGAACTAGAAGATTGAAAATTTGAATATTTACTCCTTATTAGGTAAAAGAAAAACAGAGTAGTATTTTTCTGAAAATTCTCCCTAGGTAGGTTTTCAAGGAGTGGGGGAGGGGGTCCAATTTACAATGTGAGTTTTTGCTGAATCGATCCCTTAGCTTTTGTCCAGCAACATTCACACTTGCTTTATGAAAATTTAGATTTTTTTCTTAAATGATCACAGCACAACAAAAGGCAAGAAATGTAACTTATTCATTGGTCATCTCTTCATCCAATATTTCAATTGATCATCCCCAACACAGATGGTGTCATGATGGTCATGTGACAGTTTCAATTGAGTAACTAGCAAGCTATTTTTTTGTCTTTTTAATCTTTCTCCTTTCTTCCAATTTGTTAATACTCTCATTCTTTTCCTTTCCTTCTATCTATTTTTGTTTGCCCCGCAAATGGCCAGCCTGACCAATCAGCCAAATCGGCTACAAAGTCTTTTCTCTTTGTTAGTGTGTGACTCCAAGTGCTCCAAGTCACCTTTTTTGGGGCTACAACCTTGAAAATATGTACGAGTACACCATTCAGTACTATCAAAAAATACCTTATCTCTATTTTGAAAAAAAGTACTTTTGGGTGTCTCTGTGGTCATTTTAGACCAAAAATGCCCAAATCTTGTGCTGATATTTTTTAGAGAATTCCAGACCTATTATTTTAGAAAATTTTAGGTGATTTTTATTAAACATCAATTTTCTTGGACATTTTTTTAGATAATTAGTTCTGGTACATGTGCAGGCTATGGTGGTTCATTAATGTCGGGTACGGATACCCTTTCCCATTTTTTAGTTCTTTTTGCTGATTCGTTTTTCCTTTTGATATTTTTCCTTTTTCTTCTATTTCCCTTTTCTATTCCCTTTTTTTAATTTCCTTCTTTTTTCATAATTATTTCTTTCTTCTTCATCTACTTTTCTTTTTTATTATCTACTATTTCCTTCCTTTTTCCGCTTTCTCTCCTGTTGCTGTGTTTCATGCCTCGCATAAATTTTCATCATTTTTTTTTTCCTTTCCGGCTTTCGTTCTTTCTCTTTCGTTTTATTTCCGTCCTGCCACTAAACTGAGCTTAACAAAAGAATGATAAAACCGAGGAAAGATTACGGAAGAAAAACAATTACAACAAATGCTTTAAAAATAAAAACACGCTAAACAATGTAATCTTTTAGGAAAGATCACAAGAAGAACTAAAAAGAACTCATTTTCCATTAAGAGAAGAAATAATACCCAAACCAATTTTTCTCTGAAAGAGAACTCCGTGTCTTCTTCTGCTATTACATTAATAGGAATAAAGATGGACGCCTGGGTAATCTACTTTACAAAATCAGAATGAATGATCGGCATTTTCAGGCAGGCCTAAATTTTACAAATGAAAACTGTGGTACTTTCATTTTCATATTAGGATGACTTTTGACCTAACAAAAGAAAACGAAAAATCCTTTATGGAAAATATTAATGGAAGGCAGAAGTGATAGGAATTATAAGGAAATACCATAAAAATAATTGAATGAAATGTGTAGACTCTCTGGATTTAATGTAGGGAAAGTCTAAAAAAAAAAAAAAAAATTGGAAATTATCAACTGTTCTGTTTACGAATGCCTGAGAAATGGAACCAAAAGAAATATTCGTGGAACTGGTTTGGAAAAAAAGATTTCATAAGTTTAGCTACATATAAGAATAATTCATCTTGGTCGGACAAATAAGTAAAAATCACGGACGAATATACAGCCTTTTTTTCAATTCTTGTTTTTATATTGTTCTGCTATTATATTAACTGTTTCAATATATACTTGATTTTTTATAAGAATATGTTTAATAACAGAAATTCAAAATTTATTGAGAACTCGCAAATGTGAGTTAACACAAGACATCATTCTCTCTGTTTTCTTCTTTCTCTTATGTCTTCAATTAAAAAATCTTAAATCCCGATAACTGAAATTTCTATGTCTGATGAATCAACAATAATAAAGTCAACTCATGGACTTTGACAATTATTATTCAAAAATATGTAAAGAGATAATCTACTAATTTAGTATCACTCATTTTACAAGATCACTGTACACTATCTTTCAGGGGGAGGATAGTTATCATGAAATTCAATACCCAAAAGAGGTTAACAGTGACCTTTTATGAAGTCAGACTTGTAACCGATGTCATCACTGCAAGGGTTTTTAATGCCATGCAGGGTCTCGGAGGTTTTATTCATATAATTGCATAAAATTTGCGTTTTACCAGAAAAATATTGGTTGGTGACCACTGATTTGACCCATCAACTGCTGTTGACAGAAACGTCATACTTTTTATCTGCCATGTGTACCAGATGTAAGGGAAGCAACTCTTTAATGTAAATTTATTTCAAAGAAATTTATAACAACAAGGATGAAATTCATGTGTTCATTTTCTGTGGTAGTTGTACTATTTTGAGCAAATTTCCAAAACGGACCACATCAATGAAGTAGCACTGCATATATTGCAATGTAAGTATTAAATTAATGATTAGTTCAGTTTTTATCACATTATACATGGCTAAATTATCTACATGGTTGTTCTTCAGTAATCTAAGTCTTTTTTAGCTCATCAGGTTTTTTTTCATGGACAATCAGGGTTTCTTTTTGTCCGGTAAGTGGCAACACTGCATGTTACTAATGTTACTAATTCAACTACCTGTTACTAATTTGCTCTTAGAGAACAAAATTATCCATATATATATATATATAAAGACAATGTACAGGTATTTTTTAGTGTATAACACTTTTCAATGAGCGCACATATACTAAACTTAGATCTTAGACAGAAATGTCCAGAGAACAATGCTTTGAACCAACACAGAGTGCAGAGATACTTTGATCCCAGGCAGAAACACTGATCCATATATGTAAATAATCTAGTCATTGCCTAGTTGTAACATTTGCTTCCCAATGAAAACTGTAGAAAACTATAAGCAGCTTAGCAATAACCATTAGGTCAATACACATTTGTTAAAACAAACATACAAATAGTAAGTTTTATAAAGCAGGAGAAAAATCAAACTTGATGGTCAAAAGCTTAAGGGCTATGAGATAAGAATATACAATAGGAAAGATTAAAAATATATAATATCCTTTCTCTGATTTCTTTTTAGATGTGTCCAAACATCTCTATCAGATACTTTTTGGTCAGTAAGTCTGTCAGATTATGCTAAACGAAAGGGATAGGAAGGGAAGAAGTGTGATGTCATTAAAAGGTGTGACATTAAAATAACATCTATTCAATATTCTTTTTACTAGCTGATACAAGCAATGCATCCTCCCGATAGTCACTAATGGAGAAGAAAAATAGAACCTAACCAAGACACAGACCCACAAACTTAGAAGCATGCCATTTGCGCATGAGAGAATTATGCTCAACCTCACAAGGAGAGAATGAAAGACAGCATAGAATATAAGAGAAAAACAGGAGTCTAAGACATCAAAGAATCCATTAAAAAACTCAAATGGCAATGGGCTGGCCATATTGTAAGAATGGCAGACAACTGATGGACATCATGACTCACAACATGGATCCCCAGAGATCACATGCGCAACTGAGGCCAATAGAGTACTAGATAGAGAGACACACTAGACAAGTTCAGAAAGTACTGGCTCTGCGATGCCCACGATAGAGAGGTGTGGCAAATCCTGGGGAAAGCTTATATCCAACGACTGATGTGAAGAAACTGATGATGAATAAAGTCAAAATAAAATGTCCATAGTCAGCATTTTTGTATTAGGAAAAAGCTAAAAATGGCTATAAAAAAACCCACCAAAAATAGCCATTTACGCTTTTCATTGAAAATAATATTTCCACGTAGCAATATTTTACAAGCATGAGAATCAATTGACTTGAAGATAGACTACTTGCCCTTCTCTCTCCTCCTCCTGCAACTACCAACATGGATGGTGGATGCATCATTGAACTTATGGTTCTTGTAGTTATCAATTAAGCTCGGTCTTCCTCTTTCTTTCTTATTACTCTTCTCTGCTCTCCTCTCTCTCTCTTCACCTTAACCTCTATACCCAGTAACTCTTTCCCCAGCTGAATGATAACTACTGCTACTTCAGCCGTCTTTCAAATATCAGGATGCAACAAATACTCCCTCCCACACACACACACTCTTTTCATTTTTCATTCATTTTCTTCCTTCTGTGATTTTTCTTTTCCTTCCAAATTTTTACCCAGGCAATAATGAAAAATCTCAGATGAAACTGTTTCAGCCACTTGTGGATAACAGCAACACAATACATCAAATCTACTCGTATTACGAACAGTGCAAGTTCTTGTTTTCCTGTCTGTAACAATGGACCCTTCTTTTTAAAGGTAACAATTCAGCTCGTAAATATATCTCCTATCCATCATTTTGAATAATTCAGGGTTTTCCAGTGAGAAGAATTGTAGTAGATTCTTCTCTTAAAAAAAATCAATCTCACAGAAAACTTTAATATATCCATGAATTTTTTTTCAGCGGATTCGCTAGTGATACCTCAATACTTTCTATTCAGTCCTGCCTTCAATTTTAGTTTTTTTCCTTCTCCCCTGTTGTATTCACTACTTCATATTTTCACCTCTTGGTACTCTTCTATCGAACTACTACAAGTGAGTTTTGACTTTTTTCTCCGCATGTAACAAGAATGATTGATGACAATGACCAAACCAAAAACCAATGATCTCATGCACAAATAACAGTGACATACACAAAAAAACTGATGACAAATCCACTCCTAATTCTAAAGCCAAACTCAAGTCAACTTATTTTGCTACAGTTAGCAAAAGGAACTAATATTTAAGGAGTTGAAATGGGACTCATGGTTTTAGAATAATATTGTTTTGTTTACCAGTAAGATTTTAATGAAAGTTTGACTCTAGCACAGCTAAATTTGTCTTGTTTCATTTTTGACTTCTCCCAATGTTCTTTTCAGCCTATTTCTCTCCAAATGACCAGACACATCTTCCTTTCAGCCTCTCTCTCTTTTAGCCTCTCTCTCTTTTGATGATCATACACATCTTCCTTTTAGCCTCTCTCTCTTTTGATGATCATACACATCTGCCTTTCAGCCTCTCTCTCTTTTGATGATCATACACATCTTCCTTTCAGCCTCTCTCTCTTTTGATGATCATACACATCTTCCTTTCAGCCTCTTTCTCTCCTAACGACCATACACATCATCTTCTCAGCCTCTTTCTCTCTTGATGATCATACACATCATCTTTTTAGCCTCTTTCTCTCTTGATGATCATACACATCATCTTTTCAGCCTCTTTCTCTCTTGATGATCATACACATCATCTTTTCAGCCTCTTTCTCTCTTGATGATCATACACATCATCTTTTCAGCCTCTTTCTCTCTTGATGATCATACACATCATCTTTTCAGCCTCTTTCTCTCTTGATGATCATACACATCTTCCTTTGAGCCTTTCTCTCATAATCATACACATCTCCCTTTCAGCCCTTTCCTTTCCTCATAACCATGCACATCTCCCTTTCAGCCCTTTCCTTTCCTCATAACCATGCACATCTCCCTTTCAGCCTCTCTCTCTCCTCACATCCCAAGTTACAAACAATACCAAGTAAATAAAGATTACGATGTAATTGAATTTGCAATCATTGTAAGATACACTTCATTTATTTCTCCCTTTTTGGGGGGGGAGAGAGTTCCATCCAACTTCCAACACAGCAAACGGGTTTTTAATGCATTTGCTAAATGCAAAAATCAAAGCCCCAATACCAGATTCAAAGACAAACGTCACAGACATTCGATCAATTCCTATTTCTAAGCTTCCCAAAGAAGAAAAAATGGTTTTCAGAACAAGTTTTAATCGGCAAGAGGAGAGAAAGAGTGAGATAAAGAGATTAAATGCCAAGAGAATCGCTGGAGAAGGTTGGAGAGATGAGAGTAAGAGGTGAAAGAGAAAAAGTAGGATTAAGAAGGAAAGAGAAGTGGACAAAAAGAGAATCAAAGAGGGTGAAGAGAATAAGAGGGTGTGAAGAAAATGAATGATAACTTTACCTTGCATAAATAAATTACAGTAGCCCGCATGTGTACCAGAAATAATTATCTAGAAAATTATCTAAAAAAAAAATATCAGAACAGGATTTGGGCATTGTTGGTCCAAAATAGTTTTTGGATGGTGCCTAGGAATGTACTCCTGCAAATTTTCGAGGTTGTAGCCCCAAAAAT
>OY735235.1:11499835-11572335 GCA_963457665.1 Thysanoteuthis rhombus | reverse complement strand
GAGGGATATAGACAGAAAGAAGAGGAGAAGGGTATGACAAAGAATGAGGAAAAGTAGAAAGAATTAGAACAGAAGAAAGAAAAAGTAATACCTCACATTAATGAATCACCATAGCCTGCACATGTACTACTCATCAGAAAGAATAACCTAAAAAATAGATATTTTATCAAAATCATCTAAAAAATATACCAGCATCACTGATCAAAAATGACCATAGAGACCAAAAGAAAACTTGAATAAATGGATCACTGTACCCTGCACATGTGTCAGAACTAGTTATCTGATATTATCTATAGAAAAAAGAAATTTTATCCATAAGATGGTGCCTAGTGGTGAACCCATGCACATTTCCAAGGTTGTGGCTCCAAAAATATGACCAGAAGAGCCCAGAGACATACTAAGACACATATTTTAATAGATTGATAGGTAGACAAAAACACTGAAAAATAGATCTTTCATCAAAAATTATCTAAAAAAATATCCGTACCTAGCATAGATGAATCACAATAGCCAGCATGTGTATCAGAACTAACTATCTAAAAAATTGTCTAAAGTGTCTTGTGCTGGTATTTTTTCAAAATAAGGGCAATGTTTCTCAAAAATGACCATAGAGACCCAAAAATTGATTTTCTAGATAAAATCTATTGAATAAACTTAAATGGCAATGGGCAGGCCTTGTTGCAAGAATGGCAGAAAACTGATGGACATCAAGACTTACAACATGGATCCTCAGAGACCACGTGCAAAACTGGGGCAGACAAAATACAAGATGGAGAAATAAACTAGACAAATTCAGAAAATACTGGCTCCGCAACTCCCATGATAGAGAAATGTGGCGGATCTTTGGGAAGGTCTATGTCCAACGATGGACAATAAAAGACAGATAATAATGATTATCTTGGTGAGATAGGAGAATATGTCGAAAGAGACGGGAAAGAAAAAATATGGAAGAAAACAAATAGAGTACGCGGATAGATGAGGGAAAATTTGGAGATATGAATGCGAAAGATAAGAAAGAATAAAACGAGAACTAAGAACACACAAAAGTAGTTGAAATAGTGAGAAAAAAAAAAAGCATTCCTAGGGAAATTATGAATCACCTCCAAAACCCCCCCCCCTTCTTTATACCTCATGAATTAAGCAGTGGTGGCGGTAAAATCAAGCTACCTGGATGAAAATACTACAAATAAGGTTAGAATTATAAACTTATGAAAAAAAAAAATATGGACACAAACTGAAGGAACTGTTTTGCATGAACTTTCCTTGCAAACTGAATCCCCTAATGAAAATCTAAAAACCTGGGGGTTGGGGGTAAAAAATATTTTCCCTATTCATTCAAGGGAGTGTGTGGAAAATTTGAAATTACATGAACAACTGGGCAAAATCCAGATAGGTAGATTCATATAATGTCAGAATACATGAACGGCCTGAACCCAGCAACAGCGTTTGAACCAGTCTGATTGAAAACTGACGGAAATCAGAATGATAGGTAAAGAGAAAGAGGGGAAAAGCCATGGAAAAAAAAGGTAATACAGGGGGAATAACTGAGTGGAAATAAAAAGAAAAAGAAAACAAGAGGAAAGGTAGACAGAGAAACAAAACGGAGAGAATGATGTAAGGAAGAGAGATTAAAAGGAAGAAGAAAATATAAAAAAGAAACAGGTCTAGTTAGTCCTTCAATAGAAACTGACATGTGACCAACTCATTTTTGGCAGCATGCTGGGTTGGGGGATGATCAATCAAAACAATAGAAAAAAGGGTGGTCAATGACCAAGTTACTTCTCTCGCCTTTTTTGGGGCAGTGATCAATAAAAAGTCTGGATTTCTGCAAAAAAACAAGTGGGCCCAAACTAAGGGATCAATTTAGCAGGAGTTTACACTGCAAACTGAACCCCTTATGTGAAAAACCAATTTTGAAAAAAAGTTCTAAGAAAGTTTTTCCAAGATAATAAGGAGTGAGTGTTCGAATTTTCAGCTGTCTAGTTCCACTGATGCAGCCCGAAAATGTCATACATACATAGCCAGCCAGACCAACTTGAAAACTGAAAGTAATGTATAGTGACAGTTTTGATCAACAGCTTCTAACAGCAGAAAGAAACATGAAAGAGAAACAAAAAAAAAAAGAGAGATTGATGAATAAAGAAAATAAAAAAGAGAGAGAAGTATTCGAGAATGAGAAAAATACAAAATAGATGGAAAGAGAGTGATAAGAAGTGGAACGTGTCCGGTCAGTCAATAGAAACTGTCAAGTGACCAACTTATTTTGGCAGCATGCTGTCCTGGGGGTGATCAATTAAAGAAATTGGAAAAAAGGGGATCAATGAACAAGTTAGTAACTTCTCTCCCTTTTTGTTGGGCAGTAATCACTAAAAAGTCTGAATTTCAAGAAAAAAGTGGGCACAAACTGAGGGATCAATTTAGCAGAAACTTGAATTTCAAACTGAACACCATTAAAAACCTATTTAGGGAGAAAAAAAAAATTTTTAAAAAGTTTCTTGTTGACATACTAAAGAGTGGATGTTGAATTTTTCAGCCCTTTAGCTCCAATGGTGGGGACTGTACACATGATACTTGTACAGCTAGTCAACCGGACCATCTTGAAAACTAACAGAGACCTATGGTGACAGTTTTAGTTGACGGTTCTTACTTATAGATATGAATGTGAAAACCATTTCCTGTGTGAAGGTAGAGCAGGTAGAAGAGAAAGTCTGCAAGTAGTTACCAACCAAATCCCATTCCAAACATAGACATGCCAATAACAACACCAATTCTACCGCCGACCAGACACCTCACTAAAAAAGCAAGAAAATACCAAGTGAAGGGGAAAAATTTGAAAATAGTTTTTGCAAAACTGTAAGGTAAGTCAGGTCAATATGCATAATATTCACTTTCGACTGATTGATTTATTTACAAAGGAAAGTTTCATACCTCACTCCCGACCTTCCCTACCCACTTAACGTTGGAACAAACTGCACTTAATGAGTAACTAGACCTCAGTAGCATTTGTCTACCTCGATTCAAGACTGACACTTCAACAAGCACACAAAGTTGCTGCCATTGAGAAAAACGTCAGTCAAATCTGTTAGGATTAAAGCCTGAAATCAGCCGGCCACTGTAGGGGGAGATGAGGCCAAGGTGAGATGAGAGGGAGATGTGGAAAAGAGATGGAAGCTCGAGCAAATATATGGAAGAGCTGGGCAAGTGGCTGGCTGGGTAGGTTACTTAGAAGCCGGAATGAGAGACGGGGATGGAACAAAAGCGGAAAGTTGGTTTGGGTTCTGGACATTTCTCTTGAATACACACTCATCCTTTGCATGTATATCGAGAGATTTATGGCCAGACAAAATGTCACGTGATATATGCTATACTCCAAATCTAAACCCCACAGAGCCAGTACCGCTATCACCCCAAAAAACAAATACTCGAAAGAATGATGATGATGATGATAATGAGGTTGGGGATAAAGATGAAGAAGGTGACAGGTAGAGCCCAATTCTGCAATATGTATGTCTGATGGGATTACAGAGAAGGTGTTGGTGGGTCGGAAAAAGCGAGAGTAGCATTCTGATGTCCTAAGCTGCTCAATTGGATGTTACGAGATTGAGTAGGTGTCAAGTGGGGGTGGGGAAGTTTAAATTGAAGAAAGAGATTCAGAGAAGCAAGGACGAAGGAGAGAGAATGGCATTGGTATCAGGATACGGAGAAGAATAGAAGGTAGAATGGGTAAAAGTGAAGGAATGAAGAGGAGAGAGTGAGAGGAAGGAAGTTACAAATTGAAAATGAATGAATGAATGAATGAATGAAGGAAAGAAAGAAAGAAACTAAAGAGGAATGACTGAATCAAGAACTGAGAAGAGGGGGTCTAAGAAAGAGTAGGAGTCAGAGGAGGAGGAGGTCATGTAAGTTCTAAGAAAATGGAATTATAAAGCAGAGAAAGACAGAAAGAAGGAAAATGATGAAAGAAAAAGAAACTAAAATGAAGAACGACAGAAAAGAGAACCGAGAAGGGGGGTGTAAGAGAGACAAGGAGTCAGAGGAAAAGGACATGTAAGTTCTAAGAGATTGGAATTATTAAGCAGAAAGAGACAGAAAGAACAAAATATGAAGAGAAAGCGAGAGATACAAAATTAGAGAAAGAGTAGAGACGAAGAGGAAGTAAAAGGAGGAAGGGTAGCGCAAGAAGAGTGGGCTTGCCAAGGCAAGTAGAAAGAAAGAGATGTTAAGTGGTAAGAAGACTTTGTCTAAGCCAGTTACTGTTTGTTTTTAAACAGGCAGGCTGAGGAGAATCCAATCTGTAAAGTGCTAGTGATTGAAATCTTCAACCACACGTCCCCCCAGAATATCCTAGCTCCTCCTTTTTACCCTCACATCTCAAGTGACCCATTCTTAGAGGAGAGAGAAAAAGAAAAAAAAAAAAACTCAGCTATTTTTTTTAAAAAGTGTTTCAACTTTTTCTTCACAGGATTATTTTTTTTAAGCTCCACGCACAACTCCCCCCAGAAGTATGGCTTTTATTTCAAACAAATCATTCTTTTTCTCTTAATCTATTCCTGATATTAATGAGAACTAGCAGGACTAATGGACAATCAGTAGTTATTACTCAAGCTTTATACATATTTCTAATTGCTCCAGTAATTTTGTTGAAATGCTTCATTATTTGTAAATTATATATCTATGTGCAGAAGATGACTTTACACAAAAGACAAAGAAGTGATAACTATATAAGCAAAAACTGGAATAGTGAATATTAAGTTGGAGCAAAAATAATTGAGATTTTTCACTACCAACTTCAAGGCAATTTATCTCAGCTTCAAATAAGAATCACTAATCGAAATATTAATCTTCAGAATTTACATTTCTGTTGACTAAGAACAAGTCCATTTTATTTCAGAAGTATAGAATTCTGGGGTCTTAGGACCAATGAAATTCTTCAAAAACATTTTGAGCTGCTGCTACTTGGTTGTTGAAGTTCTTCCCTTGTAGGAAGTGGTTGAAATACTTTAAAAAGTGGTAGTCATTCAAAGAGAGGTCTGGTAAGTAAGCAGACTTTGGAAGCCGAGTTGGTTTAATTACTGCAGAGTCATTTGCAGAACATGCGAGATTTTTTGCTTTTCATTCACGGCCATTTGTGCAGTGAGCCAAGGTTTTTTTGCATTTCTAATTTGGCACAAATACCGAAAAACTACTGAATGGTTAACAATCAGTTTCTCTCCAACCTCTTAAATTGTTTTGTGAGGATCCGTCTTGATAATGGCTCTAAAATGGATGTTCTCAATCCCAAAAGGATGTCCACTTCTTTATGGTTCTCATCTGTTTTGAAATTTTCGGAACTTAAGTTTGTTGATGGATCCTTGGCCAAATATTTGGTTGATACTGCGAGCAGTTTTCCCTGCTTTACGTCCCATTTTGAACACATGCAATAAAATTGCTTGAATTTGCTTTTTTTTCCATCTTTGATTTGACAGCCTCAAATAAACCAGGATAAATAGAGAAAAGAAAAAGTAATAAATAGAGCAAAATTCATATTTTAAAATGGTACATTCCAGGAACATAATTAATACCTTATTCCAAAATAAGAATCAAAGTTTAGAATGAGAAAAAAAAACGATATTTTTGCACCGAGCTAGAAACATTCTCTACAGTATGAAAACAAAACTTCACTAAAGCATGTAAATAACAATTCATTTTTTTGTTTTTGTCTCTGTCTTCTTATTCCTTTTCTTCTATCTCGAATCTTTGTGGCTGTCCCATAAGACATGCTGCTGAAACATCACTCACCCAGTTAGATTTAGCCGAGAAATAGCCAAGTTGGCAACCCTGAACAACCCTTGAGAGGAAAAGTTTAATTCATTGAAATGTATACTTTGAAAATGTATTCCTTGAGTTATACTTACAGAGTGCAATACTTATTCAGACCCTTGACCAAAAAACATAAGTAAAATTCTATCGAACAATATTAGTATATTTGTTAAAATGAACCTTAAAATACATCAATCTTAATGATGACATTGAAAACATACTGAAACATTATGTATGAAATGTATTACCAGCTCTCAATTTAAAATCCTCTTTTTGATAAAAATCAAACAACCAGAGCCATCAAAGTTGGTGAAGAATTCTCTCTTTTTGTTTATACATGCGTGTTTGTGTGTTCCAAAGCCCCTGGCCATATCGTTTTGTCTACCACTTTTTTTTAATGCTTTTTTCACTCTACATCGATGATGTCATAAATAGATTTTATTCTGACCATATTTATTCTTCGACTGAATTTTTTTACATGACTTCAAAATTTGACTGTGATAGCAAGTATGTTTTAAATGTATTCTCTGAGTTATACTTACAGATTGCAGCATTTATACAGAGCGTTGAACAAAAAACATTAACAAAATTCTATCAAACAGTATAATTATATTTCAAAAATAAAAAAAAAAGTAGAACTTGATGTATGTCAATTTTAACGTTAACATAGAAAACAAACACATTCATTATACACGGATTGAATCATCAAATTATCTGCTCTCAATTTAGATTCTTCTTTTTGATATCATCATCATCGGTCTTTTAACGTCCATCAATGGACATAGACCTTCCTCAGGACACACCACAATTCTCTATCATGGGTGTTATAGAGCCAGTATTTTCTGAATTTGTCTAGTTCATCTCTCCATCTTGTATTCTGCCAGCCTTGGTTTCACAAGTGATCTCCTGGGATCCAAGTTGTGATGTCCATCAGTTTACTGCCATTCTTGCTTGCAACATGACCGGCCCATTGCTATTTGAGTTTTCTTGTAGACATCATGATGTCTTCGACCACTATTTTGCCCCTGATATACTATGCTATATAGTGATTTCTCCATGTGAGCATGATTCTCTAATGCGCATGCTGCATGCTTCTCAGTTCGCTGGTCTGTCTCTTTGTTAGGTTCCATGTTTCAGCTCCATAAGTGACTTCCAGGAGAATGCATTGGTTGTATACTCTTCTTTTTAGGATTATTGGGATCGTCTTGTTTTTGAAGGTTGAGCTTGCTCTGCCAAAGGCTTGTCATCCCAGAGAGATTCTTTGCTGGATTACTTCTTTTTTTGAGGGTTACATAGAAATTTGTCGTCAAAAGTAGATGTAGTGGTCTACTTCCCCCAGTTTTTCATCTTTGATTTTGACAGTTATGTTCTTCTCAAAGTGGTTGTTGCATATGACTTCCTTTTTACTGAAGTTCATGTGTTTTTAAAATTTCATTTTAATGTTTGAATTAATTGAAAAGGAGGAACCAACAACAATACTGAACCATACATAAAAGAACTTCTTATCTAATACTTTGAATCCCATAGAGAATGCATTCAGCAAGATTTAAACTCATAAACCTCTATAAGTGATAGATAGGTACTTACCACTGAGCCATAGGGACTTATCCTCATTCAATATCAAAAATACTATAGTATTCTCTCTACTTCTTGAGAATTGCAGATGAGATGAACACAGTTACCACAAGGACATTTGAAGAATGAAACTGAATTCCTATCAATGGTGACCAAGAATGATTCTATAAGAACCAAGTTGATATAAGCCAATATAGACAAGACACCACAAATGTCGCCTATGAAGATTTATAGAGATTAGACTGTCAATCATCTAATAAGCAGATGCAGCGAATTCTCTTCGAATGAGTATAAAAATAGATATAAGTAGGTGAGAAGGTGACCCGAGACAACTGTGATTTGACCATACAAATCAATGGTACATGCACAATCCAGTAGCTATTGAGAGATAAAAAATACAAGATTAGCATTCCAAGAGATATTATTAATCACCACCACTCATATATGCAATGTCATGGGTGATTAATGAATAAGTTACATCTCTCGCCTTTTGTTGAGTCATCATCATCATCAGTTTTTTCACATCCGTCGTTGGATATAGACCTTCTCCAGAATCCCCCACATTTCTCTACCATGTGCATCGCGGAGCCAATATTTTCTGAATTTGTCTAGTTCATCTCTCCATCTTGTACTGTGCCAGCCTTGGTTTTGCATGTGATCTCTGGGAATCCATATTGTGTGTCGTGGTGTCCATCGGTTGTCTACCATTCTTGCAACATGGCCTACCCATTGCCATTTAAGTTTTTTAATAGATTCTATGTCTTGAACTCCCGTTTTCTTCCTGATATATTGTGCTGTCTTCTAATCTCGAGCATGATTCTCTCATATGCACGTTGCATGCTTCTCAGTTTGCAGGTCTGTCTCTTGGTTAGGTTCCATGTTTCAGCTCCATAAGTGATTATCAAGAGAATGCATTGGTTGTATACTCTTCTTTTTAGGATTACTGGGATTGTCTTGTTATTGAAGGTTGAACTAGCTCTGCCAGGGGCTTGTCATCCTAGTGTGATTCTTTGCTTGATTTCCTCTTCTTTTGAGGATTTCATGGAGATTCATTGTCCTAGGTAGATATAGCGGTCTACTTTTTCCAGTTTTTCATCTTTGATTTTGACAATTATGTCCTTATTCTCAATGTGATTGTTAGACGATTTTCATTTTACTGAAGTTCATGTGTAGACCAACTTTTCTGTTTTCTTTGTTTAATTCATCTAGCATTAGTTGGAGGACGTGTAGGTTGTCTGCAAATCTTCAGTCAAAATGGGCACAAATCAGAGACCAATCAAGCATAAATTTACATTGTATATTAAACATACCAATAAAACTTATTTTGGAAGGGGATTTTTAAAAAACTCATTGAGAAGAGTATGTGTGAGAAATTACAAGTTTCAACCATAAACAATAGCAGCAGAGCAAAGTCCAAATAAATACATATAAATGTCAGAAGATATGAATAACCTTGGTCTGTTGTGGGTAACAGTGATTAAAAATTCTATGGGACTTCAAGTCAAGATTGGACTTCAAGTGTATCATTCAATCCAGGTCATAAGACCAGATCTAATCATCATAAACAAGAAGAAAACTCGCCATCACAGTCAATAATCAAATAACGGCATCTCCAAAATTTGAAGTCATGTATAAAAATTACATTGAAGAATAAATATGGTCAGCATAAATTCTATTTATAACATCCTTGGCATTTTCCACAGAAAAACAACCAAATTAAAATGAAGACACATCTCCATTCTGAAGAATCTAGATATTATTATTAAACCCAACAAAATAAGGCCTCAAAATCCTTTTCTTCCTAAATTCAAAAGAAAAAAAAGGGGGACTTAGTGGAGTACTGATGCCAATTTCCAAGTCTGTAGACAAACTGGACGGCTAGGAGTGCTGAAATATACAAACACACACAGAAACACATGCATATATAAAAAAAGGATTTAACCCTTTGCCACCTTTGGTGGCTATGGTTGTTCAATAATGATATCAAAACAAAAATGATCTGCCACAGAAAAACAGCAACACTTTTGAGGTGCAAGAGACAAGACTTTAAGCTACATCAAAAATGAAGGCAGCAAGTTGATCGAAAGAGAATATGAAAAATGACAAAGTCGGACCCCTGATACACAGGGAATTGTTTTTCTGTACAGCAATTCATTTTCCACTTATCTTTGTCTCACTCTATAAGATAGACATATTGCTTTTTCTGACGTAACACAAATTCAATTTTATCCCCCTGCTGTACATATACTCTAAACTCATTATTCTTATGGTTGTTACTAGAAAAAAGGCTGAAACTCAGTGTTGCTAACTCTAAAACCATTTTTGAACTAGTTTGACAACTAAAACATGCTCAGTGAAATAAATATAAAAGAATCACCAAAAAGATACTTAATTGCAATTTTTGCCCGGCAAAATGTTAATTCGTTGAAGACAAAATTCCATCTGATTTTTGCAGGAGTTTACTACCAGGCACTATGCTCAATGAAAAAGACATTTTTTTTTTCTTCTGACATGACACACACTCAATTTTATTACTGTTTGTTCATTTACTCCAAAGTCCTGTTATTTTTACGGGTGTTAGCAGAAAATGAATGCCAAGACTGAAACTCAGAGTTGCCAACGCAAGAACTATTTTTAAACTGATTTGACTGTCAAAAAGCACCAAGTCAAACAAATAGAAAAAAAACACCGGAGAGATACTTAAAATGGTGAAAAAAAATGGCTAAAATGTTTCACTTCTATGCTATTTAGCAATTTTCACACAGCCGAAAACAGGATTCCATCTGGATTTTGCATGAGTACACCACTAAGCACCACGTTCAATAAAATTCAATTTTATTCTTGCCAGTTCATATTCTCAGAACTGTGGCTGTTTGATAATTCTCCAGCTTGAACGTTTTTTTTACCAAAATATAATCTTTTACTTCTCTCTACAATCTACTCCTTACCTATTTTCTTTCTTCTCTCTCAAAAGAAAAAACCGTCAACCCTGTCTACCCCTGTATACTATGTACCTCATTGCAGAGGACTCTTATAATGGAATTTCACAAAGCGAAAAGTCCCAATAGCCCGAACAAAATAATCTAAGCAAAATATTTTCAGTTTATGAGAAATAAAAACTACGGATTTTCATATTATCCAGAATAATCTAGATTTATAAATATCTAGATTTATACCCAGTATCAAGGCACTTATTTTCAGACAGACAGATGCAGACATTTGGTCAATTATAGTAAGACTAGAATATACCCGTCCAAAATGACAGGGTTATTTATGTATGGCTCAGCACTAGGGAGCCTCAAGCTATTTTATTCGGTAATTTATTTCTAATAATTCAAGTATCCTAATTTTAGAGTTTTTTCAAGTCTTAACACATCCCAAGCTGTTTTGATGTGTGATCAGTCATGAAGTATTTGGAGTTTCTGTGACATAACTTCCATCGTCATGTCATAATCCAAAAGTAAATCAACCAATGGGATTATCCCATTTGAACGCCAACAAACAAATAGGTATATAGATGAACAGAAAAAATTGCATGAAAGCTTATTATTATTAAAGGTTAGACTATTCACAAGTTCATTAGTATTTATGCATTTTTACAAAGAAATAGTACCGTATACAATTATTTTAAGGTTTTTACTGGTTCGATATTTTTTACTTGGAACAAATTACTGAAATCCTATAAACTTAATTATTCAATCAACAAATTTTTATTTAATGAGATGTTTTGTAGAACAGAATGTCCTCATTGGAAGTATCACTGAATAATCTTTTCTCATCCATAGAGAAATTATCTATACTATCTTTGCTAAAATAACCAGTGCTTCTATCTAAAACTTACTCTCAATGTATCCATTCTATTATTCCATAGAGTAAAAAGAAAAATACTATTTCCAATTTTCCATTTGAGAAAATCTAATCAAAACATGGAAGAGATGATCATTTTAGTCAGCATAATACCAGTCTTTAGTTACTTTTGGAGCTGAAACATGAACCCTAACCAAGAGACAGATCTGCAAATTGAGAACCATGCAACATGCACATGAAAGAATTATGCTGGGCCTCACATGGAGAGACCACGAGACAGCACAGAACATTCGGGATAAGACAAGAGTCAGGGACATCATAAAATCCATTAAAAATCTCAAATGGCAGTGGGCTGGCCATGTTGGAAGAATGGCGGGCAACCAATGGACATCGAGTCTCACGACATGGATCCCCCAAGATCACATGCGAAACCAAGGCCAGCAGAATATTAGATGGAGAGACGAGCTAGACAAATTCAAAAAGTACTGGCTCCGTGATGCCCATGATAGAGAAGTGTGGCAAATCCTGGGAGAGGTCTATGTCAAACAACGGACATTGAAAGACTGATGATGATGAATACCAGTCATCTTGACAAGATTTTCAAAAAAATTGGATAGAAAATAGACTTGTCTGAGTTTCTCTCAAGACAAAATTGAATATAAAAGAAAATTGCTTATAAAAACACTTTGATTAAGTTGCTTTATTGAAAGCCTCCTGAAGAAAGTGAATCAGAATGATGAAAGGAAAAGTGTTACCCAATTAATGAAGCTGCAATGCAGAAAGATAATTAATTGTTGTCCTGCAGCAGAGAATTTCAAATAATAAGATTTAATCTGGTGAACTATCTGATTTACATCATGGTTGGATGATTCCATTATTATTACTATTACAATTAGTAATTGTTGATGATAATGCTGATCTCCTGTCCTTGAAAATGATGTCAGGTTTGTTTGTTTGTTTTTAAATTTATTGAAGAAGAAGAAGAAAAATCATCCTCCTCCTCTTCCTCTTCCTCCACACAGTATGCATACCGATTATTCAGTCTGTAAGCTGACAGTCAAGCCTCTGCAAAAAGCTGCAGACAGAGAGTACCTTTCTTGAAACGTGAGCTGTTCCAATGAGGGCAGATTTTATAGAGAACTCGCACATCTATCTTGAGGCTCAACTGTTCGATTTGGTATAACATTTTGGTATCAATAACAACACAACTTTCACTTTAAAAAGAATTATTATTAATGCTGCTGACACAAATACCATTGCTATTTTCTAATGTTTTTGTCATTCTCTATATAAAGAGATGTGTAAGCCAAGCAGTAAATAGTAGAAATAATTCTTGATAGGATACTGAATTCATCAAACATCCCAAAATATGTTTACTCTGAAATCCCTCAATTGCTATAAATAATCATAAATTTTCTTCTTTATAAATAAAATTGTAGGATATATACTTCCTCCATCAGCAAAGTAGCAGATACTAAATAAGATAATTTCAGTACCAGCATGTCAGCTTTCAACAGTTTCCTTAAGATAACCTATTGTGTATTGATATTTGGTGGACTGAGCAAAATTAGCCACAAAGCTAAACCAGTAGAAAAATCAGCGAAAAGTGACTACACTGTAAAATCAAGAGTTTACATGGATGTTTGCAGATAAAATTGCCGAGACTGGAACTCAGTGTTGCCAACTCAAAAAGTAAATTCTATGTTAGTTTGACAGAAAAAAGCACTAAAAATGCTAAATTTGAAAAATAGCCAAAAGACGCCAAAAAGATGCTAACATTGTCAGAGGGAATGGTCAAAAATGGTAAAAAAATGGCCAAAATGTTCTAGCACTTCCAGGCTAAATCAGCAATTTTTCACTCGGCTAAATTTTCGTTTGTCAAGGACAGAATTCTGTCTGAAGATGGAGATTTAGCACCCACGATTTTATAAGACTAGCTTGTTAACCACAGCATTAGTTTATTTCATTTTAGAATTTTTATTGGTACAGTGTTCAACTGAATCCTAGATGAGGTCAAGATAATAAAGTGGATTTTAGAAAACAACTGCCTTTGCTAATATCTCAATCTAATTAAAATCAATTCTTGTCATTTACTTAACTAATAAGCTTGGGTATCTGATGGGGGTTACAAACAGGAAACTTGCCCTCCCCTGGACTGGTTTTTTCATCTACAGCCAGGTTTGAAAGTTGAAACCTCATAGAGACCAGATCAAGCATCATGATGAACATGTGACAACTAAGGACAAGTCACAGTTTAGGCACTCTCTAGTCCCTCACCTGACCATCAACATTCAGATATATCTTTTTGTCCCTACCCTAAACATATCCACTCACTACACCCCCAACCCCCATCTCTGTAATTTATCTCATTGCCACACTCTGGAAAAGTGGCAGTGGATACCCGTGTTGATAAGATCATAATCATCAACGATAATATAAAACAGATTAATCATTTGCTGAGTAAAATAATTCAATAAGAGTATTGTGTAAACCTTTTTCTTTTTTTCAAATGACTCGTTTCAATGGTATAGAAAGTTTATTCAAAATTTCAATTAATTACAGTGTCCAAAAATTGCAGAAGAAATTGAGAAATTATTTTTTCATTGTTTAATAACAGCGTGTCTATCAACATGACTCCGTAACGAATTTCCCTACTCAAAAGAAAATGAACACTTCTTTTTTTTTTTTTTCAAAAAAAGAGAAAGATTTTGTTGAAATTTGCTTTCCATAAAATCACTGAGCACAATCAGCAATTACTTAAAATTGTTATTAATCTTAAGATTAAATGTCTTTCTTTTGCAGAAATCTCTAAAAAGTTCTTGAAAAGCAAAGTTCAATTAGCCTCATCAGCATTCAAGTTGAAAAAAGTGAAAGTCTATTCATATAATGTGCATATATACAAATCTATTCATATAATGGTCATGTAACCAAATCTATACATATAATGGAACAGCATGTTTCATCTATGGCCGTATGTCCTGATGGAGTTCTGTTATAATCTCCAAGTTATAACAGGTTGGTCCATGTGAAGCAGATTAACATAGCTAAAAAAAAACATGAAAAATTTATAAGATGAGATAGGCTGTTGTGACATAATTGTGACAAAATTGCTCACGTAAAAAAACTTAAAAGAAAAAGGAGTCAATAGGTGAGTTTATTTTGTAAATGAAATAAGTTATATTCTTAACAAAATAACTTTCTTCCCATTATTTTTTTGTACTGTTCAATATCAGAGGTGATTTCTCTTAGATAACATTTTGTCTCAGGACTTTATGTCCAATTACTCTTTAAAACTGATTGATTCGAGTTGAGACATGAAAAAAGAATAACTTGAATTATCATTTTATCTAATAAAATAGCTTTGGGCTCCTTAGTACTGATCCATACATAAATAACCCTGTCATTTTTGACGGGTACATCCTAGTTTTATTAATAATGGGGCTAAGTGGTACGTCATGTTCAACATGAAATGAACGCAAGTGGGTTGTAGACACATCAATCACATTTTGCAGAAATTTATGACCAAAGAGGCAACAAAACCTGACAATGTGTTTATGGCATGTGTAACACGCAGATCAAGTGATAATTGTTAAAAAGAGTTTCCAGTTAATGTAATCAAGAAAGTAGAAGTGGGGGAGGTATTTGATGTAAATGTGTCATTGTGTCATGTTACCAAAACGAAAAAGAGAGTGGAATCAGATGTGCAGTCTCTTTCAGCAGGTTAAAATGGCAGAAGGATCTGAATATATTACTCTATTGTTGTCATAATATAAAATGCACTTACGCCTGTCTATTTCCTGCTGATGGCCATGTTGGTTGAAAAAAAAAACTTAAGATGTGATCCAGAGGAAATAAATCTTGGTTCTTCACATACAGAACTAGAAATAGTTTGAGCTGGAGTGTATATAGTGGCTGACTGAAAAGGCTTGCCATCTACTCTCTTAATTCAAGTCCAAACAAGACAGGTTTGGAGATTTTGTACGCAAACGTAGGATTCCTATTATTGTTTTTCATACTTGCGTCATTGATAAAAGAAGTGAAGCTTTGTTTCTTCCAGACATTACACTCAAGTAGTGGACAGTAAATTTGTTGAAAAAATATGCAATATAGACTTGAGAAAACAAAGTGAAAAAAAATTTTGAAAGGATGTTCAAAATGTTAAGTTATATTTCAGACAATATGCACTGTTGTATCTTCCAATAAATGAAAAAAAAAAAACTCTTCATCTCTTAGACATCATTTTTTATGCTCTCAACTCAATACAGGATTTTGTTCCTTTCTTTAGTCATGTAGTGAACGTCCAACTTTGTGAACTGCCCATACAAAGTCAACGATTGAATCATCGTAGCTTCACAAATAACCCACTCAAACAACCAGCCAAGAGGGCAGCAGATTCTTCTCTCCTTGAGTGTCCAAGTCTGTACATCACAAGATTCTCCTAGTCACATTTTGGTGGGCCACAACCTTGAAAATTTACACGAGTACAACACTAAGCACCATAAAAAAAACAGCTTTTGTTTTTTATCAAAGAAGAGCCTTTGGGGTCTCTATGGTCATTTCGGACCAACAATACCAAAACCTGATCATTGATGGACACCGGTGTGGTGCTATAGCCAATAGGGTCCTCATAAGGTGTGGTGCTGCTCAGGGTAGTCAACTCTCAGGAACTCAGGATTCATTCCTCAAGCCCACCATTCTTGTCCATGCAACGTTTCTGCCCCACACATTCAGATGTGAGATTACCTACTCCCAACTGACCTTGCGTCACATCCTGTCCACAGGAACAATGCCCAAATCTAATGCTGGTATTTTTCAGATAATTCATGATTTTCTTTTTTTTTTCAGATTACTTTAGGTAAGAGACATATTTTTCAAAGATAATTTAAGATAATTTTTCAACTTAATTAGTTCTGGTATATGCACATGCTACAATATTTCATTTATGCGAGTTTCGGATATCATTAATTTTTATAAAATGTTATGGTGAAAAGATAAAAGAAAAACATTAAAAAGGATAAAATAATTATTCCTAGTTTATGACAGAGTCCCACCTTAACCCACAGACATCATCTCAATTATTTCAATTGTAAGTGCTTTCTCAACAAAACTCTTCAAAACTATACCTCTAAATCTTTTAAAAATATTTTATTTCATCAATCCAGTCAGATAGTGTAATGGTTAGCATGTCTGCCTCACACCAAGAAGGTCCTGGGTTCAATTACCGGTATGAGCAAAGACTGTAGGAAACTTTTAGAAGCTAACTGAGTGCACAAATCTAGTGCTGTGTGATTAAGGTCAAGGTATACCTTTGGTGGAGTAGCAAAAAGCTTGAAGGTAAAAAGTCCTGGTCTCAACCAGACTCGAAACTTGCAAAGATCACAGAAACCGGGACTTCATCATACCTCATTGATGGTTGAAACGGGACACTTGAGATTTTAATTCATTTTACCAAACTTGAACCAGAAATCAGAAATATCAGAATTTCCCAAAAATCGTATGAAGCGACTAAATTTCAACAAGCTACCATAGTTTAGTATGTGTAACATTTATCACAATGATGCATCAAATCAAAATGATGGATGCTCCAATTTTATACAAAAAAAAAACAGTTAGTCACTCAATAGAAACTATCACATGACCAACGTCTTTTGGCAGCATGCCATGTTGGTGTTGATCAATAGTAAAATTGGTGATCAATAAATAAATTACTTTTCTCGTCTTTCTTTGGATCACTAAATGTCTGAATATAAAAAAAAATTTTTTTTAAAACTAGCATGAACATAGCCGGCACAAACTAGGTACTAATTTAGCATAAACTTACACTGAAAATTGAACCGCCCCCCCCCCCTCATTAAAAAACATATTTGGGGAAGGTGGAGATTTTTTTTAAACTAAAAAAACTGCTTTTTTTTTGGTTTTTTTGTAGAAATAATGAATAAATGTTCAAATTTTCAGCCCTCTAGTTCCATTGGTGTGGCCTGCACACATAACACATACATAACCAACCAGCCAGCCAACTAGACTGACTTGAAAAATGGAGAAACGTATGTTGACAGTTTTGTTTGACGGTTTCTAAAAGCTTAAATCCTGGTAAAAGTGATGCATTATTTACTGTTTTTCAACAACAGGTACTGAATTCAATTTCACTTATCTGTCTGATATATGATACAACTACCTAAAGCTCTGAGTGAGTAAGTATGTACTTTTTTTCAACTTCTGCAAGATTACACCATTTTCTAAATAACTTATTCTTGCAACATCAGAAAATTTTACCTGCCAAAGAAAATATCCTGTTGGTTAAACAAAAGACAGGCACAGAGTAGAAATGTAAAAAAGTAAGTTAAACTTAATGATAGACAACATTGCTGACTGGAGGTCAGTGAAGGTTACCCAAGATGATGGCAATGTGAGACATCCATTATCTAAAGAGACAAATGTGGTTCCCAGCTCACGGCTGCAAAGATTAATACATTTGTAAATCTAATAGATAGAAATTTTGCAGGAGTGGTCACTGCATTTGTGCTTGCACATATTGCAAATATATAGAGGTATAAATAGATTGAACACATGAAGATGTATGTACTAGAAATCTTTGGGTAAGTACACTAGCATACACTATATACTGCATTGTATGTGGTAATATAGTTATTATCAAACTCCTACTATTGACTTTTGACTTTATCTTTGTATGGAACAACAACGATGGATGACAATGACCAGACAAAAACTAGTTACGTCATGCATAAATAATTGTGACATATATATATATATATATATATATATATATATATATGTGGTACAAATCAGGTTAGCAGTATAACATAATATAATAATATATCAATAATATAAAGCAACTTCTGAAATGTAATGGATTTATTTCATAGAATGCTCAATACACACAACTTTTTACTCCTGAAGTTAAGTTGTTTAAGAGTAGAGCTGGAAATAAATAGTAGAATTCTTCTATTTATATCTATTTATATATATATATATATATATATATATATATATATATATATATATATATATATATATACATGCATTCAAGAAATGGACATATTTGGTCTGACAAAATAATGCAAAGGCATCGGCAACTGTTTAGCTCAATGGTAAGAGCATCGCTACATTGAAGCGACTACCAATTCCTGCAGCAACCCCATTTTCCTCAACTGTTTATTCTATTTAAATTTATTTATCTCTTAATCAGATAAAAATTCCTGGATTCACCCTCCCCCAATTTCACCACTTTCTTAGTCTATGGCCCACCCTTCTAGAAAATTTAATTCAGATTTATTGAGAAGTTATAAAGACAGACAGACACAACACAACCAAATATTCATACCTCTCCAAATTCATTTGCAGAGGGTATTATACATAGAATGTTATACACTGTCTACTGATAGGAAATTTTTCACTTTTTATATTTGATACTTAACCTTTATGATTTTTACTCAGGTGCTTATATTACTGATAACTTGTGTATGTGAGAAAAAAAATAAATATCTGAAGTACTGCTAAGTACATTCTCCCATGCCCACCAACAGTTAATATGAATAGAAATCAAAATTTATTTGAGGAAATCATAAGACCCTAGTTCTGATGATGACTATGGAAACTTCTAGAAGCTTTTGATTCTTCAGAAAACTATCATCAACTTAATCATTAATTCATACTTGAGAAAGTATCTTCACTGCTCTACTTTGTTTATTAATTCTTTTTATCGAAAGTATTTCCGAAGAAAGTAGTATTTCTATATCAACATATATATAAAGTGAGGATTTTAAGTATATATACCAGGTGAATGTTAACATTTCATGCTTTACACATTCATCAGCATATGGTAAGATGATTTTTATAGCTGGTTGCTGGTGAGTGTAGTAGGCAAGAAATGTTGAAATTCACTCGGTAAATATCCTTGTAATTCTCATTTTTTATATATTAATAGCTCTATTTTCTGCCTCAAATATTGGACACAGTGATCAAACATCTACAACAGATAAAATCTGTTTTGTGTTTCTTTCATTTTGTATTTTTACAAAGAGAAAATATATCATGAACCATATATATATGAATATATATATGGTATACGGTAATTTTTCAATATCGATAACACATTTTACTATATCGTAACATCTTTCAATTGAATTCAAAATGAAAATATAGTTCGTTGTAGTTGTTGTAGAGATGGTAGATGACAGTTATTGAGAACGCTTTGTTTGAGTTTCAAATAATATAACGTATTCATAAAATATTCTGTTGGATTATACATCCGTTTAATGATAATAGACATTCGACTGTTCAAATGACACAACTGACCTCCTAAAACACACGTTTAGAGCCATAGAGGAGAAATCTCATTTTATTCAATTTCGGTTTCATCAATTTAATGTCTCAGTTTGTCGAACCAACTTGCATAGCAAATATTGTGTACAATGGCGATACCAAATTCTTCTTTTTTGAACATATTTATAAAATTTTCTTTATTCAACAGACAAATCTTAATGAATTTTTAAACATTCCAATCAATATTAGAGGAAGTAAGAGGAAAAGAAGGGAAGAGGAAAAGAGAGATTTTTATTTATTGAAAGTAAGTAAGAGACAAAAAAGAACCAAAAGTTCAACGAAGTGTTCACTATAAAGTTCAAACCTCATTTTTGCCAGATCATGTGACCTTGGGGGGAGATTTTTTGAGGGAAGAAGTATATTGTCAGAGGACATCTTTGTAACAAGTTTCAATTAAATCTGAAGTAAAAACTGCTGAGAAAATCGATTTTAAAACAAAGTTTAAATGCTATTAATGAAGGATCACTTGACCCTGAGTGGGAGATTTTTTTTTTTGTAAGAAGCATCTTATCCAGGGACACCTTTCTATCAAATTTCAAGTAAATCTAATTTGAAACAGCAGATAAACAATATGGGGACAGACCAACAAAACAACCAACCAACCAATAGGGTCTCTTATAGAGAATAGAGGACATCTCTAAAAAAAATTATTATAGAGAAAGAATGTAAAAAGTTTCACTATTGCATGAGTAAGGTTTTGACAAATTAAAATCCATTTTTTTTTCAATCTGACAGAAAAAAGTGATGGAAAATGAAAAAAAATCCCAATAATTTTTAATATAAGTGTGCATATTTGTTGATTTGCAGGGGGAACCAAACGTGTCTGTATGCATAAAACAGAGAAAGAGAGGGAATATATGGAGTGGAGAAGGTGCTACATTATTATGCAAGCAGAAGTAAAAAATTTGAAAAAAAAACAAAAAACAGAATAAAAAAACCACCTAAATAAGAGTGACTATATAAAGCAAAGAGCGAGGAAAATGTAGACAAAAAGTGGTCATATTTATAGATAATAATGAGAAAGAGAGAAGGTAAACTAATAATGGGAGTAGGATTGAAAAAGTGTATTAGAGAGAGAATGTATACTGATAAAATATATGCATTCATATTTTGAAAGAGAAAGAAATTCTTTTACTTATATGAGTGCATAAAAGTTTTCATGCATAATGTGTGTGTAGGACAAAATATCTTCAGATATGTGTACACATTTCTATAAGAGACTTTTCAGTCGATCCCAGTTATGTTAAATAACAGAAATAGGAATGAAGAGGTGTGACGTCATTAGAATAACATCTATTCCGATCAATTTTTTTTTTTAACCAGCTGCTAATGTTACAATATGGTTTTTGAATTGCATTTTTTTTTATCAAAGATACTTTTGGTATGGGTATAAGTGCAGTAGACTGAAATATTTGGTCGAAGATAAGAAGTTACAGAGTAACCCTTTTCAGATGGCAAATATTTTAGTCTACTGCTATTATACTCATGCCAAAAGTATCTTTGACAAAAAAAAATGCCATTTAAAAACCATATTGTAACATTAGCAGCTGGTAAAAAAAAATTGATCGGAATAGATATTCAAGATATAAATCAAATATTCAATTAAAGAGTCCCATCAGCCCTCATATAGCATCACTAATGATGTCATGATATAATGTCCAAAGTCTTCATCTCTGTATTCAAAAAAGGTCGAAAATAGCAACAGAAAAATGCCAAAAATGTCCATTTATGAATTTTATCAAAAAATGATACTTGCAGAATATCTCATATTGCAATACTTCACAAGTATGAGAATGAACTCACTCTTCTTCCTCTCCCTGTCACTACTACTACCATGGACGGTGGATGCATCATTGAAGTTAAAGTTCTTGTTTTATATACAAACAATTTTTGGTTCACAGCAATATGAAAAAATATACTGATAATCTGTAACAGACTATATAGTTACACTCGTGTGTATCTATTTGTAAGTATGCAAGCTCTGGGGATAGAATTTCAATCTATGTTAAATTTGTATACGTTCATGAATAAGTATTTTCTCATCTAAATCTGTGAGAAAAATTTTTACAATGTGAACAGAGAAAGATGAGGAAAAAATGATAGATTAAGTAAAAATCCAAAAAGATGTTTCACAAAATGAGATGCAAATGTTACTATTACCCAAAATACATGGATTATCAGACAATAATTTATGTACTTATTTGAAAGTAAGATTACTCACATTGATACCAAAGAAATATATATAAATTAACATAATTGTATCTATACTTAAGAGATACATATACAATAAAATTGGATTGAAGTATATATATATATATATATATATAAGCATGTATAAGTGTATGTGTAGACATGTATATACTTATAGAGAAATTTTTACTCACTTGAAAATATATTGAAATATCCATGTCTGACATAAATGAATCACCATAGCCCACACATGTACCAGGACAGATTATGTAAAAAATCACCTAAAATTATCTCAAAAAATAGATATTTCATCTAAAACTATCAAAAAGAAAATACCAGTACAAGATTTGGGTATTGTTCGTCCAAATTGACCACAGAGACCAAAAAGAGCACTTTTTTAGAAAAAAAAAGAGGTGTACTCATGCCAATTTTTTAGCCCAAAGAATGAAACAAGGAGCCTCCAGAGAGACACACAGACAAGCAAAGAAAGTGGTTGGTTGGTCGGTTGGGCAGGCCATTAATAGGGCAACAGTGATTCAGAAGTATACAATAATCTCGAATATTCATTTTCAAAAATTAAGTAATTGAATTTAGGAAGGACACCAAAGATATTTTTTTCGCACAAAGCAAAGTTTGGTACAAGGCTATTGAGTGATCCCATTTTAATAAAAAAAAAAAATATATATATATATATATATATATATATATGTATATATATATATACGAAAAAAAAAATTCATAATAATAATAATTTAACTAAATTGATATCTCAGTTAAGCATAATAAACATACACACTCTTTTTCTTTCCTTATCACTCACTCTTCTTCTCTCATCTGTCTATTTACCAGAAAAGACAATAACTAAATTAGGAAATAAAACACACCTGAGAATTTAAAGGGGACTAAACACTGTTCCTATAAATTGTCCCCTTTTACCATAAATGGGTGGGAATTACCAGAAATAAGGCTAAACTTCTAAGAGATTAAATCCCCTATTTATTTAGAGGAATCCAAGAGATAACAATACAGTTCGGCAAAATCCTTTGACAAACAACAGGTGTATATAACAACGCAACACCTCAATTACAAGCAAAGTACCTTGTTTACAGACTTCAACTTTACACCTTGAAAAGACATTACATTCACTACACATCACACAAAATCATTTTTCTCATAAGTTTATAATTCATGTACAACAATAAAAAGTGTAGCATTTTTACATGAAAAATCTTTGTTGTTTATTCCTCTGTGATTTGTCTCTCTCTAGCTTAGAAACCTTTTTCCCCCCTACTCAGCTGAATGATAGGATCCACGCACCCTTATAAGTAGAAGTAAGCATGCACTTAATTTCATCTGCGGAGAATCTTCTGATAGTATACTATAAATCCTCAATAAAGTCAACAGCAAATAAAACTTACGAAAAACCCACACTATATTTTGCCGAACCCTCTGAAATAAAAATTGTTGGCAAATCATGCTTATTATCAAATGCTCTTGAGAATGTTCCGCACAGCTACAAGACCTTCAAGAACAAGAAAATCCAATTAATTTTAAAAAGAAAGGTCTACAACCAGTGCATTCTCCTGATATTTACAAATGGAGCTGAAAGATGGAACCTGACCAAGAGACTGACGTTCAGATAGAGAACAAAGTAATGTGCACAAGAGAAAATCATGCTTAACATCATATGGAGAGGTTACAAGATAGAGCAGTGCATTAAAGAAAAAACAGGAGTCAAGCATATAATATAATCCATAAGAAAACATGGATGGCCATGGGCTGGCTATGCTGCAAGAATGTCAAACAATTATTGGGCATCAAGACTCGAAATATGTATCCTCAGAACTCATATGTAAAATTGTGGCCAGCAAAATATGAGATGGCCTGAAAAACTAAACAAGTTCAGAAAATATTGTCTCCGCAATACCCATGACAGAGATGTCTGGTGAATCCTGTGGAAAGTATACATCCAACAATGAACACTAAAATGAGGAGGAGGATGATGATACACAACCAGGAAGTGTTCAACAAGCAAATAAAGTCCATCTCAGTATTACTTAATCGATACATACCCATTCATATTTACAGAAGAAGTGATAATATTCATCAACGCAAATTTTCATATCAAAACTGAGATGAACATAAAAGAAGGTTCCAGAGTTTAAGGAATGAGTATTAGATTCAATGAAGGAAACGAAAAGCAATGAAGGAGTGAAAGAAAGGGAAAAGGAAAGTATTGAAGGAGTGATAGAAAGAGAAAAGAAAAGCAATGAAGGAGAGAAAGAAGTGGGAAAGAAAAGCAATGAAGGAGAGAAAGAAGAGGGAAAGAAAAGCAATGAAGGAGAGAAAGAAGAGGGAAAGAAAAGCAATGAAGAAGAGGAAAAGAAAAGCAGTGAAGGAGTGAAAGAAAGGGAAGAGAAAAGCAATGAAGGAGTGAAAGAAGAGGAAAAGGAAAGCAAGGAAGGAGTGAAAGACAGGGAAGAGAAAAGCAATGAAGGAATGAAAGAAGGGGAAAAGGAAAGTATTGAAGGAGTGACAGAAGAAGAAAAGAAAAGCAATCATATAATGAAAGCTGAAGACACTGTTACACACAAAAGTTTCAAGAAAGAAGAAAAAACAGAGAGAGGAGAGAGTAAATAGAGACAGAACATAGGAAGATGTGGGCAGCTGCTCTAATCAACCCAATGCCATTGTCTTTCTTAATCGAATCACTGTCGACCCACAAGTGGCCTAACTAACCAGCCAATAGGGCTACAGATTCTTCTTGGTGGAACAGTGTGTGTCTCTGGGAAATCCAGGTCACAATTTGGAAGCTACAACCATGAAAAATTTCCATGAGTACACCACTGGGCACAAACTACAAACATTGTCTTTGTTTTTTTCAAAAAAAGGGCTTTTGGGGATATCTATGGTCAATTTTGGACCAGCAATTTCCAAATCTAGTGTTAGTATTTCTTCCAGATCATTCGAGACAGAAGATCTATTTTTTTAAGATAATTTTTCTCTAGATGATCACTTCTAGTACATGCTCAGGCTATTATGTATGATTCATTTAGTTGAGATATAGATATTTTGTCATTTTCTTTGTTGAGTCCATAGATCACAATAAGACAACGGTCGGTTGGCATTGATCATATTAATCAACAGAAAAAGGAAAAAAAAAGTATGAGGTTATTAAAAGCATTTATTCTGATCATTTTTTTACCAGCTGCTATGAAGTCATAATACTGTTTGAGGGCCATGTTTTTGTATTTTAAAAAAAGCCAAAAATAGTCATTTACAATTTTCATTGATAGTAATACTTGCAGAATTTCCAAATCACTATATTTTACAAGTATAAGAATCAGTTGACTCAAAGAAAGACTACTTGCTCCTCTTCCTCCTCGTCCTGCTACTACTAACTGGGATGGTTGGACGAGAGATATTTGTTCCTACTCTCTTTTCCTTTCTTTCATCAATATCCAATCTCTGGGATCATTTTCTCTCAGTATCCTATTGGTGTAGATTAATCAACAGTTTCAATTCTATCAACAATTAACGGTCAAAGGCTACTGAGGAACGGACAGAGTCAGAGGAAAGAAAGTGGACAGGGAGCAAGGTGGTAGTGTCCACACCTCTTGTAGAATGGCTGAGAGGGAAAGCAGTTTTTTTCACAGCTGAATTATAAGGGAGAAGAATGAATCTGTCTTGATTTACTTAACAAATAGAATTAAGCTGCCTAGGGACATTCATTCTTTTAGTAATTCATCTTCATTTATTCATTCAACAGGTTCAGCCATTGATAACCAACTATGTAGAAAAAGAGAAGGAACCAGTGAAGGAGATAGAGAAAGAAGGGAAGAGAGATTCAAAAAAGAAATTAGCACTGCCAAGTGAGTATGTATCACGTGTACAGGCAGTATCAATGGAGCTAGAGGGTTGAAATTTTGAAACATTTATTCATTATCTCTGCAAGAACATTTTTAAGTAGGGTTTCAGTTTGCAATATGAGTTCATACCAAATAGGTCCCTGGCTTGTTACCACAAATTTCTGATATCTTTTTTTTTTTTTTTTTGTTGGGCTTTTTTTTGCTATGATTTAGTGATTTTTTAGCCATACTGAGCAATTATACACCCATGGCCCGAGCAACTTGATGAATGCCTTTACCCTATTCACTGTACCCTGGCCATAGGACTGGTATGTACCAGAACTAAACTATCTGGAAAAAAAAAAAAATTGACACCACCCCCCAACACACACACACATATCAAAACCTCACTTTGGAGGGGGATTTCAATAAAACAAAAAAACATTTTCCCTACCCATTGTGGGGAGTGTGTGTGAAAAATTTCAAGTTTCAACTATGAACATTTGGGGCTGGGCAAAGTTTAGATACAAAGATACATATAAATGTCTGGACATATGAATAACCTAAACTCCATAACTAAACCAGTGTTGTGGCTAGAAACAATCAAGAGAAAGAGAGTGGAATAAGTAAAAAATGAAGGAGAAAGGAAAATACAAAGAAAGAGTGAAAGAAAAAGTGAAAGAGAAAAGTGAGAGGAAGAGAGAAAGACAAACAAAACAGTTGAATTTCTGTCTGAATTTTTGGGAAACAGGATTATCATTGATTATGTGAAGGTTTTTTCGGACTGGTTCATCTTGGTTCATGGCACCAACTCCAGACAATTTCAGATTTTTGACACCAATTATGATAAACAACAGGATTTTGGACCAAAAATTAACTCCGCCCAAAATTAGACAGTGGAATGAACACATTCCTGCTGATTGCTGATACGAACCCCACCCTGTCTCGACGACCAGAAGAACACCCATTCATCACCTTCAGACGGCCTCAGGGTACAATGGTCAAAAACTATTCCGAAAAAAAAACAAACTTAGCAGTCATCAATAAAAAGACTGAATTATCAAAAAAAAAAAAAAAAACAAGCGGTTACAAACATTGGACAAATTTAGCATAAACTTACATTGCAAACTGCCACATACACTAAAAACTTAAAATGTTTTTTGCAGAGATAATAGGGACAGAATGATTAAATTTTTTGCCATCTAGCTCAATTGATATGTCCCGTAAGCATGATACATATATACATACATAGCCAGCCAGCCAATTCGACCTGAAGAAACCTACTGCGGAAGTTTTTGTTGACAGTTTCTAATCAAGTTAATCTACGCTGTATTTTACAGAATCCATAAAGACCATAAAAGTATAGACTCATAAAAAAAACTTAGAATAGAAATATTGTGACTATTTTACAGAAATGGTAAAGATAGTATTAACAGAAATAACAAGTCATTTCACAAATGTTGCGAGGTGTGCTTTGTTACAAACATGAAAAGGAATTGTTTATTGATAAGAAGAGAATATAACTAGGGTGGTACCTAGTTCAAATGTGCAATTTTGAATAGGCCCAGGCTTGGTGTGTAGAGAAACCTGTCATCATTGTCATGTACAATGATTTTCTGTCCGCCGTATGAAACTATGGCTTTGAATTATTTCGGTTACTTCCTTTCATAAGTTTTTCCAGACACTTACTTGGAGTAATACTTACATGTAAAGTAATGAATTCACAATTTATACAACACAGTATTGTGCCATAATGCTCTTACTAATGGACAAACATCTATTTTAATCTCTCTACAAAAAATGGTTGCCAGAAATATCATCTCCAAATGGTGAGTTCATCCAAAGAGTGCTGATGGAATTATTACACAAAAACAATAGCGATGTCAATTAAAAAGCACTCAAAAAGTGTAACCTCTGACAACGCCATTATCAGAAGAAATAATTGTTGTCCCGAAATTCAATCACTTCTTTTGCAGCTTATTATCCAGCGTCCTATGAAATTTCATAAAAATTCATTGAAAACTTTTCAAGATATCGTATAGATGGAGACGAGCATAATTTTTTACATTGGATAATAAAAAAATAGAAAAATACCTCAGAATCCAAAAGATTCCCGGATTTCTCATAAAATTTCAACAACCAATCCATTGTCTCAATGCCCACCCTTCCATGAAATTTCATTGAAATTCATTCAGTACTTTTGCCATTATCATGAAAAAAGACGAACGGAAAGATAGACGAATTCCATATACTTCACCAACTTTATTGGCTGACGTAAATTACATAAGCAAGTGTCAAAAGAAAGAGACAAATCATCAAGACTTCCGAAAAGATCGAGAGTTCCACATTCTATTAAATTGTGTCTGTGGAATAGAAACTTATTTTTTATTCTAATTCATTCTTATCATTGGATGAGGCACTGTCTGTATCATTAATTTTAACTGGTTTTTATCTTCATCTTGATTTTTGGTTGCTATTTATCGCAACTTCTGACTCAGACGACGACCAGAGTCAAAAATTTTTATAAAAAAACTATAAAAAAAAATGAGATGACAGTAAAAAAAAATAGTCAGAATTAATGATACAGACAGAAATTTGTCCAGAAGAAAATTAAGAACAAAACATTCTTGTTTACTAATAAGTTATTTGTTGGTTCTTGTGCATCTGACAAAAACTTGATGATATAAATATTAATGACGATGTTGTCTAAATAAAAGATATAAATGGAAATACCCAGATATATTTACTCTGAGAAATCTAAATGAGAGCTTTTTTTTTTTTCATCATTTCCCATTGATGTACTCACACACACATACTACATATATATATATATATATATATATATATATATATATATGTGTGTGTGTGTGTAACAATGCTCTTACCATTGAGCTAAACAGCCGCTGGTAATACAAAGGCCAAATAACTGCTTTCTACCCAAATTTTCTTCTTGTTTATTCTTGGTCTATTCGTTTCTTCCGATGCAACGGTTATGTATTTAAGAAATGGACATACTTGGTCTGACAGAATGAATTATGAATTGCACGTTATATTACGTAGAAACTTATATAAAACTTACGTGGTTAATATATCATTCAATGGAAACAATGTAAGTAGAATAAGTAATTGAAGAAAATAAGGCTATACATGAATTAAACCTGCCACCGATAGGGTAGCCACCTCAACATAGTGATTATATATATATATATATATATATATATACACATACACATACACATGGTCATTAAATGATGTGTAGTATAAAATAACATCCTAATACAATTCATTATGATAATACCCTATATAAAATAACAAATTAACTGTATTAGGACGACCATTCACAGACAGATGAGCAAGGAGAGAAGAATATGTAGCCCACTTTGGAGATTGGTCAGGCGGGTCATTTGTGGGGCCGCAAAGATTTGATAATATATGAAGATTCTATATTCTGCTCATTATTTATTTTTTTTTAAATGAAAAAAAAAAAAATGCTTAGATGGTGCCTAGTGGTGTGATAGTACAAATTTTCAGGGTTGCAGCCCCAAAAATGTGACCAGGAGTGCCAGAACATACACATTTACACATGTATGAGCAAAGAGAGAAAAATCTATAGCCAACTTGGCTGGTTGGTTGGTTGGGCAAGGAATTTGTGGGGCTAAAGTGATTCAATAATTACAAACATGCCATGGAAACATATTGAACAATGTTTTGAAGTCTGGTAATCACAAGGAGAGAAGGACAGAGAATAACAGAGAAAATTGCAAATATCTTTAAAAGCAGTGAATTTAATATAATAGTCATGAAAAATTGAACTGAGAATCCTAAAAGGAAATAATTAGAAAAATTGAAGTAGTTAATCAAACAGATAAAAAGGCAAGAAATACAAGAGTCAAAGATGGTGAGTGTCATATTTGAATAAATTTCAAGGTGGTAGAAATTGGAAACAATGAAAAGAACACAGACTGTATTCACAGAAAGATTTACCAGCTTCCACTTAAAACTGATGTTTCTTTCTATGATTATCTGCATCATCTTCTTTATCAAATACTTCATGTTTAAATTGAGGAACACGCACAACCCCAAACATACACGAGGGGTATCTCCTAAAAACACAGAATTTTCAAAAGACTTATCCCCAGTCCCACCTTTGAAAAGAAATTGTGGGTCATCTCAAGCTTGTTCGCTCAAATCATGGCACATATTCTGAGAGAAAACCAGGCACAAATTTTGCAGAAATGCATTTTGTTTTCAAATCTTCTGTTGACATTCGGAAGCATTAACTCTTAGAAAAACTAGTAAACATAAACAAACATAAATATGTGATTACTTTTATTATTTTAATGTTTATTCACATCTAGAAGAGAAGAGAAGTAAACATTGAAATATATCTCAGTAGGGAAATGCACAGGAGAAGTATATCGTAAAATAGAAAGCAAGAACCAAAAGTTCAATGAGGTGTCCACTATAAAGTTTAAACGTCACTAGAGACAGATCAAGTGGCTCCGAGGAGAAGATGATATCAGGTAAGAAGCATTTTATCAAGAAACACCTTTCTACTTAGTTTCAAGTAAATCTGACTTAAGACAGCTGAGAAACAATACAGTGAGAGACCAATCGACTAACGGAGAGAGCCTCTTATAGAGAGGTGAGGATGTCTCTTAAAAAATGAACGAGATGTGAAGAAGGAAAATAAGAATGAACAAAGTCATGAGAGAAAGAACGTGCTGAGAAAAAATGATTATGGAAAATCCTGAGTGAAACATAAAACCCTTTGTAAATTTTACATTAATTGCATTAATAGATATTTGGAAATAATTGACTGAAATGACATAAATTTTGAGAAGTTCTTCAACATTTCCAGTGTCTCAAGCTTTCTAAACTATATATTAATGCACATATATACTCACACGCAATGACTGTCTGTCCACGAATTTCAACAGTTCTTATTTTGTGGATCTATTTACAAATTTACCATCAAAAATCTAATGGAATTTTTTTTAATTTTGAAGGCAGCTGCAAAAAAGCACAGACAACACTCGCAGGCTAGAAAATCTGAAGAGAGAGAAAAATTATTATCGACAACTTTTTCATTTCTATGTTACTATTCACCTTCATCTTGACATTTTTTGTTGCTTTTTATTACATCTTTTCTCAGACTGGATTGTCTTTGGCGGTGAGTAAATAAATAGCACAGATCAGAATAATAAACTCCTGGTGAGACTCAAACTCACCTTGCCCTATGCTGGAAGAAGGCCAGGTATCCATCCTACTGCTCTTTCAAACTGAGCTAAGAGGACTCACATGACCAGCATGAGTCCAAATCAAAGCTCAAAGCTCATTTTCTACCCAAACCTCCTCTACACCATATTCTTGTTATTAGTTCGTAATGTCAGCTCTAATTAAAAAATTCATTTATTTTTCTGTAAAAGGATTGTAAATCATCATTATAATCTTTTGTCATCTCTGGGCTACAACTCATCTTCATCTTAATATTTTTGTTGCTTTTTATTACAACTTTTCTCAGGCTAGATTCCCTACATCCAAGAATAAATAAATAATGCCGATCAGAATAAAGAATGAGCCCTAAGTGAAACTAGAACTCACACCCCTCTATGCCAAAGGAGAAGGTCAACAGTAGCATAAAAATTTAAAATTGTTAATGATTTATAATATTTCATTAACTAAAAAGTAAATAAAAATATGCATTACTGATCTGTCTTCATTGCTTATTATAATCAATACTGTGCAATACTGTATACAATTGAGAAATTTATTATAGAAATATATATTATTGAGTTTGCAGAGTGATGCAAAAAAATGCAGATGACTCGTACGATAGCTAAATGTTAACAAATCCAAAATGTTCGGTAAAACATTAAAAGCATAGGGTATTATGTTCAATATCTTAATGTTATATTACTTTAAATTTATAAATGAATTCATTTCTTGATTCACGCTAGCCTGGCAAATGACCATTCAAAAAGTCAAGTGGGCAACATATTCTTCTCTTTTTGAGCATGTGTGGGTGGTCGTGTTTCCAGGCACCCCTGGTCATATTCTGGGGGCCAGAACCGTGAAAATTTGCATGAGAAAACCACTAAGCACCATTTGAAAATGCTTTTTATTTTCAACCTTGTGCTGGTATTTTTCAGACAATTTTAGACAGAAAATCTTTTTTTTTTCAGATAAAATTAGATAAAAGATCTATTTTCTTTAGATAATTTTTAGATAGAATATTTATTTTTTCAGATAATTTTAGATAAGATATCAATTTTCCCAGATAATTTTACAAATAATAATCATTTTTTCAACAATTCTAGATAAAATATCTATCTTTTAGAAATAATCTTAGTTAAAAGATCAATTTTTCTACAAAATTTTGGATAAAAGATCTATTTTTTTAGATAATTTTAAATAAAAAATCTAATTTAGTAGATAATATCAAATAAAATATTTATTTCTTTTGGATAATTTATTTAAGATCATTTTAGATTAAAGATCTATTTTTTATAGATAATTTCCTAGATAATTAGTTCTGGTACATGCACGAGGTAGGCATATATAGAAGATATCTTCAAAAGTTCAGATATGGTAAAAAAATTTTGGGATCTAGAGATTTGTTGGAGGAAGCTGAGTATCTTCGTCTAGGCAAATACAACAATGCTATACAATGAAAATGCTAAAACAGGAAGCTGTGGCAGACGAAGAAGGCTGGAAGGCTGCTGAGAAAGTTTATCGACTTGAGTGCAAAGTATTTGTACAAAGACAATAGAAATATCTAACCAAGAACATACAAACCAGCTGATTGCTCTGTATACAATAAGCCTAATGCCCTTATCAATAGGACAAGCAGAATCCTAGTCGAGATGGATTTAAGCACAAAATACATGCACACGCATGTGCCACACCTATATATACTTACAGAGATTATTGATCACCACAAAGATTTTTTAGTTCACATAGTGATCAATATGTTTGTTTTACACACGCCATTATGAAGATAATAATAATAATAATAATAGTAGTAGTAGTAATAATGATAGTGATAAAAGATTTGGTTAGTTACTCAACCCATCCTGAAACCTTATGGCAGCATGGTGTGTGGGAGGTGATTAATTGGAAAAAGGGGTGATCAATGAATAAGTTACTTTTCATCTTTTGTTAGGCCATAATCACTAAAAGAAGTTTGAATTCCCAAACACAAGCACAGACATAAACTAAGGGATCTATCCAGCATGAAATTATATGGCAAATACAACCTCCCTACTAAAAAAAAAACATTTCCGGGGGGAGGGGACTTTTTTTTTTTTTAGACATAATAGGCAGAGAATGTTTGAAATTTCAGCCCTCTAGTTCCATTGGTGCAGCCTGTAAGTGTGACACATACGTAGCCAGCCAGAGCAACTTAAAACCTGAAGAAACCTACATTGACAGATTTAGTTGACTTTTTCTAACTAGGGTCTGGCACCAAAATCTCAGAAAAGTCAAGTTTCAGTTATGTGTATTTTGTGAAGAGCACATTGAAATAGAAGTTGATAGGGTTTCCATATATATATCACTTCCAGAAGATATTTGAGTTGAATTGGAATAGCGACTCTGTGGTTTGAAGTGCGAAACACATTATAGAGCAGGCCATACTATAAAAATACTGGACATTGTGTGTGACTCTTATTTCAAGCAAACTCATTTGTTTCTGTCAATGCCTAGTGCCTGAGAAATAAGAAAAAAAATGTATTCCAATTTTTTAACTTCTACCTTGAAGGCAAAAATACCAATAAATTGAGCTTTTTAGCCCCAAATTGAAAAATATATCATTCAATCTATGGTTAGAAATGACATACTATAATCGGTTACTGTGGGGGGAAATATCTCATTTAGCATTTCTGGGCCAAAAAGGAGACAAAAACAACCCCAAATTAGCCTCTTTTATTCATGACTGAAAAACATGTCATTATTTTGGGCAGGGAATTTGCCAGCATATGCCATCTATGATTAGAAATGACATCATCACGACATGCATTTGTGTGCGTTTAAAAATGAACACACCTGGATAAAGTAGTTCTATATCTCTTGTCCATTTATAATGAAGCAAACAATGAACGTATATAAACATACTTATTCCACGGATGTAAACAACCGGTAATCTCCATCCCATCCCGACTCCAGGGCTTGACTTACCCGAAAATACCACCCTTTCCTGGTTTTCTTTTTCCACACCAACCCATCCTAGCTTTTAACAGCTCCGAGATTAACAGATACTTTCATAGCCGAGCCTCTTCAGTTAAACAAGGTTTCCAATTCAATGATGGAACTGGAAATCGATGGACGGTCAGCTTTAAGAATAATCTCCACAAATCGATCGATCACTTCTACAGGCCACGGATATGTTCGACACTAATCCTCAGACACGTTTTCTTTCATAGATACACGACGCAAATATTTGTCCAAATTTTGCATTTGCCTCAAGAGTACATCTATGATGTACTCGTTACACCATTCGATCTATCAGCTTCCGAATACTTTGTCCCCCATCTTTCTATTCTCTTTCTCCCTGCTTTTCAATCTTGTTTTTTTTTCTTTCATTAATACTTTCTTTGTATTAGAAACCATAAACCAAAACTTCCACAAAAACTGCCGACATAGGTTTCTTTCAGTTTTCAAGTTAGTCCAGCTAGCTATATACGTATCACACATACAGGCCCCACCAGTGAAGCTACAGAGTTTAAAATTCAGACATCCGTTCCTAATTATGTCTAGAGGGAAGGTTTTGTTTTTGGTTTTTGGGAATCCCTCCACTAAAAAGGTTTTTAGTGGGGGTTCATTTTTACAAAGTAATTTTTTTCTAAATTGGTTTCTAAGTGTGAGCGTGCTAGCTTTTTTTTTGAATTTTCAGATGTTTCAGTGATCACTGCCTCACAAAAAGCAGGAGACATAACTTATTCATTGATCAACATTTTTTCCAATTTTTTAACTGATCATCCCCAAAAGGCATGCGGTCAAAAGATGTTGATCAAGTGACAGTTTTTATTGACTGACTAACCAGACCTGTATCTTTTTTTTATTCATTTAATCCTGCCTCTCTTTCTCTCTCTTCCCCTCCCTATCCCCATCTTCCACAATTTTGCTTATCATTCAAGCCAGGCCAGAAAATATAAGTATTGCTTTTTGGAGGGACAAGGCAACATTGTGAGTGGTATCGACACTTTCCGATCTCAAAAGGATTGGATTGATTAGGGAAGTGTTTGCAGACAGATTAAGATGGAGAGGAGAAAAGCAAGAGGTTTTTTTTGGAAGGGATCTGCTTTCAATTGGGGAAAAACAAGAACCATAAGTTCAATGATGGTTCCACCATACATGGTAAGAAGAGGAAGATGAGGATGGTTCACATGAAGGTTAGGACCTAGTTTCATACCAATCCAATATAATGTGGCTGATAAAATTGATACTCAACATTACTAGTCATGGTAGGAATAGCAGGAGAAAGAGAATGAGAAAAAAAGATTATTTTCATATTAATCTAACATGATACAGATGATAAAATTGATATTTAACATTACCAGCAGAAGTAGTAGAAGTAGCAGAAGGAGAAGTGGGGTATATCACAGAAATCCCTACAGAAGTACTTAATGATATAATAATCATTTCAGAGACGAAAGTTCACATGAAACATCTCATGAGCTGTTTACATCAGATCTTCAATTTGAAAAGAATGTTAAATTAAATCTAGTAAATGCTGCAATCCATCTTTAATGGTAGGTGTGGTCTATAAGTCCCACCTATACATGAAAAATGCTATTTCTCATCTATTACAGACCATTGCCACTGGAATGACGTTATGCAACTATTACAAGTTGGCTAACACATTATTGATCGATAACAAGTAAAAAAAAACAGACTATGTTCAAAAGCTGTGACATTGTATATACAATTTTTGACAGGATTTGGAGGCTTCTGTCAAATTGTTAAAAAAGTATTCGTTTCCAATTGATTTTTCAAGCTTATCCCCACAGAAATATCTGAAACAAAAATAGTTATTGAATCAAAAAAAGAAAGAAAATCATTGTCCGAAATACAGTATGAATTGATTGGATAAAAGGAAAAAGTTTTACAAATATATATATATATATATATATATATATAATTATTGTCATCCACAGACAGCAGCTTCATTATATTACAACTCTTCAGTGTGGCTAGGCCATAGGCTAACCATTATCCCATCCAGTACCACAAAGTAGGATCGAAACCCTCGCTTCAGACCCAAAGACTGGCATCCTACCTCTGCTCCATGGAACTAGACGGTCAGTCAGTAAGGTTGAATTTAAGTGATATATATTTATTCACATATATATTCCCCATCCACCAGTGTTCTATTCCTATATTAGAAGGGCATTGCATAAGCTTATAATGAATGAGTTACTTCACTCAAAGAGTGCTCAACCTTGAATAAGGGAGCGATTTTATATATATATATATATATATATATATATATATATATATATATATATATATATATAATGGGTTTCCACTTATTTTTAAAATCCCCAAAACAGTTACATGGTGAACAACTGATGATCCCCACAAGAGACCATTTATTTATACATAGTACAATAACAACAAAGTAAACGGGAAACAAAGTAGAAGACATTTTTGAAAAATACGTAAGTTGCATTGACAGATATTGGTAAATAGGTGACTGAAGTGACACAAAAAATCTATTGAAAATTTTTTTTTAATGTTTAGGGTTTAAAGCTGTAAAACTTTCTAGACTCGTCCAGTTCTGTAGAGCATGGGTCTGAAGTGAAGGTTTCAATCCTGCTTCGTGGTACTGAATGGGATAATGGATAGTCTATAGCCACACTGAAGAGTTGTAATACAACAAAACAGCTGTCTGTGGATGACACAATAATATATATATATATATATATATATATATATATATATATATATATAAAGAGCATACATTAGTTATAAACACTATTTAGTCTGCTTTATTTTTTATTTTTTCCTTGTATTCTATTTTTTATCTCAAGAATAGACTCTTAAAGAAAGAATATGATATAGTGTGATGTAAGAAAGAAATTTCTTCTTTCTCTCTCCTATCATCCTCCTCTTATTAGGATTACAGCTTTCTTTCTTTGTTACGAACGCTATCTCTCTCTAACCACTCTCTCTCCAGGTCACTTAATTTCTTACAAATATCATTAACCAATTCAAATCTTGTCTTAACGTGAAATTTTCCCCATTCTTAGAACTGTCAACTTACATTGAAGTTAATAATTGACAAAGATAAATTACGGTGAGTGCATTTTGGTTTAATCCCCAAACTATTATGGCCAAGATTATAAGATATCACTTACAGAAGTTGGAATAATGAAGCATTTAATCTGTAAATATCAGAAAAAATGGTATGGAGCACAGCAATTGTGACCTTTCCAGTTTCAAAATGGCCACTGTACCAGTTGTATAGAGGCATCCACTGATGGCAAATTCAAAGTCAAAAAAAGCAGACGACATAAACCCTAAAAATATTAAGCCAGCAACTAGAATGGCAGCAGTTTTGAAACAGGAAAAGTAACAATAGCCCAGAGTACCAATCTTACTAAACAAATATGTCATTATAAAGCTTAACATCAAAGCTGGAAGTACACCAGAGATCAGTTATTGAAGGCAAACAAAGAATGGCTATAATCACCCAGCTGTCCATCAAAACTAAGAAAATGGAAAGTCCAACATATAGTATACAGAATTATCCCCTCGGATAAAGGAAATGGTTGTTGCTATGGCACCTGCCTGATCACCAATATCGCTCACTGAGGAGTATAAGATAAGCAAAGAATGTCCGTCTACTGCTGAACAACTCCTGAGACCCACTTGTAAATAGCACCCAACTGTAAGAAAATAGAATGTCTAAGACATAGTATCCAGAATCATCCCTTATGAAGTGGTCGGTGCAGTGGAATCTAACAGAAAAGCAATTGGTTTCCATCCAAAACACTGAAGGAGCGGAATGAATATATAGCGATAGAAAGATTGGCTACATTCCCCGAGAAGAAGAACTTCCTAACTACAGATGACGGATATTCAAAACAATGACCATTGACCAATTGGGAGATCATCAAATGAAAACCACTTACAAGCTGTAACATCAAACAGATGGAATCAAAAGGTTTCTCATGCAGGCAGTATACAACATCCTACCCTGAGCAGTCAACCTTAAATTTTGGTAGTCGATAAGACCTGATCAATGCAATACATATAGGAAGATTGCAAGCTTCAAGCACGTTTTCACTGGTTGCAAATATCCTCTCAAAAGCAACACGTAGAGAAACGGACGGATGTTGGAGGTCTTTGCCGAGATTACAAATAAGAGTGGCAAAAATGCTAATAAAATTTTGATTACCACATAAATAAAAATATATTTCATGAAGGAGGGAACTATTCTAAGAGGTTCTTATTAAAAAAAATACCAATTACCACCATATGTTGGAGAGTCACAGTAGACTTGGATCGTTATCTCGTTTTCCCAGTTAAAATCAGGTTAACTGCACAATGTTGCTCAAAAATATCTGACCCCACTTCCTTGTATCTCTACAATAGTCAGATACGACCCCTAATGGACATTCCAGCAGGCACCACCCAGCAGGTTTTATCAAGCCTCAATAGGGTACTGAACCAAGCATTGATTAGTTGATGATGAGCTATTCTCATTTCTTTAACCACTCTTCCACCAATGTGATGTAGCGTACTTGGTACTTTTCAATTGATATTTTCATGGAAAGTGTTTGGAAGGAGTACCATCTCTGATTCTCCTCTTTGCTCATATCTTGCTTTATATCTGTCTGTGTGTCTCCACGAACTCTTAGTCACATTTTTGAGTCTACAACCTTGAAAATTTGCATGAGGGCACCTCTGATCACCATCTAGATTAGTTTTTTTTGTTTTTTCAAAAGAGTGCTTTTTGAGATCTCTATGAACATTTAGGACCAACAATGTCTTGACCGTTTTTTTTTTTTTTTGGATAATTTTTTTAAGAAGGGTCTATTTTTAAAGATAATTTTAGATAAAAGATAATCATTTCAAGATAATTTTACATAGTTGTTTTTTAGATAATTAGTTCTGGTACACACGTTGGCTACAGTGATTCATTTACATGAGGTATGCATATCAATTCTCTCTTTATTAATTCCTTTTATTTCAAACTGCTGCTCTGACTCCCCTCCTGTGCCGATTCTGAAGAAAGGTGATAAACGAACCTTTCTGTAAAAACCCGATCCGACCTTCCGTCCACAACCACAACAGATAAGTGGTCCACTTTCTGACACGCCTTTCTCAAGCCAATCCCGTTCAATATCCTGCAATGCACTCAACCACTTCTCTTCACGTCATCTCAGGAGTGGTCACTTGACTGGTCAGTTTGTCTTCAGCAAACATATAACTCTAGAAACTTGTGACAATGAATGGATGTAAACAAAAAAACCGTTGCCAAACGTGGGAATTTCTCCTTCCTCTCACCTGCAACGCTTCATCTCAGCCACTATTTCTTACATTCTGTCCGATGAGGGGGGGGGCGAGGAGACACTCGTAGAATTAGCAAACAGCACTGTCATCCAGCGAGCAATCAAGCAATTGACGAGGTACTAGAATGCTGATTCTCAAGGAGGTTCCGATGAGAAAATATCAGATTAATACCAATGTGCATGGCAGGAAATGGAGAATACGCTGAAGGTAAGGGTGGTATATACGTCAATGTGAAGCGCTGCTTTTGTATTTACGCCAATAAAAGACGATGTGTCTGTCCCAGATATTTGTATATAACGACCAACAAGTGACTATGTCAATTCTGGGTACTTGACTGAAGGTATTTCTTTCCCTTTTATAATCTGCTATGAGTTCTGTTTCAAACACTTACCAGATATGCTCTTCAGAAGACAACAATCAAGGGAGACAACTGATCAGTATGCCAGATCAATGTCCAATCTAGTCTCTTCATTTTATTATTTTGGCTTTCAAGTGAGGAACAAGAAAAAGAACAGACTAATCAAAAACTGTGACAGAGTACATACATTTTGACAGCATTTGTCTAAATTTGTTACTGTAATAAAACTATTTCTTTCCAACTGTCCAGCAGTTTTCTGTTAAAACTCAGTCTATGATCAAGGCATATCTATACTTTTTAGATATATCAAGGACTCGTTGCAAGTTCAATGCAAATAGCCTCTTCTCAAGAACATCTTTAATGCAAAATAATCCCCCTTCTGAATGTTTCCCCAACAAGTAAAATCTTGATACTTTTAAATCCAGAGTAAACAAGTGCTTCAAGACCACAAGACAGCACAGTACATACGGGAGAAGACAAGAGTCAGGGACATCATAGAATCCATTAAAAATCTCAAATGGTAGTGGGCTGGCCATGTTACAAGAATGGCGAACAACCGATGGATATTGTGACACACGACATGGATCCCCAGAGATCACATACGCAACCAAGGCTGGCAGAATATTAGATGGAGGGACGAGCTAGACAAATTTAGAAAGTACTGGCTCCACAACACCCATGATAGAGAAGTGTGGCGAATCCTGGGGAAGGTCTATGTCCAATGACAGACGTTAAAAGACTGATGATGGTGATGATAAAATAAGTGCCTTACCCAATGCTAGTGCCTTTTAGTCTTCATTTCAAACAGGTTATGTTCTAGTGTTTCCTACTTCGCAGTTTCAACATTAACAAGCTATTTCTTGCGTAGGATGACCTAAAGTTAGCAATTATAAAAACACACACAGAGCCATATAAGTAAATAATCAACTTGATCTATCAAAGCAGCTATCTTTTTAGAACAAATCCAAAAATTATCATAAGTAAAAATTATGTTTTGGCAGTAAGAAATATTTCTGAATTTCTAGGGAGCTGGTGAAAACTGAAGTACAAAGTGTCAAATTGAGTGGAAGAACAGAAGTAAGGATCTATTTGTGAGAAGAAATGAAAGAGAAGGAAAATGAATGAATGATAAAACTCCTGCCTTGCATAAATATATCCCCATAGTCTATGTGTGTACCAGAACATATTATATAAAAGATTATCTAAAAAAATAGAGTCTTTATTAGTAAAAATTATCTACAAAATACCAGCACAAGGTCTCGGTATTGATGGTCCAAAATGACCATAGGGACCCAAAAAAGCACTTGGGGTGGGGGGGATTTTTTTTTTATTGTGCCTTGTATTACACTCATGCCAACTTTCCAGACTGTAGTTCCCAAAATGTGACCAGGAGCACCCGGAGACACACACACATTCAGACAAGCAAAGACAGAAGAATCTGTAGCCCACTTGACTGGTTGATTGGGTGGTTCATTCGTGGGGGCTACGGTGATTCGATAGAGGGGAGGAAAAAGAAGGAACGATTAGTCAAATCGATGGGGTTGGCCAAGTCTCTGTCCTCTGGGAAAAAAATGAATCAGTAAAAATGGAAGGATCTTTTGTTCTATGTGTGGGAAAACTTATAATTAAATGCATTAGACTAATGAAATTTGTTGAGCACTTGATAAATGGGTTAGACATTGTTTTCAAGCAATCCTCCTTCTCCTACCAATGAATCATTCACAGCATAACTACAATCAGAAATAGTAGATGAAAGTTTCAATTGGTAGGCCCTTTTATGACAGTGATCAGTCAGGAGATGATCTGTGTGAAAGAGTGATTGATTTTAGGCTAAAACGCAGAGTAATGGAGAAGGAGAAAAAAAATAGCAAGAACAAAGCAGGAAAGAAGAAAAGAAAAAATCGTTAAAGCAAAAAAAATGCTAATGGGGAAATATAAGGAATAAGCAAGAAAAATTCATGAGGAGATAGATATATATCCGTACCTTGCATAATGAATCATTGTAGCGCAAGTACCAGAACTAATTACCTAAAAATAATAGATCTATCATCTAAAGTTATCTGAAAATTTTAGATCTCTCATCTGGAGTTATCTAAAAAAATAGATTTCTCATCTAAAGTCAGCTAAAAATAATACATCACACATCTAAAGTTATCTAAAAATAATAGATCTTTCATCTAAAGTCATCTAAAAATTATAGATCTCGCCTCTGAAGTTATCTAAAAAAAAAGATCTCTCATCTAAAATTATTTGAAAAAACTGATCCGTCATCTAAAGTTATCTAAAAATAATAGATCGCACATCTGAAGTTATCAAAAGAAATATATCTCGCCTTTGAAGTTATCTAAAAAAAAAAGATCTCTCATCTAAAACTATCTAAAAAATTGATCACTTACCTGAAGTTATCTAAATTAATAGATCACTCATCTAGAGTCATCTAAAAAAATAGATCTCTCATCTAAAGTTATTGAAAAAAACTGATCTTTCATCTGAAGTTATCTAAAAAATAATAGATCTCTCACCTAAAATTATCTAGAAATATAGATCTTTTATCTAAAATTGTCTTCACTTTGGGCATCGTTGGTTGGTCAAAAAAGGTATTTTTTTTTTTTTTAAAAAGAAATATGTAGATGGTGTCTATTGGTTCACTGAAGCAAATTTCAAAATAAAAGCCCCAAAAATGTAACCAGGAGAGCCTGGAGAGAGACAGACAGATAGACACACACACACACACATCTACCAATTCAGCTGATTGATCGGGTAGGTTATTTGTGAGGCTACGGTGATTCAGAAATTAAAGAAAAGAAAACAAGGACTTGGAAAGAAAGAAGTCATAATAATTATCATCATAAGCCTTTTAGCGTCTATCATAGGACATAGACCTTCTTTAAGATTCGCCAAACCTCTCTATCATGGGCATCATGGTGCCAATACTTTCAAAACTTGTCTAGTTCATCTCGTCATCTTATATTCTGTCAGCCATGCATGTGTTCTCTGGGGATCTACGTTGTGAGTGGTGATGTCCAGCAGTTGTCTGCCATTCTTGCAATATGACCAGCCCATTGCAATCAGATTTTTTTATAATGGATTCTATGATGTCTCAGACTCCTGTTTTCTCCCTAATATATGTTGCTGTCTTGTGATCTCTCTGGTGCACATGGTTCTCAGTTTGAGCATCAATTTTTTGGTTAGCTTCCTTGTTTCAACTCCATAGTTGACTATCCCAAGGATGCATTGGCTGTATATCCTTCCTTTTAGGGCTAATGGGATTATCTTGTTTTTGAAGTTTGAGCTTGTTTGACTGAAAGCTTTCAATCCGAGGGTGATTCTTTGCTTAATTTCTTTTTTTAAGGATTTCATTGCACTAGGTAGATGTAGAGTTCTGGGGAAGATAAAGGAATCGGAAAAGATAGCAAATACTTGAACAACTTCAGATTTACTGACAACATTGTCCTTTTTGCTTGAAAACCTTCATGACCTCTAAATAATTCAAGACTAAGTGAATGAAGAAAGCAAGAAAATTGGTCTTCATAGAAACTTCAGTGAAACATTATGTGCAAGAAACATGTCAAGGAAGAAGACACAAAATTGAAAATGCAGAAAGAAGTAGAGATCATAAAAGAAGGAAAAAAGGTGAAGAAATGAATATGTGAAAAAGAAGGAAGTGAATGAAAATGAAAGAAAGAAGAAGGCATGAGAGTAAAGAAATCAAGAAGAAAACTGTTGAATGAGAAAAAAAAGAATAAAGAAAATGAAGAACAAGAAAAGAAAAAGAATAAAGAAAATGAAGAATGAGAAAAGAAAAAGAATAAAGAAAATGAAGAATGAGAAGAGAAAAAGAATAAAGAAAATGAAGAATGAGAAGAGAAAAAGAATAAAGAAAATGAAGAATAAGAGAAGAAAAAGGAGACTGGAAAGACGGGACTGAAACAAGAATAATTGAATGTAAAAAAAAAGAAAATTTTTTAAAAATATCTGTACATAACACAATTGAATTACCGTGTACTAGAATCAATCAACTAAAGTTATCTTTAAAATAAGAAAATAAAAAACGTACCAGCACAAATCATAGGCATTTTGGGTCCAAAATGTCGTGGAGACTCGAAAAAGCACTTTTTGGGGAGGAAAAAGAAAAGTTTTAGACATTCCCTTGTGATGCACCCCTACAAATTTTCAAGGTTGTAGCCCCCAGAATGTGCCCAGGAACACATGGAGACATACACATAGGAGAACAAAGAGAGGAGAATCCGTGGTCCACTTGGCTGGTTGGTTGGGCGGGTAATTTGTGGGGCCACAGTGATTCAATCATATTTGGTTGGTTGTCTTCATTTCGATTGTTTCCATTATATTTCTGTACTTATATTCTAAGCTTAATTTTATGTTTGGAATGAAATCTACTTTGCTTAGTGTGCAATATGTAGAATATTGGAAGGCAAGTTCTGACAAGGGGAAGTCACCCTGTATACTTTGATTTAATTTTGTTGAGTAGATGTAAAAAGGGAAAAAATAATGAAGAAGTGGGAAAAGAAAAAAAGGAAAGTAGAAAAATTGAATTAAAGGCAAGAGAAGGAGAAAAAAGTGAAAGAGGGAACAGAGAAAAAAAAAAACGATAGAGGAAAAGAGAGAAGAAAACTGGTCTGGTTAGTCACTCAGAAGAAACTCACACTGGACCAATATCTTTAAGCAGCATGCCGTGATGGGGGTTGATAACTGAAAAATTCGAACCTTTTTTTAGTGATAACAGCCCAACAAGAGGCAAAAGAAGTAAATTATTCATTGATCATTCATTTTTCCAATTTTTTCAATTGATCATCCCCAACACAGCTTATGTGGGTGGCAGTGATTAATCATTTTCCCTTGTCTTCCTTTAGTTTCTGACATCTCACTATTTTTCTCTACCTTTTCTCTCATACTTCTCTTTCTCACTTTTTGCTCCAACGCCTTCTCTCCTTTCTCTATCCTCTCTTCCTCTCCAGTTATCTCTCTCTCTCTCTCTCTCTCTCTCTCTCTCTCTCTCTCTCTTGTTCACTCCGCAACATAATCTGACCTCCATCATATCTCTCCCACCTTAACTGATATTTCATGAATAAAAGTCTACTTAACAATGCAACAGAAATACTCTAATATTTTAACGGTACCAATTCATCACTTGAGGAGACAAAACATTCAAATTGGAATAATAGGCTAAAAATGCTGACAGTTCTCTAAGAAAGGAAAGCTGTTACTTGCACTACCCTCACACTCACCGGTCAATGTTTTTCCAGTGATCTATCCAACCACCCATCTAAAACGTCTATTCCGTTTTAAACCCTGTCTCTCACTGAACCAACCCAACTCATTATTGTCCAGTTTTTCAGAGGCTGAAAAAACTTGTTTCGATCAATCTTCTATCTTTCACTGCCATCCAAATCAGAACTAATGCAAACCCAACCCCCCTGGGTATTCTAATTAGTTCAGCCATTTCAATCACACCAGAGAACTCAAAACAGTTATAGGAGTAGGAGGCTGATACTCAAGAGTAGGAGGCAGTTAATGAAGAAGTTGAAAAGACAAATTGAGACGTTGATAACTAGACCACGGGTGTTAGCATAAAAAATTGCCAAGACTGAAGCTCAGAGTGGCTAATTCAAAAAACATTTTTGTACTAGTTTGATAACTAAAAGGCACTAAATAACAAATTAGCCAAAATTGTAAAAAAAAAACACTTAAAAGATGCTAAATACGGCCAAAGTGTTTAAGAATTTCCACATTAATTCAGCAATTTTCACACTGTCAAATTTTTATTTGTCAAAAACGGAATCCTGTCAGAGGACGGAGATTTAACACCCAATCTAGAGGAAGATCGGGGAGAGCTAAACAGAGAGAAAAAAAAGTACTTTCAGAATTGTAGACGGACATTCACGTTGGTGTGGGTGAGGCCGTACGAGTAGAGGACCTCGTGCAATTGCCAAAATAAATGTTGTTTTAAAATAGATTAAGATCGGACACAATGAGACAGGGTTGGACTGAATGAGTTCGGACTTTGGGGGGGAGGTCAATAGAAGGTCGGTGCATGTATTAAAAACGGAGAGGTGAGGTAAGGGGCTGAAAGGATGTCCTACCTTCCCCAGCACCAACTCTGCCTTTTCTTCAGCTGTCTACTATCTCCTCCATGCCTCAAAAATGTCATCCAAACCAATTTCATTAAATGTTGCATAAACTAGGCAAAAAGGTGGTGTCGCTATTTATGCAAGGTCCATCTTTGCCCCCCCCCCATCTGCCCTCATTTAAGTGTCAGGGGAGAGAATAAAGGGTGTGGTTGGCAACAGCATTTAGGGAGAAGAGGAAAAGTGATTGCTACCAAATCCACACAAGATTATCCCCTAATCTTATTAAAAGAATTGCTGAGGGATCTTACGACCTCACACTCTGCCAGCTAAGTGCCAAATCTGGGAGACCACAAGATGCAACGTATCCAATTTGCCCTAATATCTAAATGAGAAGTTTACCCAATTGAATCTGTTTGTTTGTTCGTTCGTCTATGGTTGTGTTTGTGGATTCGAGTATGTCAGGTTCCAAGTATACTTCGTTACGAGTGTATAGGCCTTGCAATATCCGTACCTCACATAAATGAATCACCTTAGGCCATGCGTGTTCCAGAATTAATAATCTGAAATTATCTGAGAAAAAATAAAAATACCAGCACAAGATTTGGACATTGTTGGTCCAAAATGACCAGAGATCAAAAAAAGCACTTTTTCGAAAAAAAAAAATTTAGATGGTGCCTAGTGGTGTACTCATGGAAGTTTCCAAGTTTCTAGCCAAAAAATGTGACCAGGAGACACAGACGAGCAAACCTTCAAAGAGAGAAGAATCTGTAGCCCCCTTGGCTGACCATGTGAGGGACTACAGTGATTTTATAATGTAAGTATATTTACCTTGTGTATGTTAGTGTATGTATATAGTTGTGAATGAATCTGTATTACATGATGTATGCTTCATTTTGATCGGTTCAAACATAAATGTATACGTCTGTGTGAGTGCAGTGTATGTGTAAATTCAAGTGTTTTCCAAGGTGTGAGTGTATGTTCCATATTTATTCATATGTATGTATGCGAATATACAAAACTTGGGTACATTCCTAGAATCTGATTGTAAAATGGATATAACTACGGTTATCCTTAAAATGAACTAAGGAACCCCCCCCCCCAAAAAAATTGTTATTGATTTGAATATATCAAATTGCTGAATTGTTTTTTTAACAATAAGAGAGTGAAAGTTTTGTAGAGAAATAGATTTGTTTTGATTTATTATTATTATTTTGGCAGCATGCTGTATTGGAGGGATCAATTAAAAAAATTGGTAAAAGGGCTGATCAATGAATAAGTTACTTCTCTCGGCATTTGTTGCATCACTAAAGCATCTGAATTATCATTTTTTAAAGTGTAAACACAGCCAAAAAAACAGAGGGACCATTTCAGCATAAACCCCAAAAAGTATTCTGTAGACATAATAAGGAGTATCATTTTCAGCCTTCCAGCTATATTAGTGTGGCCAGTCAGCTGGAATCTCTTAAAAACTGAAAAAAAACCTATGCTGGCAGTTTTAGTTGACTGTTTCTGAAAAGAAATACTTCACAAGACCAATGACTGCCAGACTTATTTTGTTACAGAACCCTTATACAATTTTCCAGAAATCTCAGAAACTACACTTATATTTTACAGACAATCCCAATCAGTATAATCTTGATGAGACATTAAGTGCAACCAATACAGTTTTAGAGAGAGACTTTATTCATATAGAAAACATGTAACAATTGAAACATCAAGACAAAAGAACAATTCTGTTTTCAATTGTTATGAATTTGAACCTGTTGTGAAACAAAATCATTAAAAGCAGATTATTCCAAAGGACATTAAGGTTTCTTAGACTCAAGTATCTTCTTAAAATTTGGTTAAATATCGGACAATTGAATTTACATGTCTAGTGCAGAGTCCAGCCTGTTAGGATATTTAGTTTTCTTTACTCTAATTCATTATTCTAAAATTATGAATACTATTTTTTAGATATGTCTACACACCTCTATAAGATGTTTTCTGTTCAGTCTGTCAGTCATAGTGATGTTAAACAATGGAAATAGGAAAGAAGGAAGCAGTCTGATGTCATTAAAAGGCATAATATCTATTCCGATCAATTTTTCACCAGCTGCTAATGATATCAAAATGGAATATCCAAGGTACGCAAAGAAGCCAAAAATGGTCATTTATGATTTTTATTGAAAATGATACTCTCAGAATATTTTACAAGTAAGAGAATCCATTGACTGAAAGATAGATTACTTGCTCTTCTTCCTCATGCTACTACCACTGATGGTCAACACATTTTTGAACTTATGGTTCTTGCTTTTATGAAATAAATTTTCATTAAAACATATTATCTCTTGGAACCCCAGGATTTTTTTTTAAGAAACCCACTTCAAGAAACACTTCACTGGACAACTGTCCTTTGTTTATTGATAGAGAAAGGTCAAGATACTCAGTTGCTCTGTGAAAGCACACCAGCATTAGAAGATAAAGGACGTTTGGAAACAGGGAGTTGCCCTGGAATCAGGGCCAGATTAAGGGATCAGGTCTGAAAGTAGAGACTGGTGTCAATTACCTGAGAATGGAATGAGATGTTTTTTAGTGTCTCAGTGGGACCTTAAGTAATATTGAGTTTGTAAGCTGACACTATAGTGAATGTAGGAGAGTGATTGGGGGGGATGGGTCAGAAAAAAACTGACAAGATATCAGGATATAAAGAGACCGAAGTATGTGAATGCTAACACTGAAAAAGGAAGAGAAGGAGAGAAAGAAGAAAATGAATGGATAATGAAAGAAAGAGGAGGAGAGAAAGAAGAAAATGAATGGATAATAAAAGAAAGAGGAGGAGAAAAAGAAGAAAATGAATGAATAATAAAAGAAAGAGGAGAAAAGAGAGAAAATAAGTGAATGATGAAAGAAAGAGGAGAGAAAGAAGAAAATGAATGAATGGATAATGAAAGAAAGAGGAGGAGAAAAAGAACAAAATGAATGAATAATAAAAGAAAAAGAAGGAGAGAAATGAGAAAATGAATGAATAATGAAAGAAAGAGGAGAAAAAGAAGAAAATGAACGAATAATGAAAGAAAGAGAAGGAGAGAAAGGAGAAAATAAATGAATGATGGAATGAAGAGGAGGAGAGAAAGAAGAAAATGAATGAATAATGAAAGAAAGAGGAGGAGAAAAAGAAGAAAATGAATGAATAATGAAAGAAAGAGGGGGAGAGAAAGAAAAAATGAATGAATAATGATAGAAAGAGGAGGAGAAAAAGAAGAAAATGAATGAATAATGAAAGAAGGAGGAGGAGAAAAAGAAGAAAATGAATAATGAAAGAAAAAGAAGGAGAGAAATAAGAAAATGAACAAATAATGAAAGAAAAAGAAGGAGAGAAATAAGAAAATGAACAAATAATGAAAGAAAAAGAAGGAGAGAAATAAGAAAATGAACAAATAATGAAAGAAAAAGAAGGAGAGAAATAAGAAAATGAATGAATAATGAAAGAAAGAGGGGGAGAGAAAGAAGAAAAGATATGAATGATAATAATAATAATAAAGAGAGAGAGGGAGAGAAAGAAGTAGTGAAAGCAAATGTTAATGCTCAAAGAAACAAATATTAAGAAAATAGTACATTAGAAAGAAAATTTGATCAATGTATTGGTATGGATCAAGAGTGAAATGACAATACCAGAAGCCTTGCTGAAACAAATGATTCTTCATCTCGTCATTTACCCCATAAAGAGCTTTGTCAGAAAATGGCATTTTTTATGAGTTATCTTTGAGTTGTGTGTAGAAGTTAGTTAAGAGGATGGTTAGTTAGACCATGTGCTTCGTAAACTTTATGGTGAGATGTACATCAGGTCTCCAGGGATGTCGGCTTCCAGTATTTGGGCGGTCATTTATTCATCATCATTAGCCCGTAATTGGATATAGACTTTCCCCAAACCTCTCTATCATGGGCATCGCAAAGCCAATACTTTCTGAACTTGTCCAGTTCATCATGCCATCGCATATTTTGCCAGCCATATTCTTTATATATGATCTCTGGGGATCAATGTTGTGAGTCAAGATACCCAGCAGTTGTCTACTATTCTTGCAACATGACCAGCCCATTGCCATTTGAGTTTTCTAATGGTTACTTTGATATCTCAGACTCCTGTCTTTTCTCTCTAATATTCTGTGATGTATTGTGACCTTTCCATATGATTTTGAGTATGATCCTCTCTTGTGCATGTTACATGGTTCTAAGATTGAGGGTCAATCTTTCTGCTCCATAGTTGACTTTCGAAAGGATGCATTGGTTGTACACCCATCTTTTCAGGACTGATGGGATTTTTTTGTTCTTGAAGGCTGAGCTTGCTCTACCGATTGCTAATCTAGAGTGATTCTCCGCTTGAATTCTCCTTATGAAGATTCCATGGAGATTCATTGTCCTAGATAGATGCAGTGGTCTATTTTCTACACTTCTGCATCTTCTATACTGATCGCTGTCTTTGTCCTCTAAGCTTGTAGTTGTAAATGACATTTGTTTTACTGAAATTCATGTGAAGGCCTACTTTCTTGCTTTACCGATCAGGAAGAAGAATTTATGTCTGTGATTGTGTGAGTGTGTAGGTTAATTAGAATTTGAGTAATAGAAGATTGAGGTCAGAAGGGGGATTTATTCCAGTTGGTTGCAATGGCCTGAGGTTAGAAATGTTTATGTGATGGGTAAGGGCCAGTGATGATATTCTGACCATGTGTGTTGGCTGGGTATTGATTATGGGCACAAGGGAGTCTATAAGCTAGGTGAATATGTGTGTGAATATGTGTGTGAGTGTGATGAATAAAGGACCTTCAGCAGAGGGAGGGGGTTGATAACGTTTACTTGACAAAGGGATAAATTGAAGTTTGTTTTGTGAATTTTCATAATGACTCAATTTATTTGAACTAATATCCTCATCTTTTGCTGCTTTCAAAAATTTCTACCTGATCAGGTTTTTCAGCTTTCATTAACTCTTAAATTCATATCCAAAAATTAAAAATTCAAATCAAGAGAAATAATCACTCTCTTTGAACTTCAGACGATTTTTTTTTTTTAAATTTTATAACATCTGCTAAGTTCCTGAAGATTTGTCACCGAGTTACAATTTAACACAGCATCGATAGAATAAAATGCACTGTAAAACTGTATTTATGATCAGGTGATATAATATGATATAATATTTCAAAGAATCAGGGTTGCCAAATTCTATGCGATTTTTCAATTTTTCAATCCTGGAAGTCGCTCTCAAATTTGAAAATCTAAACATAAAAACATCTCAATTAACAACATTAGACTTCAAAACATGAAATAAAACATTTTAAAAATTTAAATAATGCCAAGAAAAAACGCTCACAATTTCGAAAAAATAGAACCCAAAAAACATCTAAACTCGCTATCATAGTCAATAATTGAAGGACCATAGCGTCAAAATTTGGAGTCATGTAAGAAAAATTCCATTGAGAACGTATAAGGTCAGAAAAAAATTCTATCTATGATATCACAGATATTTTCCACGGAAAAAAATCCAAGTTAAAATAAAGAAACATCTAGATTTTATTGATAAACTATACCTATCAAAATAAGGCCTCACCCCATACAATTAAAAAAGGTCTTTTCTCTTCCAAACCAAAAAAACATTTTGAAAAGGAGTCTTGTGGATTAGTGATGCCAATTTCCAGGTCTGTAGACGAGACAGAACGGCAACAAGCACTAGAGCTCACATACATAAGTACACATGAAAACAGAAAAAAAACCCTCTGCCACCTTTGGTGGTTACGGTGGTTCCATCAGTAATCCTGGTAATTACATCTATTTTAAAAACTGACTGACATATTCAAATATCTTACGAGTAATCAATTCCTCATTTATAATCAAAGATTATGGGAACTATCTTAGAAGATCTATTTGACCCCCATGTGTATTCTTGAAACCAAATTAATCATAATGATAAAAGACTCTCAAAATCAACAACATGTCTCACATTACTTGAATTACAATTCAAAATCTTTATTCTTTGATTTAGCTGAGAGTCCTGGATAACCAATAAACAGGTCTGGTTGGTCACTCAATAGAAACCGTCCTATGACCAACATCTTTTGGAAGAATTAGAAAAATGGGATTATCAATGAGGAAGTTACTTCTCACAGCTTTTGTTGATCATTAAAAAAGTCTGAATTTCAAAAAAAAAAAACAAGCGTGAATACAAGGCACTAACTGAGGAGCCAATTTAGCACCAACTTATACAGCAAACTGAACCCCCCACCCCACTAAAAGCCTATTGGGGGAGGGGAGAGGTCAGAGAGACAATACACATGTTTTTGTTTCCACACATATGAACAAGTAAATGTTCAGATTTTCTAACTCAATTAATATGGCTTGTATGTGTGATATAGCTGACTGACCAGCCAGCCAGATTTGAAAACTGAAGAAACCTATGTTGACAGTTTTGGTTGACAGTTTCTGATTTACAAAAAAAAAGTATTGCCCATTTTGTATAAGTGCCTGTTAAAGCCGTAATCCACTTCACTGGTCAGCAAAAATATATTGTAAAGCATTAGCAAAACACCAGACCCATGTAAGTCAACAAATAATTTTTTCAGAGCAGAAAAATGTAGGGGGGTACAAGGAATCCAGTGTGTTTAAGGAGAGGAAGATTATAATAGAGTAAAAGTAATCCCCAGCAGAATGGAAATTGCTTTTCTGCCATTTTTAGGTGAAAAGGTCAGGGAAGGGCAATTTTGGTTTGTTTTTCTTGGCTTGAGATAGAACCATCCCCTACACCCCTAACACCAATGTTGATGTTAATGATGATAACAGAAAAGAAAGTACAATGAAAAAAACAACAACACACAAAGAAAGTATAGGAAAACAACCTTATCCCACCCCAGCCCCTTCTGTGAAAGTCTTTTGCTATTGTCATTCTACAAAAGCAAACAAGAAAACAAAGAATTTTTGCCTTTGAGGAGGTCAAAGAACATTTCATACTCTTCTGTATTTGTCTTTTGCAGACCCTTGTCATCTACAGATTGAATAGCACTTTTAGAGCTAGCTTTCATCTAGCTCCATAATTCTACTGACTTCCTTTCCAAACAAGGTTTTATACCCTTTCCATCTTGGTCAAGTTTCGCCAAGAAGAAAAACCCTTAGTTTTATCCAATGACAAGTTTTGATGTGCATTACAAGGATACAACGGCCTAAGCTTTACTTCACATATGATTCCAATAAAATACTATTTTAAACATATCCAGTGAAGCAACACTTCATAATATAAAATATGAATTGTAAATGAAAATACATACAGAGTATCATGAAAGAACAACTTTTTTTGTAACAGACATCTGGATTTGATATACATATATTAATATATATATATATATATATATATATATATATATACATACGTACATACATACATATATATATATATATATATATATATATATATATATATATATGTATATATAGTGGTATAATGGATTCAGTGCATGAACACATCTATGTTTCAGCCCTTTTGGGCTTTTTTTAGGCAAATGATTAGATCTATAAGAAAAATTTACACATAGTATCATAAAATCAAATTCTGTGAAAAACACAGGAAATGCGGGAGAATTGCATAAATTATATCAACAAATATTGGGGAATAATTCACTAAAATTACATAAACTTTTGGAAGAAAGTTTTTTTTACATATTTAGTGAGGAAAGCTGTAAAGCATTTTAGACTATATATATAAATATATATATATTTCATATATATATGTGTGGGTCACTACACGTTGGCCTGATATTTTGAAAAAAATGCCATAGCATTGAAACATCGGGCCCAGGTGTAATTACCCATATAATAAAATTAATTATCAATAGTATGTTCTGTTTTATTGAATTATTGTAATTCATCTTTAATGATCCTTTTCTGATACACGGAGAAGTTTGTATTTCTGATAAATATGAAAAAACAAACATATATATATATATATATATATATATATATATATATATATATATATATATATATGTAACAAATCCAAATGAAAAAAATCTTCCAATTTCATCACATCAATACTCAATAACATTAGTTGATAGCTTCATCAAGAAGAGGGGAGAAAATACAGAGAGAACAGAAAATAACCAGAAAATATATCAACAAAGAAACAGGCTGGATATACTTTAATATAGTTTCAATGTCCACATAGTGCAAGTATGGAATAGTTTACCTAATGAGATAGTGTGTTCCAAAACTGTGAATTCTTTCAAGAACAGACTTAATGAATGTTAGGATAAACAGGAGATTCTATACAACTAAAAATCTATAATAAACATTTGGAAGTCATGAGAATAATTTAAAATGATTACACAAGTCTGAAGAATAGGATTTACCATAAAACCTCTTCCAGAAAATATCGCTAAGCTAAGCTAGGCTAAGCTAATAATCTACGCCAAACATTACGTCTTCAAATGTCCGATTGAATCGCAGTTATATTCTGAGGCAATCAATCAAATACACGAGTCTAAATGATTCAGCCGAATTTCAATACTTGGATATTTATGGTCTTTAACTGTTTGTTCAAGATTTTTTTCAATCTATTTTCCTTTCATTCGTTCATTATTTTGGGGTTTCTAAACATTTTTTCAAGCTGTAAGTGATTTTTGCAGATTTTATGATAAATGACAAAAACATATTTACCATTCAAAAAATATACTTAAAAGCTTTGTTTTGTTTCTCAATAACTAATTTTGACAGGCTTTTTTATTACAATCTTATTGAGAATAGCAAAACATTTGTATTCACATTTATTTACATAAATATAAAAAGCAGATATATTGGAATAATTCTGAAAAAACTTTTCTAACTTCATTGAAATTCAAAAATATATATGTGAGTGTATGGAAAAGAGAATAAGTAAATTTTCGATTCTATTGTTATCTCAGAATAATTTTAATTTTATCTCAAAGGAAAAACATTTTTTTAAGTTTTATCTCATGATTATCTTGATTTTTGAATCTGACCACACATCTCAATAAGACCTTTTCAGGTCTGTCAGTCAATTCCAGTTATATTAAACAACAAAAGGAAGGAAGGGGTTTCTGTTTTATTTACCCGCTGCTATTCAAAAAGAGGCGTGATGTCATGAAAAGGTGTGATGTCGTAAGAAGAACACCTATTCTGATCAATAGATGATGTATTGTACTGTCAGTTTTTATAGTATTGCCAAGTTTTGTTTGTCATTAATAGCTAAGACTGTCTGCAGAAATGGCTAAAATTGGCTAAACATTTAAATTTCCAGCTAATTTTATAGCTAAAAATGTTTTTTATACTCATTCAAAGCCCACTTATTGAATTAAATAACTATAAAATAAAACTCAAAAACAGACTATTAAGAAATATTGTACACTTACCTAAATTTAAACTAATTGCTTTTTTTTTAAAAACAGATCTTCAGGTGAACCATCTTGAAAATTGATTTCTTTTTTAGTTTTAAATACGTATATGAAGTGTATACATTAATTATAATCACTGTATAGTCTTTTACATACTTCCTTGTATTTATCTATCTTGAAAATTGATCTTAAAAAAGGAATACTATGATGTAGTGTGATGTAAATAAGAAACGAGAATAAGAAGAGCATTCTAAACAAAGAAAGAAACCGGTCTATCTCTCTTTAACCATGCTCTTCAGGTCACTTGATTCCTTACAAACTCTGTTAATCTATTTGAATTTGGTGTGGAGAAGAAATTTCTGCCATTCTAAAAACTGCCGACTTACATTCCAGTCTAAAAGAAGTTTAAAAACAAGAATAGGGCTTGCATAACCCATTTGTAAGCATTACAATGATAAAAGGATATTTTCAGTACATCCTGTTGTGATCAATCAATAACTAGAAATCCAGCTATGACCAACCAATAATTACAAATCCTGCTATGATCAACTAGTAACTACAAATACCACAATGACCAACAAGAAACTACAAATCCTGCTATGATCAACCAGAAATTACAAATCCTGCTATGATCAACTAGTAATTACAAATACTACTATGACCAACCAGTTACTACAAATCCTGCTATGACCAACCAGTAATACAAATCCTGCTATGACCAACCAGTAATACAAATCCTGCTATGACCAACCAGTAACTACAAATCCTGCTATGACCAACCAATGACTAAAAATCCTGCTATGATCAACCACTAACTACAAATCCTGCTATGACCAACCACTAACTACAAATCCATCCAAGATCAACCAGTAAATAGACAGCCTGCTATAATAAGAGAAACTTCATGAAGATCAAACGGACTTGGCACATGAACTTGAAATATTGTAGCACTTTGATCTAAAAAAAAAAACAGATGTAAGATGGAAGGCAAGTAAAGGTGTTTAATCTATCCAATTGAAATAGGTTGTCCAAGATAGATTGACTGCTCTGTACTCAGATTAATGAAAGAAAGTCACTTTGCAATTAAAGACATCCCAGAAACAAGAACCATGAGTTCAAGGATGCATCCACCATACTTACATCCAACAAACAGCAACTAGAAATTCAGCTATGACAAACCAAGAACTACAAATCCTGCTATGACCAACTAGCAACTACAAATCCTGCTATGACCAACCAGTAACTAAAAGTCCAGCTCTGACCAACCAGTAACTACAAATCCTGCTATGACCAACCAGTAACTACAAATCCTGCTATGACCAACCAGTAACTACAAATCCTGCTATGACCAACAAGTAACTACAAATCCTGCTATGACCAACCAGTAACTACAAATCCTGCTATGACCAACCAATAACTACAAATCCTGCTATGACCAACCAGTAAATAGAAAGCCTGCTATAAAAATAGAAACTCCATGAAGAACAAATGGAGTTGGCACATGAACTTGAAATATTGTAGCTCTTTGATCTAAAAGAAACAGATGGAAGATAAGTAAAGATGTTTAATCTATCCAATTGAAATGGGTTGTCTAAGATAGATTGACTACCCTGTACTCAGATTAATGAAAGAAAGTCACTTTGCAATTAAAAAACAAGAACTATAAGTTCAAGGATGCATCCACCGTATTTACATTCTAATTTCAAAGGGAATATAAGAGAAGTAGTAATAGTAGCATTACTGGTTGTGGTAGTAGTGGCAGGAGGAGGACAGATAGGAAGACGAGGATAGTTCACCAGAAGGCCAGGACCGAGTTATAAATCAATCTAACGCAATATGCCTGAGACAATTGATATTTAACATTACTAGTGGTCGTAATAGTAGTAGTAGTAGTAGCAGAAAGAGGAAGGTGAGGATGGTTCGCCCAAAGGTCTGGAACAAGTTCCATATCAGTCCAACATGGAAAATCAGAGAAAATTGACATTCAACATAATCTGGACCAGATTTGATTAAATGAATATTCTCTTAACGACATCAAACATTCTTTTCTGACATCATAGCAGTAAATAAATCACATCACCTTTCTGTTTCCGTCGTTTAATATAATCGGAACCAACTGACCAAAAAGCACCTTACAGAGATGCGCTGAACGCATCTAAAAATCCGTCTGGATTCAGTCATCCAGAAAAAGCAGAATAAAAGACTCAATGGAATATAACCTCTGATCAGAGTTACTTACAAACACACACACATACTGAAGACAAGATATGACCTATTCTAGCCAAGAGACCATTACTTAAAGACATCCTTAATTGACTTAACAGTTCTTTTCATTCAATATCTTCTATATCTTTTCCAGAGAAAATTAGACAATACGAAAAAGCAAATTAAAAAATATAGCAGGCATATCAAAATATACATCAAACAAATTGAAAAAAAAGGAAAACAACTATGAACAACGATCATAGAATATATATATATATATATATATATATATATATATATATATATATATATATAGTCGCTGCTAGTCACTAGAAATAATGAATTTTCTCTCCAAGTGAAATTAGGTGAAGCCTGTTACTTGATACATTTTGTTCAAATGATAATTCATTTCTGATTTCAACTTATATATCAGACCTTATTACTTCTAGAGATTTACTGAAATGAGCTTTTGATGTCGGCCAGTATGTTCAAATTCATACAGACTTAATCAAAGGCTTAATTCAATAAATCTATAAAAGTAATAAATCTGATATCCAAGTTGAAATCAGAATTGAATTATCATTCAATTTGGTTGTGGCCCACTCAATATCAAATCATAAATTGAATAATCAAATAACAAATAAATGATGTAATCCTATTAATAACTAAATTGAATTATCAAATAACAGATAGATAATATAATCCTATTAATAACAACAAATGATTATGAATTGAAATAACACTAGTCCACAAAATGTATTATTAATAATGCTGTTACTGCAGTTGTAGTAATGGGAGAAGCACAGTAACAGAAATGATAATTATCTTTATAGAATAAGGATATATCAATTCAAAGCATAAATATGTTGATAATAAGTAATCTTCCAATGAGCAACAACATGACTAGAATAGAAACATTTTTGTTGTGTTCGCAATGAAAGTATTATAATACACAATGTAAGCTTAATATTAATTCCCCAAAATTAAAAAAAGAACTGAAATCAACTTATATGAGAGTACGTAAACAGATGGAATTCACAAACATGTATATTTAGAAATCCATTTCATAAAACTGAATAAATGTTCCAATTATGTTACTTGCAAATGATAGTGAAATAATTCAGCCAATATAAAAAAAAACAAGAACCATAAGTTCAACAATGCATCTACCATCCATGGTAGTAGTAACAGAATAAGAGTGAGTAGTCCTCCTTTGAGTTAATAGATTTTCATACTAGTAAAATATTGCAATATGGAAATATTCTGTGAATATCATTTTCAATAAGATTGCAAATGGCATTTTTGGGATGTTTTTTAAAGACATAATTGTGGATCTCGAACATTCTATCATGACATCATTAAAAAAAATTGATTGGATGAGATCTTATTTTACAGTCACACCTCTTCCTTCTTTCCTATTTCTGTCATTTAACATAACTGGGACAGACTGACAAATGGGCCACCTGACCAATAGCTGGACCAACCAACCAGTAGACTCACCAAAAAGCCTCTCAAAGAGATATGAGGACATATCTAAAAACAATAGATGCTATGGAAATTTATTTTTTTTCATTTTGTCCTCATTTGTATATTTTTATCAAAGCAAAGATGCGAAGTAGAAAAGAAAAATCTCACCTGAGCAATTTGAGTTGCAAAACGAATAGATATGATATATTGGAATAAGAAGTAAAATAATTTCAAGTTTTGCCATCAAGTCTTCCTCACAATTTCATAATTTGATAAAGAATTTGCCATAATCGCAAAAGTGAGAGAAAGCATTTATAAACTAAAAAGCAACCGAAAGAGAACGCCATCATCAGGTGATGTAACTGAGCCTTAATCCGCCCTAGAATTTGATCACTTCTCCCCAGGCTCATCGCTGACACTTCAACAAAATGTTTTTGAAATACAAAAACTTCTAGAGATATCACCTGGACAGACATGAAGTTTCAGTGATATTATGTGATATGGACATATGACTATGACGTAAGGGAGATAATCGTATATGGATTCATCCCAAAATGTAATCACTTCTTCTGTAGCCTGTCATCAACCTTTCTACAAATTTCCATTGAAATCCATAAGGAATTTTGGGAGATATGTGAACAGTAATAAGATGATACATAAATGAAAGAAGAAAAAAAAAAGGAAAAATATCTCTCAACCAAAAAAGAATTCCAGGATCCAACCCAAAATTTGATCACTTCTTCTGTAGCCTATCAACCACCTTCCCAGAAAATTTAATCAAAATTAATTAAGGACTCTTCGAGATATCATGAGGATGGACAGTAATGACCTGATGGATAAATGTATGAAGAAAAAAAAACAAAAAAAAAAACCAGAAAAATATCTCTCAATTAAAAAAGATCCTGGATCCGCCCCAAAATTGACCTCACTCTTCCCCACCCCACTGGCATTCTTTTGGAGATATTGAGTAGACAGAGAGACGGGAAGCTGCGACCAAATACATCTACTTCTCAAATTTCGCTGGCAGAGGTAATAAAAGTTAATGTAAAATCGTGTGCTCATATGAAATCATTTTTTCATTACTGATAGTGAATATCTAACATTGAAACAAAGGCTCCAATTTAAAATATGTCTCAATTACATTTCAAAAACACGAATGATCTCAAAAGACGAACGAGAACTGACTACTAATGATGTGTCTACATACTACAGAAAGGGAAACCGCGAATGAGAGAGACCCCGAAAGATAAACCCCGGATAAGGGAGCCCGCTACAATAGAAACTATAAATCATTTTGAAAAAAAAATTTAATCTATAATCCCATGCTTATGAATACTGATGACGTAATTTTATATCCCTCAAGAGATTTGATTAAAAAAAGAATTAATTGTTCTTAGAAGCAAAAAAAAAAAAAAAGCCTGAAAGGGAAACCACAGATATTTTTTTTCAATAACAAGAATTGATTAAACAAAAAGAATATATGACGTCAGTCAACCGGGGACAACTAATTAAAGAAAATAAATGACGTCAGTGAATTGGCGACAAACAAAGTGAGTTGCTTAGAAGTTTGACATCTAAAAACAAAACATAAAATTAACTGTTGAATGAGAGTTGAAAGGCCAACAAAAGCCCTGGAAGGATAATATCTAAGGGAGATAAGTTGTGACTTACATAAGGGAAGCAACTCTTATGATTTCATAACTGGAAGTCAACAAGCGAAAAATTAGATTTGGTCTTATATATTTTCGTAAATAATGGATTCTATTCAGACACAATTAAGTAATTTTTTTTTCTTATTCAGTCAATGATAAATTTTTTCATCTTAATACCTACAAATTCAATGCTATTATTATTAATATTATTACTTCTCTAGCCAACATTAAAAATGATAGTTATGGAGTCATTTTTACTCAAAAGATTTTCATTGTTTTTTTCCTCCTCAAAATGAACAAAAAATCATGTTCAATATCACTAAAGACTCATGACAGTTGCATTGTTGTTAATATTTTACTCAGGTAATCAGGATGTAGCTGAAAATTTTGTACGTCAAAATTTGTTTGGCAACATACGAACTGTTTTTTAAGAGAAAAACACCAAACTTTGGATGAATTATACACCAAAGATTAATAATTAACTGACTGTAACAGAGTGATGAAAATAACAAAAATGAGAATAGAAGCCAGGATAACCTGTGAAATAAAGACAATGACATCTTGGAATATTCAGTAGATTTGATTCTGACTATAACCAATATTATATGTTTACATAGAGACTATTTCTTAAATGCTAAATGAAATAGAACTATTCATCTTTTATTATTGACTTACAAAAAGATAAACTCATTCATCATCATCATCAGTCTTTTAACGTCCGTCATTGGACATAGACCTTCCCCAGGATTTGCCACACTTCTCTATCATGGGCGTCGCGGAACTTGTCTAGCTCGTCTCGCCATCTAATATTCTGCCTGGCTCGGTTGAGCATGTAACCTCAGGGGATCCATGTCGTGATTCGTGATTACAAAACCATAAAAAAATAAAATCTCTATCATGGAGCAATATAGAAGAAAATATCAAAAAGATAAATATAATTGGAGACATATATAGAATGGAGAATCTTTTTCTTTTCAATATAATCTAGGAAAATTCTCAACAAAAATGTCTACGCATTATTTTTTATTCAAATCTAAAATCGAAGTTGAGACTTATGCTACACCACCTATCTTAACAAAAATTGGTCACCTCAATTTGAAAACAATATCTATATCTTGATATACACATGTTTCAAAAGAAAGTTAATTTATGTTTCCGTATACGTCATGTAGTAATCAAGTACTCACAGAAAAAGTATCTAGCAGCTGAAAAGATTGCATCAGGCACTAGCTTCACTTGAGCATCCATTCCTTTGAGTTGTGTCAGCTATGTCATTTTTCAAATGTAGTAAACAGGTATGAACCTGCATCCAGGTTAAGAGAAATCATTTATGCGTAATTAGCATATTTTTGTTACCTTTTTGTATTTTGTGTCTTTGAAAAATAGTCTTTAGATTTAGAATGATTTAGATACAAATATATAATAATATTGTCGGTAATGTCGAAAGAATTATAAAGGAGAAACTCCCAGGCCACTCAAGGAACATGAAAAAAACAAAGATGAAATTTTAAAAAATCTGGGATTGCTAACAATATATAGTGAAAGAAAGGTGAGCACTAATCTCCTGGGGAAGAAGTGCGGATTTTAGACAGGGAGAGCTGTTGGAAAGTGAGAAAAATCGAAGAAGCAGCATACGCTAACATGATGGCTGAGTGTATAAGTCAGACAAGTATGGAGTTCAACTCGATGAGTCTTCCACTACTCAACAGGGAAAAGGTATGGAAATCCAGGCGTAATGCAGAAAGAAAAGAGAAACACCCAACTCATATGTTATAAGCGTTGCTACCATTGGAAAAAAAAGTTTCTTTTCACCACCATTGCATTTGAATTGTACACCTGGAGAAGGCCATAGAATAGATTGTCTGAAATGTTGAGTTATCAACATACATAAGAAGACAGGGTTTGTATGAAAAAATATTTGAATGTTAATGACCATAATTAAAATCATTTAAATGCTGGTTATCAGACAAAACAGTGACATACTTTTTGAAGCACCCTGTTGGGAAACAAAATTTTCCATGCTGACTAAAATGTAAGATTTATAAAGAGAATCATCAAAAATAAATAGATAAATTATTCAGTTTCAAAGAGACATATCACACAATTACAGCTACACTTCCAAGTCAAAATATCCTTAAGACTTACCTCTTGGCCCTGATCCCCGGAAGCTTCGTCGGAAGTTGGGTCCACCGCGTCCCGAACTGCAACTCCCTCGAGAGCCTTGATAGTTACGGCTTCCGGAATTGCTTGATTCTCGTTCCTTGGAATTATTTTGTCGTTCCTGCATTCGCTGTTTGGCTTTGTGTTTAGCACCATTCAGATGGCTACTCAGTTGTTCCTGCGATGTGACATGGACAGAACACAATGCACACATGAACACATTGCCACTTCTGGAAGGAAGAGAGAAAAGATAGATAAGATTCTGAATTTTTCAAATCAAAGATGGAGGGATGAAACAAGGTCCTTTTTTCAATGAATAAATAATCATTCAATTACAAAGGTTATAAAAGTCAAAGGAAGACATTTATAACTTCCATAATTAGTAGATGAATAATACAACATAACATAGGAGGAAAAGAAGTGTCAAATTTGTTTTTAGAATATAAATCCTTAAAAGCTTCTTTTGATACTCATCAGAGATTGTTTGAATGTACTGCATGGAAATAATTTGAACAAATTCAAAAATCTTTTTTAAAACGGCAAACAAACACATTGAGAACACGTGTAAGGGATTACAGGTGTAACACATGTACACTTGTAGGTACCATCTAAAAATGCATCAGTGTTTTTTTCCAAAAAGTGCTTTTTTGAGTCTCTCTGGTAATCTAGGAACAACGAGGCCCAAATCTTGTTCTTGAATTTTATTAAGATAATTTTAGAAAAGAGATCTATTTTTTTAGATATATTTAGTAGAAAGATCTATTTTTTTAGATAACCTTAGAAAAGGGAGAGATTTTTTTCTGATAATTTCACAAAAGTGATCTATTTTTTTCAAATAATTTTAGAAAAGTGATCTATTTTTTTTAGATAATTTTGGAGAAGAAATATTTTTTAGATAATTCTAGAAAAGTGATCTATCTTTTTTTAATAATTACAGAGAGGAGATCTACTTTTTTAGATAATTTTAGAAAAGAAAATTTTTTTAATATAATTTTAGAAAAAAGATCTATTTTTCATACAATTTTTTCAGGTAAAATATGAATTATTTTAGATAATTGGTTTTGGTACACGTGCAGGTCATGGTGATTCATTTATACAAGCTACAGATATAATCATTTTCCTTAAAAATAAGTATGAACATAAAAATACTGACCTCAATAAACATTAGCTTTTCCTATAGAAAAGTCTTTGAGAAACCAATTTGAAAAATGTCATAAACTGTGTTACTAGGAGTAATGAAAATTTAAATGAATTCACAGGCTTGGGCTTCATGTGCTCAATGTGGTAATTGGAATTTAATTTTGAAATTGGAGACAGTACAGAGAAAATTTACCCAAATGATCTGTAGCCTGAGAGATTTATTTTATTAAGGTAGACTAGAAAAATCAAGCATGACAACATTGTTTGAGAGGAGGAAAAAAAGAGACTCAATTGAAACTTTCAAGATATTAAATGGTTTTACAAATTACAGAATTCTAATGTTTAATAAGTCCGATAGGTCAGGAAATTTACTAGTAAAGTCTATTACTAAAAAGTCTCAAAAAAAAGATTGATCTTTTTTCTCAAACAATTTTAAAATACTGGAATAGTCTACCATCTCATTTAAATAAAAATAGTGCAAATGTGAATAATTTTAAGAACATCTTAAATAGCAACTTTGGGAGTTATTACTTGGAATAAGTAGAAGAATTTAGGAAAAATAAATGAATAAAATGTCCCTGGTAAATATTCCTCTCTATTCATAAACTTTAGATTTTTATCAAGTTTCAGAAAATTTTATCCCTTGAAGTAATGTGTATTTCGATATCTAATACGTATTTTTGATGTAAATTGTTTACAGTGATGTCCATAGAGGCATTTTTCTAATACATAAATGAATAAGATTTTACTTGCTTTTAAAAAAACCATCAAATCCAAAAAAGTGTAGAAGAAAAACATTTGTTTTACAAATTATTCAATTTTCAAAGAGTCAGTGATTGCACTGAGACTGAGAATGGTGAAGATTTTTCGCCAATTTTATGAATAAAACATTAGCAAGACTTTAGTAGAATCGATCCATTAGAATGGCACTAAAAATTACTAACCATTAGACAAGGTGGTAAATGGACAAGAAGAGTCTATGTTTCTATTACCTGCCATTTTAAATCTAGCTCAACTAAAAGAAATGGACAACAGAGCGAGAACAGTCTACAATCATGATTGAATTTTCATTAGTTTTATAATCTCACTACTCCACGCAGGGATTGAACCAGTGAACGCAAGCTAATGGAAAAAGAAATATTTCTGATTGATATCAAATCAAAATATAAGTTTCAACCAAATGATTTATATTATTTGAGAAAAACCAATGAATTTTAGGAGTAACAGTGATTTTTTTCAAGTTGGACCAAAGAATTTTTTTTTTTCTGTGTATATGAATTCATGATGGTTACCTTGCTCAAATTCAATAATAAATTGGAAAATTGGGTAATTTTGCAGTCGCACCAGATAAAAAAGGTGTAAATACTCTAAATTTTTGTCATCAAATTTCAAGTTTATTGAAAAAAAATTCTGCCATTGTGTTTTTCAGCACAAATACATCTTCATGAGATTGATCTGCAGCAAAAATTATCACTTCAAAGATTTCCAATTATTCTTTTTCCCAGATACAATTCCAAACATCCATCTTCCATTTGGTCAGGAAAATTCTCTCAAACATTTGGAGAATGGGGAAATAATTTTGGTGATACTTGAGATGTATTAGAGCATGTTGGCTTCAAATTGACTCCAAGTAGGGTTATATTTCTCATACTATAGCTTTGTTGCACAGGGACAAATTTTAAGGTGACTCAAGTCTCACCAATATTCTTTAGTGTGACTGTTGGTAGCCAATAATAATAAAGATCAAACAGACTGGCTCTAATGAATGTTAGAGTCGTAATGTAACCATGATAGGTTATCATAAAGAAGTCCCTTGGTCTAGGATTGGTCATCTGATTATCTTTTAAAAATGTACAAAAGTGGTGATAGTTTTTTTGGTTTTTAACTTTGGATGGATTCATTCTTGATTAGGGCTGCCAGATTTGCCAAATAAAAATACAGAACACCCAGTTTGAATTTAAATTCAAATAATTTCCAATTTATATATACAAACATAAATTGTGAAAAACTTATATGCTAAAAAATATTATTAGAAGTCATTTGAATTTAAATTCGAACAGGATGTTCTTTATTTCTATTTGACAAAAATGGCAACCCTATTCTTGAGAGTCTTCAAATGTTCACCATTCAGTTTGAATGCATCATCTATTTTCAATGTTGGGCTGAATTTTTTCATTTCTTTGTAAAAATGAACTGTAAATTTATTTCAAAATTTAAAATAGGCTGTGAATCTACACTGAAAAAAATTTATTAGCTTAAGGACTCAATTTCAATTTGCAAAACAATACTAATTGATAAAATCTGATAATTGTTTGATTTTCAAAGAAAACTTTATAAAAAGTACAGCTAATTATGGTAGTCTTAATAAAATAGACGTTAGGTTGGGAAAAAAAAACATCTCAACTTGAACCATAATCAATCCAAGATCCCCACAAAATATCTCCCCTATTCTCTTCTCATTGAAAAAAAATTTTTTTTTCAAAGAATAAACACATCTAATAGATTAGTTGTTGACACTTGTTGGCACTTTAATGAACGGAAGATTATTCAGTCTGTATATTGATAGAGTCGGTTGAAAGTCTGTGCCTTTCACCTAAAAAGCAGCCTTCTTTTTTTAAGCATGGTAGAATTAAACAAGGGAGGTAATAAAACAAAAAATACAAGAGTCGCCTCCCTTAGTCCTTAAATTTTCTGGGCAGATGTACTTTAAGGTTTAATTGCTATGCAGTCGGAATAAGCGGGAGACGATATGTTCCAATTAAATGAGTGGGAGTCGAAATAAGGAGGGGGGTTGGAAAATCTGTCCCAATTCAATAAGCAAGGAGGGGTGGAATGAGCCTGTAAATAGGAATACGGCCACCGATACAATTTAGTAGGATCTGAACATTACAAAGTCGTTTGAGAAAGATTTACAGTAAGAACGAGATAAGCTCGCGGGAAGTAAATACGTTATTGACAGGAATAAGAAAATTCTTCTTTTTTTTTTAAAATTTTTATTTCAAAGATACTGAAAAGTCTTTTGGTGGTGTAAACCTTTGAAATTGCTAAAATTAGCAAATACAATTTAACTTGGTTAAACGAATTTTGTTCATGAACACAATAAGTTGAACCAAGTTCTCCCCCTTGTATTGTTTAAAATAGTCTTTTGATTGGAAAGTTATGTATCAATCCCCAACCTTGCTTCAACAATTATAGAGGAGAAAGCGAAGATGGACGCGCGAAAATTGATTGACAGTGGGTAGTGGGTAGGGGTCCACCCACACTCATTAAGATGGGGAGGGTGACGGCAATTATGTGCATCACTTGGGAGTATAATCAAAAGGAATACAAAATCGTTGATAAGCAAAGGTCAGATGTCTGATTTGACGTAGCATATACTATCAATAATTTGTAAGATGAATTGTCTTACAATACAATAAGCAGAATTAAAAAAGGATGTCCTTGATTGTGCTTAAGAAGAAGAAGTCATAATCCTGACTACAAAAGATAAGAACTATTGTCTGAGTATATATATATATATATATATATATATATATATATATATATATATAAAACAGATAATACATATGGTACAGATCAGGTTAGCAATATAGCATAATATAAAGCAACGTCTGAAGTGTGATGGATTTATTTCTTAGAGTGCTCAATACATTCAGCCCAGAGAGGGCAGAAACAAACTTGTTTGTGTAGCAAATGTACATTATATTATATACACACACATATATATATATATATATATATATATATATATATATATATATTATATATATATATATATATATATATATTGTCACATTATTTTTCTCTGAGGTAAGCGGTAAGATTTAATAAGGAGTTTTGAGACAGCAAGAATACTTCCAGTCTACACAGAGCTCAGGAGACTCTCTATGGGCTGAGAATCATGTCATTTCACATAACGGTCACTATTTCTTAGGTCCGTATTTTAGGAAAACATAGCTCAAGACATAAAGGTCAGTTTTTTTACGTTTCAAACAGAAAAAAGATCTATGAATACTAGAAATCCATCAAAAGGACTTTTTTTCTTTTACACATATCAACAGAGAAAAATATGGAGGGAATTCTATTAAACATCAGGCAATTTTTTGATTGGAACAACTTCATAGAAGTTTCTTACAAAAACAGATCTAATGAACCTAAGCAAAATCGTTCTCAAAATGACCATCAAAAAATATTTCACAGAATCTTATTCCTGAATTATTGTCCACTGAATTTCGATTTTATTGTCTGCTTTGTGAATGCTACCTGCAATTGCTGGCTATTCTATGAGCATCGAAATGTTGATCCTACTTGTCTGAAAAATATGAATATAACACAAGATACTGTTTTATGATAATCCACAAAGGTGGGAACTTCTTGTGAGGTGATAAGCCAAATTTGTACCCCCCAACAATGATGTACAAAAACAAAGAAAAATTTGATATTTGATATGTCATGTTTATTGGTGAAATAATTATTATCATTATTACCCATTTCACAACAGTTTGCCTGGTGGTTACTGCAGGAGGTTGAGTGACAGTAAGTTTCCTCAGGTCTCCAGCCCCCCTCTCCACACCTTCATAGTTCAGTGCTGTGGTTTACAGTTTCACACCAGTTGCCCGGTGGTTATCGCTGAAGGCTGAGCGGCAATAAGTCTCCTCAGGTCTCCGGCCCTCCCCTCATCTCATCTATGACAGCAGTGCTGTGGTTCGTACTCCACCACCATTTGGGTGCATGTTTTTTTATTATTCTTTCCTCCTTTGTTAGGCCACTGCTAACAGCTTGGGTCATAGATCTCAAATTTCTTTCATCAGAATTCATAAAGTCCCTAGGAGTGCTGTGGTCTTCTACTTCTTCTTCTCCTGCTACTACTACTACTATCTTTATTATCATCATCATCATAACATAAGAGATCTATTTTTAATTAAGTTTAGGTCATTTTTTCGATAGATTCAAGTCAAGATTTTCCACAGCATTATAAGTCCGCATTTGTAACAAATTTTCGATTTTTACAAACCTCAATCCCTAGTCCAGAACCCCGCCCAATATCTTCAAGACTGATCCTCATAAATCATGCAGAAATGAAGAAAAAACAATGCAGGTGGGGATAAAGTAAGGCCAGTCCAGCAGGAAGACAGAAATAAATATCAAAAATCTTTCAAATCATGTCACCTCACTAGAAGATTACATTTTCATAAAACTTAGATACATATGTAGCGAGTGTCTTCAATAAGAATTTGATAATATGTTAGCAATCTTTGGAAGTTGGGGTCCATAATTTTCTACCATGTTATAAGTGTGCCTGTATTGGAACAAATTTTCCTTTTTTACCTACATTTATCCAAATCCAGAACTCCCCTTTATTTCTTCAAGATCGACTCTCGTAAATCAAGCAGAATGGAAAAGGAAACAGTGGGAAAGGGTAAGGTGGACTATTCCAGCAGGAACAATATGTTAGAAATCTTTTTAGCGACAGATGAAAAGGAAAGGGATAGTGAATTTTGTTTATGGACAACTGGAAAGTTTTTGTAAAACTCATTTCTTTTTTACAGTTGGTGTAACCTGATTCAATAAGGGTCTTATGTATCTCTGTATTTACCTATTATTTTGAGAACCAATTTTAACGTTTTGAAAATTGGGGTCCTTTCTCAAACCACGTTATAAGCAATTCCACATTAACACAGCATCAATTATTCGTTCTTTCAGTTCATTTGATATTTAGATCAAGTAGTGCAAATACTGTTAAACAAGATGATTCATCCATCTTAAGTACCTATATAATATTAGACTATGTTGGTAATGGTGAAAAATTTCAAGACTTAATGTCAGATTTAGAGAATTTCCATTACCTGCCTTTTGCAACAATTTTTCATGATAATAATAGAAGTTCAATATTCACTAGATTTTTATCTTCAACATGGCTTCCAATTTTAATTCATCTGAAGCAGTGCATTAAAATGAAACAGATTAATTGGATTTCAAACGATTTGGCACAGATATGATTTCTCACCGCCTTTCTCTGGAAAAAAATACATAATAATATAATAATCGATGTTGAGTGATTCAATAAGGTTAATTTTGACAGTCCTGAAATGTCAAACATCTCCTTGAGCACACACTGCTTAATTTTTTTCTCTCTTCAACTAGAGAAGAGTTAATTTTGAATCAATCTCTGCAATTACTCGACTTCTTGTGAATAAAACTTTAAAAAAAACTTTTTTCTTTTTCAAACAATACAAGTGAATCGTACTTACTCAGTCACTGTTCCGGTTCCTACAGCTTCAGCAAGCTTTGTAGCAGCCTCTGCCATGCGCACTTTTTTTGCATGGTTCTTGCCCTGGTAATGTTGTGTGGCTTGTTTTGGGGAGTTGAAACAAGCATCACAGATTTTGCAGTAAATCTCTGAGTTGAGTTCAACTGAGGCAGTAACTACACTTGTGCCCGACACTGTAGAAGTGGTAGTAATTGTGCAGGCAGTTGTGCTTGTTGAGGTGGAGAAGGAGGGAGAGGAGGATGAGGAGGTGGTAGCAGGAGAAATGGAAATGGCAGATGAGGTTGTATTTGGTGTGGTAATGCTCGTTGTTGAAGGGTTGCTATCTGTGATACTTGTTACTAAGGTACTGGTAACAGCTGTGGTTGCCTGCAAAACAAGAGAAAAACAAAAAGTTAATATCAAAACTTCAATACCAAGATAAAACTAGCATACTACCACAGACGAATGAAATTAAAATGAAAATGAAGTCTCTATTCAACTTTTAATAGATTATACTCGGTTTCATCATCATCATCATCATCATTTACTTAACGTCCGTCATTGGACATAGACCTTCCTCAGGAATCGCCACACTTCTCTATTATGAGTGTCGTGGAGCCAGTACTTTATGAATTTGTCTAGTTCGTCTCTTCATCTAATATTCTGATGGCCTTGGTTCTGCATGTAATCTCTGGGGATCCATGTCGTGAGTTGCGATGTCCATTGGTTGTCTGCCATTCATGCAACATGGCCAGCCCACTGCCATTTGAGCTTTTTAATGGGTTCTATGATGATACTCAGTTTAATCTTCATCTAATAATAGCTCTATATGTAGTGGCTATTGCAAAAACCACACAAGTGCCTCTAACAAAGTATGCATCAGATGATGGCCATTGATTTAGATATGACTTTTGGGCTTTAACATCATTTTAACTAATACAAAAGGCCCCCCAGCAATACCTCATGATATCATCAGTCTTTGCTGAGATGCCAGATCCAAGCAGAAGCAAAAATATCTCCAAGAAATGGAAAAATAAAACCTTTACAAGATGATATTTCAGGAAATCCATTAAGAAAGCATTTAGCAAAAAGGCTCCAAGGTAAGGTGAATAGAAGAGAGGCCCAGTCACACCTTCTGGAATCAATTACATGAGGCTGATCATACTAGCAGCAACAGGATATATTTCAAAACACAATTCTGAAAATCAGACTAATCAAAGAAATAAACTGAGAGTTCTTCAGCCAAGACAAAACTCTTCATCTGCTAAAAAAGGACCCTTCAATGGATAAATATAAATTTTAGGAGACTTAATCGAAAGAATAAAGAAAGGGTATCAACAGCTAAACATTTTTATTTCTAATTCGACAACCTTGCAAATCAGGCACTGAAATGGCATCTGTAAATATCAATATAAGTTACCTCCTATGGCTAAAAATGGTTGAAAGTGGTTAGAATTTTCCTTCTTTTAATAATCATAACAAGAAAATCCATACAGATATTACAAGAAATCTGATGTCGCTTTAGTAACATTTTATTATTACGTCATTTGAACATGGAATTCTATTTTGATAAGTCAGAATGGAATCACGTCATTTGTATAAATGAAATTCTATCTTATTACATTAATAGCATTAAATGAAGTTTCTTTCGGAGGAAAAGAGCTTTTAAAGGTACCAAAAGATTGAATCAACACATCTATGACCTGAATTTGAGGCTTGTTTGCTTTCTTCCATTAAAATTTGATTCTATCCAATTTTCCTTTTCATTCCTTCTTTTTGTTCTACCTTTCCTTTCTTCAAGAGCATTGTTTCAAAACTGGGGTCTTCAGGCCCCGTTGGGGACTGCCAAATAATGCTGGGTAATCTGGAGCAGTGATCCCATCATGCTAAACCTGACACAACGACTCTTGTGGTATTGAAACAACATCACCCATAGCACTGATATTGAAAAACACAATTCTGTAAACTGGCTCGTACCATATCTTAGAATGCAAATGAATGTAATCTATTCAGGATAAATACGACTTCTGAAAGGTCAAAAATTGTTTACTAACGTAATTCTCTGACTATGGTCTAAAAATAAAATGCTATAACGGTCCACCCAAATGTGTCCCTAAGAGAGAGAGTCCTTTAGTACTCAGAGTCTTGAAACCCATGTTCTACATGAAACTGCAATGAGAAACAAAATGATACCATCATCATCAGTCTTTTAACGTCTATCGCCACAATTCTCTCTCATGGACGTCACGGAGCTAGTATTTCCTGAATCTGTCCAGTTCATCTCTCCATTTTGTGTTCTGTCAGCCTCAGTTTCTTATGTGATCTCTGGGGATCCATATTGTGAGGTGTGATGTCCATCGGTTGTCTTTCATTCTTGCAACATGGCCTGCCCATTGCCATTTGAGTTTTTTAATAGATTCTATGATGTCACAGATACCCATTTTCTTCCTTATATACTGTGCTGTCTTGTGATCTCTCCATGTAAGGTTGAGCATGATTCTCTCATGCACACGTTGTATACTTCTCAGTTTGTGGGTATGTCTCTTGGTTAGGTTCCATACTTCAGCACCATAAGTGACTATTGGGAGACTGCATCGGTTGTATACTCTTCTTTTTAGGATTAATGGGACCATCTGATTTTTGAAAGTTGAGCTTGCTCTGCCAAAGGCTTGCCATCCCAAAGTGATTCTTCGCTTGATTTCCTCCTCTTTGAAAGTCTCATGGAGAT
>OY735235.1:11372335-11494835 GCA_963457665.1 Thysanoteuthis rhombus | reverse complement strand
AAGTTTTAAAATTGATGAGATGCTCTTAATGAAGGTAACTATAATCAAGATTAAATATGCCCATAGGCATTTTCAATCTATGGTTTATAGTTATTTACTTCAAAGAGGTGTCCTGCAAATAATGAAAATTAGTCTCACAATGCAAATATAGTTTTATGGACTCAACTACCATCATCTGATTTATTTATCATAATTCTATATAGTATGAAATGTGACAACTCAAAGTGGACATTGACTTGATACCTGGATATTATGGATAGTTTTGATGCTAACATGTACTACAGACATTAGGGAATGCCCTGATGATCAAATCCAATTGCAACAAAGAGATGTTATACACAAAATAAATCTTCAATGCTAACACGAATAAACTAATATAGACAGCTTGAAATCAGCTTCATATTTTGAGAAATAAAATTCAATCAATTTGGGTAAAGTGATTTAGTCCAATGATCAGAATCACAAGGAGATTATTGCAGCAAATGGACAAGAGAACATTTGCACCCCTGTACTAGGTTCCGTGACGCCTATGATAGAGAAATGTGGCAGATCCTGGGGAAGGTCTATCTCCAAGAACAGACGTTAAAAGACTGATGATGATGATGATGATGATGATGACAACGACTAAATCCTTAGTACAAACCTACCCAGAGTATGCTAGTTCAGTCAAAGCACCAAAATGAAACGTCGAGTTTATAGGGAGGAGTTCAAAGGAGAGCGACAGGGCAAGTACCTGGAATGGCAAGAGCATCTCCGTAAACTGAAGTTCTCAACTCTTAGCAAAAGATTAAGAGGAGACTTGATAGAAGGAATAGAAATTATGACAAGAGGGTTGGCAGCTTCATGAAAAATTGTGGGAGAAAAAATAGGAAATGGGGACAACCAGAAAATGCACCAACAAAGAGATAGGCTGGATGCATGAAAATATAATTTCAATGTCAGCATAGTGTGGATATGGAATAGTCTATCTAATCAAATAGTGTAATCCAGAACTGAGAATTCTTTCAAAAACAAACTTGATGAATATCATGATTAACAGGAGATTTTATACAACTATAAATCTATAATAATCATTTGGAAGTCACGTGAAAATCTAAAATGATTACAGGAGTCTGGAGAAGAGGATTTAACATGAAACCAGTTCCAGAAAACATCACTAACCAAAGCTAGAAGATTAAATTAAATGCGAAAGAAAAATTTTAATCATCTATCCTAATCATCCAACCAAAAACTTACCAAATGTTTTGCAGCGGCTACGCTTTTTACACACAGTTGGGAAAACTCAACTCTGAACATTCTTGGGTTTAATTTTCACCAGATTAACAATAAATATGGTTGAAGTTAGATAACATTTTAAATCTATTTTTAGTGAGAAAGAAAAGTATACGTATTGTATATAAATCTGAAATAATCATATTCACATAATATCTAAATCCTTAGAGTTACCTGTGGTGTAATAAGCATGATAATTCTTCTTGAAATCATTCAGGTCCGTTAATAGCACTACATATTCTGTTAATCCCAATCTATTCCATAATCCTACCACTCTAATGCTAAAAATAGATTTTTTTAAATCAATATAAATCCCAAATTTGAAAAGCAAAATATGGGAATGTGTAAAAGTTTGAGAAACTTTTGTTTTTCAAAGAAAAGAAATCAGAAGAAATTCTTAAGATATGAAGTTTATTGGTAATATCATTTGATATACTAAAAAAATTTGATAGAGAATTATTGTTTATCTACATGATGAAAAAAATATACTGGAATACAAAAATGCAGTATGATTAACCATAAGAACATGAGTAAAATGGAAGAAAGATAAAACAATCCAGAACTTTAGTCTTCACAATTTACATCAACTTGGAATTTTAAGTCAGACATACTCAAGACAATATGATTAAAACAGAAAAAGTATTAGTAAGTATTTGATATTAATTTCTTGGAATACAAAGTTGATAGATAAAATATGAAGTTGATTGTAATTCTATCTCTCAAAATATGAAGTTTATTTGTAATATCATTCAATAAACTTGGAATTTCGATAGAGAATTAAATTGATTTCTGCATTTATTCCACCTTCCTGATGTTTTGTCAAATTCTCTAGTTCTTGCATGAAGCAAGCTTTTCAGTCATAAATGGAATTAAGTAGTACAAGGGCTTGTCTGTTCTAAAGATACATGTTTAGTAGACCTTTACATAAGACCCTCAGCTTCAACAGTTGTGTAATAAACATCAGAATTCTTTTCAAAATCATTTTAAACTATGATTAAAAGAGAAAAAAGAGGTATATCCCAGAGCATGAACACAAAAACAGACACAGATTTCTCAAATTATTGTTAGATAAATGCCACAGTTTTATTAACACTAGTAACATTATGACAATCGTGATTTTTAAAAGTCTTAATCATGAAACACATATAGCCTTCAATTTTAACATATTATGAGAAGGAAAGAAAGAAAGGACTGGCAAACAGAGCCGTTTTTCTTTTAAAGAAGTTAAGTTGGTTGTTGATCGAGCAAGATTACTTAACCATACTAAATCTCTCATAATTTGGGACAGATTTTCAACTTCACTGAGTCAATTCATCCACTGTTATTAAGGCCAAATGTGTTCAGCTGACTCTTCAGTTCTCTGGATGTTTACGTGGAATGGGCAGAACATTTCTCTTCGGTTAGGGAGGGTTATAAACAATGTACATCATACAAGGGTCATTCAAATTTGCACTACTTTCATCCAGCGAGACATTAATAGTTCTTCTTTTAAAAGACTTTTGATGACCAAGAAAAATCAAAAGCAGTTTTGATATATTAATATATCTGACGTCATCGTCGTCATCATCATTATCAGAAGAAGACTTTTATCGTTCGTCATTGGACATAGACCTTTTGCAGGATTCACCAGATCTCTCTCTTGTGGGCATCGCAGAGCCAATATTTCCTGAAACTGTCAAGTTTGCTTCGCCATCTCATGAAAAAAATTTTTTTTCAAAACTATGTCCACCTATTCCATATCTGATTTTCCTATAGGGCTGCGAACATCCACATCTATTAAGATACAATGGGTCCCAAGAGCTGGTGGAGCTCTCGGGCAACTCATGGTGACATCAGTTGTGACCAATCTACTAGACACCCACCCCTCGCCAACATGTCACAGGCCAGCGGGGCAAGGCATGGCCCAACACTCACGACAGTTCGTACAATCAAAATGATATTTCCCACCTGATTTTTAATCCTTATTTAGTAAAATAAAAGAACCCTTCCAATCAAAACATTTTTCTGACTAATCACACATCATTTGAAATAGTTTCAATTAACAAATTGAAATTTTTTGTTTTGAATTTCTTCTAGACATGGTGATGATTGGGTTTCTTCAGTTTTCAAGTTGGTCTGTCTGGCTATGTAAGTATGCATACAGGCCACATCAATGGAGGTAGAAGGCTAAAAAAAATTAAACATTTACTCCTTGATGTCGACAGAAAACTTTTTTGTTCTGTTTTTGAATACCCCCCCTCCCAAATAGGTCTTTGGTAGGGGGGTCAATTTTTAATGCAAGTTTATGCCAAATTGATCCCTTAGTTTGTGTCCACATTTCTTTTTGATTTCCAACGTTTTACAGTGATCACTGCCTAGCTAAAGACAGGAGAAGGAACTTATTCATTGATCGTCCCTTTTTCCGAATTTTCTAATTGTATCACCATGCTGTCAAAAGATGTTGGTCATGTGACAGTTTCTATTGACTAACTAACCAGACCTTCCTTAACAAATGTTAGTTCAGATTATTTCCATAATCTTTTAGTCTTCATCATCATGTTTTGGATGTGTACCTTCCAACCTTTCTCGGGTGTTAGTTGTGTTCTTGAATGTAGAATCTAACATCGAGAATACATAAACCTCCCTTTCCACACATGGCACATGTGCTGCTTGTACCCCCACTCTCCATGAACCATTCAATGGAACCCCCTTTGGAACTTCAAGAGCACTCCCACCAACTAGGTCACGCCTCTGGGACCTCAAATAATCGCTTGTTCCTCTCGAAGTGATAGTTCCCACAAGCTTCTAATGTCTATGCTTGGTTTGCAGATCAGATCAAAGCGCAATACATGTGGATTCCTTCATATTCATGAAGGAAGAGTACATAGTCAAAAGGTTGCGATAAAAACAAAACAATTACTAGAAATTAGTTCGAACTAACATATCAAGTCACTGAAGCCACACAAATAGGCCGGCCAACCACTAGCTGAGTGGGTTACAGATTTTGCTCTCTCTTTTTTCATCTGTGCGTGAGGTCTCTAGGTTCTCCTCATCACATTTTGGGAGCTACAGCCTTGAAAATCTTTCAAAGAAAAGAAATCAAAAGAAAACCGTTAGTGTTATGGTTTATCTACAAGATGAAAAAATACATTGGAATACAAAAGTTGCAGTATAATAAACCATAAGAACATGAGTAAAATGGAAGAAAGATAAAACAATCCAGTCTTCACAATTTACATCAATTTGGAACTTTAAATCAGTCATACTCAAGATAATATGATTAAAAAAAAAGTATTAGAAATATTTGATATTAATTTCTTGAAATACGAAGTTGATAGTAATTTTATTTCTCAAAATATGAAGATTATTTATTGGTAGTTTTATTTGATATACTCGGAATTTAGTGAGAGAATTAAATAGATTTCTGCATTTATTCCACCTTCCTGACTTTTTGTCAACTTCTCTAGTTTTTGCATGAAACAAGCTTTTCAGTCACAAATAGAATTAAGTAGTGCGAGGGCTTGTCTGTTCTAAAGGTGCATCTTTGGTAGACCTTTATATAATACCTTCAGCTCTAGTGGTTGTGCAATAAACATTAGAATTCTTTTGAAAATCATTTTTGTGGTTACTACCTTGAAAATTTGCATGAGTACACAACTAGGCACCACATGAAAACAATTTGGGGGGGGTCTCTACGGTTATTTTGGGCCAACAATGTTTGTGCTGGTATTTTTTCTTAGATAATTTTAGATAAAACATCTCTTTTTTTTTTTTCTTGGATAATATTAGATGAGATAATCAGTTTTAGTTTGTGCGTGGGCTACGGTGATTCATTAAGGCAAGGCACAGATGTATACAATGTAGAAATTTGTTGTGATTTTTCTGATCCTTTTCTTGCACAGTTTCTATATTGTTATCACAGATTGATGGTTGTGGCTGACCTTTCTGGGTTTCTAAGCTGAAACCTTTACTTGCAAATTTTCGGAACCAAAATTTCACTGAACATTCACAAACAGAATTGATCTTGAATTCGGAATTAATACAAAGCTTCAGTTTCACTATAGGGCCTAGCCTGAACCCCTACAAGTATAATACAAAAAAATCATCGATTGTAAGATGAAAGAAGTATAAAAACTGGTTTTGTTAGTCACTCGATAGAAACCATCATGCAAACAATATCTTTTGCCATCACACAGTGTTGGGGGTGATCAATTAAAAAATTAGAAAAAAAGGGTGATCAATGAAAAAAAATGTTCTGGGGGGGGAGTGATCACTAAAAAAAAGTCAGAATTTTCCAAAAACAAGCCTGAACACTGCCGGACACAAACTAAATGCCCAATTTAGAGTACAAGTACATTGTAAATTGATAACCCACTATAAACCAATGTCAGGGAAATTTGAAAAAAGAAAAAAAACGTTTTTTTCTTGACTTGATAAAGAGTAAATGTTGAAATTTCCAGCCCACTAGCTCCATTAGTGCAGCCTTTATGCATGATACTTACATACATAGACAACTAGACCAACTAAAAAACTGAATAAAGAATTAAAAATCTGTCGACTGTTTCTGATTAATGTAATAAAACATCTTTTACAGAATATCCAGGAAAATAGAATGAATATTTTTTTTAAAATTTCAATTTTAAATCTACTATTATCTAACCATATAATGAGCTTATGCGCGAATTTTCAGTTTGTTTATATTTCTGTTGGTTTGTTAGCACTCAAATAGGATGCACTGACTGGTCAGATTCACCTTTCAATTATGACAAAACAATAAGAAAATCTAGTCATAGACACTCTTAAAACTTCATGTCTGATCATCACACATTTTAACAGCAAGAGTTGAGCTGAAACCCACTTTCCACTGATATACTAGTCTTCTTATCTTTTATGTTCATATATAATTCTTCAAGGAGCATTAAGTGAAAGGGAACCACACAATACCAGGAGTAAATAGTGAAGACTTTTTTTTTTTTAAATTAAAAAGCTTTCAGAATAAAGCATTTTCTAACGTTTTAGGGGAAGGGCACTCGATTTATAACATAACTATAATGCAAAACTGGACCCTTACTTCGAGTTTATACATACATAAACTACTTTCATTGCTAATAAGCAGTAAATGAAATAGCCAAAAATGGCAAGATGACACACAAAGGTGCTGAAAATGGTCAAAAAATGGCCCTCTAAAATTAATGCTTTTTTTGTATCAATCTCGGAAACTCATATTTGTTTGTCGAAGACAGAATTCTATCTTCAGACAGAGATTTAAAGTCCGTAAATTCTTTAATATTTTAAAAACCAGAGAAAAAAAGAATATCACATTTCAATCCATTCGTTGTACTTCTTGCTCAGTAAATAATTATAAAGCTTGAAATCTTTTCTTATTTTTACATTAACTGTAACGTCAAAATGACTCGGCCAACATATTTAAATGAGCAGCACATTAGATGTCAAAGGGCTGCATGTGGCTCGTGAGTCTCAGATTGGCCACACCTGATCGATAATATTCAATGACGGTGAGCCACAGATAATGTATATTGCTTTTTACTCAGCCAGGATAATATAAAATTTATAACAAAACAGGTCTGGTTAGTCAGTCAATAGAAACTGTCATGCAACTAATGTGTCTTGGCAGCATACCATGTTGTGGGTAATCAATTAAGAAAAAAATTGGAAAAAGGGGTTGATCAATGAATAAGTTACTTCTTTTGCCTTTTGCAGTGATCTTGAAAAAATTTCTGAATTTTGAAAAAGCAAGCGGACACAAAGTGAGGGATCAATTTAGTATAAAATCAAATTGCAAACTGGACCCCCCTCTCTAAAAACGTATTTACAGTGGGAATTTAGAAAAAAACAAGAGAACCGTTCTTTCTATACATGGGAAATGAATATTTGATTTTTCAGCCTTCTAGCTCCATGGGTGTGGCCTGTAGCATGATATATACATAGCTGGGCAGACTTGAAAACTGAAAAAATCCTGTCGACTGTTTTGATTGACGGTTTTCTATAATAGAATCAAGAGGTGAATATTTTCCGCAACAAAAATCATCTTCCATAAAGTTGTTGAAAATAAGGCAGATTGTATATTTCCATCAGTTATTCTCTCAAAGTGGATAAGTCCTTATATAAGAGTAGACAATATGCTTGTTTTTTTCTCTTTTGAAAAAAAGAGAAAGAGTGATTAATTTTGTGTTCCGTATCTAAATTTGCCAAGAAGTACAAAGGAATTTTCCTCATTCCTGCTGGTATATATTTGTTTAAAATATAAGCGAACAATAAATATCCACAGAAATAAAGACAGAGCAAATAAGTTATCATGATAAGAGAATTCTGCAGAGCACTACACTTCTGCTTTTTATAGAATTCAAATTTAAGAGTCAGTAATTCTACGTATCAGGTTTCCTCCCTTGGAAACCATATTTTCAGGAAGACTGTTTTTCTCAACTTGGGATCCAAATAAGGCTGGGTGCAACAATCATTAGTTATCATAAGATTATATCAAATCACTATCAAATTATTAGATCACCGTAGCCTCCACAAATCGCCCCATCGACCAACCAGCCACATGGGCTACGGATTCTCCTCTCTACTCATCTGTAAGTGCGTGTGTGTTTGCATGTAACCAGGTGCTCCTAGTTACATTTTTTGGGCTACAACCTTGAAAATTTGTCTGAGTACACAACTATACTTCATCTAATAACATTTGTTTTTGTTTGTTTTTTTAAAGTGCTTTTTTGGGTCTAAATAATCATTTTGGGCCAACAATGCCTGAATCTTGTACTGGCATCTATTAAATAATTTAACAGGAAAAAAAAGGAAAAATACTCCCAGCATATAATTCTTTTTCCACGGATTATATTTGTTTAATCACATCCTTGTATTATAATTAACAAAAATCTCAAGAGTAGGGTAAAGTAGAAGAATTTCCAAAAATAATCGAATTAATCGAAAAAAATTTGAAATATTTTTTTCAAGTCTCTGTAAAAATTTTTGATTTTTCAAGATTATTTCTTCTAACCAAAAATAGTCCTAAAATATAATTTAGCAAATAAAATGTTTTTGCACATGGAATTAAGAATATTCCAATAGCAAATTTCTACCGTAAATTTTTTTTTCACATCACATCACAACATAATACTCTCTATACTCAAAAGCACCTACATTCTACAAGGTGTACTTAGATAATTTTCTTCTCATATTCATTTGCCAATCTTTCATCTTACAAACGACACAAAGATTTCAAAGATAAAATTAAATTTAATACAATTTTAACTCCTTTTCTTTCATAAGGTGTCGATTTTCCAGTAAGTGTGTCACGGTGTCAGTAAAGTCGATGTGGAAGCCAAAATTCTCGTCTTAATTTCTTGTTATTCATTTCATATTAGTTGTTCGCGTCTGATTACAGGCAGTTTCTCAACTCTATGGCAAAGTGTGTAAGATAGAGGTGGGGGTCAAAAGTTATTCCTGGAATTTCAATTTAGAGAGGGCTCTGCACCCCAACACCCAGCAGAATTCAAGGCACATCTGTATTACCTCCTAAAGGGATGTTTAACTTTCACTTCCCCACTTCAATGCTTATTTATGCCTATCTATCAGTCGGACAGATAGTTGTATCTATCCATACCAGTCTGTTCAAATCTGACTATTCTGTTGCTCTTTATCACGACTTTGAATTGGATCATGATCCTAAAGTAATGATTAAACAGTGTCATCATCATCATCATCATCATCATCAGTCTTTTAACGTCCTTCGTTGGACATAGACCTTCCCCAGGATTTGCCACACTTCTCTATCATGGGCGTCGTGGAGCCAGTACATTCTGAACTTGTCCAGCTCGTCTCTCCATCTAGTATTCTGCCAGCCACGGTTGTGCATGTGATCTCGGGGGATCCATGTCATGAGTCGTGATGTCAATCGGTTGTCGGCCATTCTTGCAACATGGCCAGCCCACCGCCATTTGAGATTTTTTATGGATTCTATGATGTCCCTGACTTTCATCTTTTCTCGGATGTACTGTGCTGTCTTGTGGTCTCTCCATGTGAGGCCCAACATAATTCTTTCATGTGCACGTTGCATAGTTCTCAATTTGCGGATCTGTCTCTTGGTTTGGTTCCACGTTTCAGCTCCATAAGTGACTATTGGGAGGATGCATTGGTTATACACCCTTCTCTTTAGGATTAATAGGATTTCTTATTTTTGAAGGTTGTGTAATCGGAAAATAAAGAAAGAGCAAGTCTACAGTGGGAATCGATCTCACAACCTCTCGCCAGCTGAGGTCCTCTATACACCTGGTAGCTTTCAAACATTCAACCACAGGGACTTTATAGATTAATGGAAGCTGATTTTACAACTCAAACTCAGCTCCTTACATCTAATATTCCATGCAGTTGACGTTTACAATTAAGACCTAGTGATCTTTTAATACAATAATATTTTAGATTCTTTATTCTTGGATTAAGCAACATTATCATTAATTTTGTCAAGATTTTACCTTCATCGTAACTTCCAGTTGCTTTTCATCACAACTTTGTTAGAATTGGACTGTGGTAGAATCAAGATAAATAATAATGTGGCAATAATTCATCCAAGGATAAAATTTGAAGAAATTTCTTTAAAAAATATTGTTGTATTGAAATTTAAATGGCAATGGGCAGGCCATGTTGCAAGAATGGCAGACAACTGATGGACCTCACAACTCACAACATGGATTCCAAGACATCACACGCAAAACTAGGGCCAACAGAATACAAAATGGAGAGATGAACTAGACAAATTCAGAAAATACTGGCTCTGTGAGGTCCAGAAATGTAGTGGATCCTCGGGGAAGGTCTATGTCCATTGACAGACGTTAGAAGATTACTACTACTACTACTATTACTACTACTACTGATGATGATGATGTTATCTATCTATCTATCTTTGTTCTAATCCGTGTATATCAATCTGTTTTTACCTCATCATTCACTCAACCTTATCTAAACTGTATTGACCGATCAATGAAAATAAACATGTACAAAACTCGCAGTATATAATTGAACAACCGTAGCAAGAGATCTTGAAGACATGTAAAATTTCAACTGAAAAATAAATATAGTCAGAATAAATCCTATTTATAACATCGCTGACATTTTCCACTGGAAAACAATTAAAATAGGAAAATTTAGAAAAACATCTTGAAATATCCAGATTCTGGAAAATCTACATGTTATTAATAAACCTGTCAAAATAAGGCCCTAACTAAGTCTAAAAAGCTTTTTTTCCAAAAAAAAAAAAAAAAAAAACATTTTCAGAGGGGTCTAAAAGAGTACTGATGCCAATTTTCAGTACGTAGACAAAACATCCAGGAGAGCTGGAAAACATAAACAAACGCATAAATAAACAAAACGCACATATAAAAGAGAACCCTTCACCATCTTTGATGGCTACAGTCATTCAATATACCATGATTTCCGACCTGCTCTTGCCCAAAATATCTAAATCAAATGCACTATCATTAGAAACTGTCAACTTGGGTTTCTTCAATTTTCAAGTAGGTCCGCCCCGCCAGCTAGCATGTACGTATCACCATACAAGCTAATTAAGCCAGAGGGCTGAAAATTTAAGCACTTACTTTTTATCAACGGTGTCATAAGTCAGAAGCAATTCTAAGAATAGGGTAAATTTCTCGTCAAGAACAGATTTGAATATGTAAACAGCATTTCCAAGAAACCCAAAGAGAGAGTGGTTTAAAAGAGATAGCTTTCCCAACAAAGAAAGAAAGCTGTTATTCTAATAAGCGGGGGGCATAATAAGAGAGAAAAAGTGTTGGTGAAGATAGGAAGATATGATATAGAGAGAGGGCAAAGATAGAGGATTTTTTTCTTGATTTTTTACGTCACACTAAGTTATGTTATTCCTTTTTTAAAAATCGATTCCCGAGAGAAAAAAAATAGAGTGCAAGAAAGAAAGCAAACTATACAGTGTTTATAACTGGAGTATACAATTCATATATACATATATACATATATATATATATATATATATATATATAGATAGATAGATAGATAGATAGATAGATATAAATATAGATATATACAGATATATATATATATATATATATATATATATATATTTATGACTTTTTCACTTCACAATGCATTTGCAATATAAGTTTAAGCTAAATCCATCCTTTTTTTTGCCCGTTCGTTTTTTGAAAATTCAGACTTTTTCAGTGATCACTGCGGAACCAACAAGCAAGAGAAATAACTGATTCACCAATCACCAATATTTCCAATTTTTTGATTGATACCCTAACAATAAGTCACGCTGCCAAAAGACATTGGTCACATGACGGTTTCTATGTAACCAGACCTGTTACTCATAAGAATGAGGGGCTGAGTGGTGAAGGCTCGTATCATCCAGTTTTTACGATCATTCGTCGTAACTATCAGTCAAAAAGTGCTCTTGCGAAAAAAAAAAAAAAATGGTGCATCTTATATCCGCACTTTCTTATGAGTCACCAAATATGATACGATGAAGGAGTCGCAAAAGTCTACGAATTCTGAAGGAAACTTTCAGAATTTTGTGCTACTCGCAAATCTTTCACCTTTTTTTTTTTAAAGTACAAAGTACAAGGTAAACCATAACACCTGCATATCTATTTTACATCAACTAATACACACCTAGTATCAAAAATTGACAACAATGGTCAAGAAGAAACCTGGGTACTACATATCAAAATTATTTTCAAAATGATTGTACAAGATTTCTTCAGATGTAGACTTATGCATTCCACTGTATTCAACTGAACGAGCGTGATACGTATATACGCAATTGATGAAGTACACAACCTTCATACAGTTACTATTTTCTCTCACATAATGTCCACACATGTATTTATGGACTATTCTGTTTGATAAATCAAATACTAAGTTTGAAAACCAACCAACTCAGCACACACATTATTTATCTACGTTCACTAACGTGTTGTAACAAGATGCACATACCGAACAAAATGGTTATACAACTATCATGACCTTCTACAAGTATTTAGAATCATTTAACCCATTCTAAACCACGTTTGTTTGAAAACTACCCGCACATGTTTACAACTCAGACTGCAGGAACTTGATAAAATACAAATGATATAGTAGGAAAAAAAGATTTGTCAGAGATTTAAAAAAAAACAAACAATGCAAGCTTCTGTTCAGAGGAAAAAAAATAAGAACAAGATAGACAGGTCTGGTTAGTCACTCGACAGAAAACGTCATGCAACCAATGTTTTTTGGCAACATAACGTGTTGGGGATGATCAATTGGAAAAAATGGAAAAAATGGAAAAAAAGGCTGGTCAATTAATGAATAACTTCTGTCATCTTTTTGGGACAATGATCACTAAAAAAAATCTCTATTTTTTTTTTAAAAACTTTCATCATTCGTTCATCATCAGTCTTTTAATGTCTGTCGTTAGACTTGGACCTTCCCCATGATTTGCTACAATTCTCTATCATGGGCGTCGCAGAGCCAGTATTTCCTGAATCTGTCTAGTTCATCTTTTCATCTTGTTTTTTGTCGGCCTCGGTTTCTTATGTGATCTCTGGGGAGCCATGTTGTGAGACGTGATGTCAATCAGTTGTCTTTCATTCTTACAACATGGCCTGCCCATTGCCATTTGAGTTTTTTAATAATTTCTGTCATGTCTCTGACCACCGTCTTCTTCCTGATATACTGTGCTGTCTTGTGATATCTCCATGTAAGGTTGAGCATGATTCTCTCATGCGCACGTTGTATGCTTCTCAGTTTGCAGGTCTGTCTCTTGGTTAGGTTATCATGTTTCAGCTCCATAAAAAGTGGATACAAACAAAAGGATCAGTTTAGCATGAACTTAGATTGCAAATTGAACCTTCTCTCTAAAAACCTACACTGAGGTGACTTTCTGAGGGAAAAAAAAATGTTTTTTTTCTAGACACGAATGTTCAATTTTTCAGCTCTCTGGCTCCTATAGTGAAGTTTGTACGCCTGACACATACCTAGCCAGACCTGCTTAAAGAATGAGAGAAATGTACGTTTTCAGTTTTTGTGGCAGTTCTTGGTTGATGGTTTCTAATTGAATTTCTGTTTTGATAGTGGTTTATCTACATACTAACATATACCGATAAAAAATGTCAGGGTTATCTATATATGGTTCAGCACTCAAGACCCTAAAGCTATTCTATAAGGTGATTCATTTTTAATAATTCCAGTATCTCATTTTCATTTCAAGTCTCAACTCAACTCAAGCTGTTTTAATGCATGATCAGAGAGAGTTTCAACAGTTTCCATGACGTAATCTCCATTGTTATATCATAACAGGGAGGTAAATTGATCACTGAGCATACAAAATTGCATATATTGTTATATAACATGTGCATGTGTGGCACGAGGATAGCAATTTGAGAGTATTTGCATGTCGAAAATATGTTTACACACCTATGATGAAATGATTGTGTGTGTGGTTGCTGTTTCTGTTCCCATCCCTTTTTCCCATGAGGAGATAAATGGAGCCAGGGGTCAAGAGCAGTTGACCTATTCCCTAAGATAGTAGGCCAGTGGAGGGACTATTTAGGGATTAGTACTGACAGGGGCTGATAAGAGACCAGTGAAAGTATGTCAACTTGTGTGTTTGTTGTGGGTAATACACAGGTGGAAGTATGTGGAAGCATGTGTGTGTGTGTGTGTGTGTGTGTGTGTGTGTGTGTGTGTGCGCATCAACTCAAGGATTTAGAGAGAGAGAGAGAGAGGTACGTAACAGTACACATTCAGAAATAGATAGGGACTGATTGAGGAATAGAAAGTTGGGGTGGATAGTGATTAGCCTCCGCTGACTGCAAGGTCTGTGGGAGCCTCTCTTGGCTCTCAGATAAGGGGCTAACTTTAATGGAATTTCACAGATCATTTGCAGATGCTATATGGAAAATGTAGCCTTTTAGATGCAGGAATCTTTCAGTGCCATTTCAATATGCCTAATATATGTTTATATACATGTTAATATATCTATATTCATTGTAAAATTAGTCCTCTTTATTTGTCTTTTTCATTTGTATTTACATACTTCACCCTGTAACCTATATTTTTAATGCTCTTGAAATAATAACAGTGGATTTATTTCAGAAAATATTCTAATAATGACATATCTCATATATATATATATATATATATATATATATATATATATATATATATATACATACATATCTCTCTCTTTCTCTCTCTCTCTATATATATATATATATATATATGTATGTATGATAATTATACAATTAAATAATTATATATGGATGGGTGCCTGCCTACAGAAAAATGTAACAAAGCAGTGGGGAATACCCAAGTATTAATAGACTTTCTGTGCCCAGAAACCATCACAGAAGTGTCATACTTTAGGAAGATCAAACAGCAAAAACTCAATATTAAATCAATAATGATTTTAAAGACAAGTGTTAATCTATCAGTTGAACATGAGTGATTCTGACAGTGACCCACTGAACTAAATGATCAACCAACCATAATCGGAACGAACATCCTCATAAAATCCCCAATGATATATCAGAAATATTATACAGTAACATACATTTCACCAAGAGAAGAAGAGAAAAATATTTTGGTATTCCAGGTATTTGACACATAAAGAATATGGTAACATCGATAAGAAGACACCAACTAAAGATGACATAATTCTACAAATAATTTTACATACAGAAATTCTGTTACCTAGATCTGAGAATAGTACAAAAAAACTCTTTTTTTTAATGTTTCCATCAATCTTTTTTAGACACTTCTTGGTCAGTCCCAGTTACATTAAACAACAGTGTGATGTCATAAAAAGGTGTGACATCATTAAAAGACAACATATCAAGAGTTTGTTTCTTACAGTGGTAGTCTAGTATCGTTCGGTATTTATAACTAAAACTGTCAGCTAAAATGGCTAAAATCAGCAAAACTTTTCTATTTCTAGCTAACTTCATAGCTAAAAATGCTAAATATTCTCATTTAAAGCCAACTTATCAAAAAAAATAACTATGTACGAAAACTTCAGGACAAATCAATAATATAAATTGTGCACTGACTATAATTTAAACAAATTGATTTTTTTTCAATAGCCAGATTTTCAGGTGAACCATCCTCATCTTCCTCTTCATCCTATTACTACTACTACTAAAACTATAATAACTTTGTTCAGAATCCCTTCAAGATTTGGAATCACAGATATGGATATGAGGATGGTGGTTGCATCATTGAACTTATGTTTGTCTTTCAACAAGTCCAGATGTAAATTCTACACAATAAAAGTTATTTTTAAATCAATCATTTATATAGCATTACAAGATCTATACAGATATTATAATAAGAATGTGGGTAAAGGAAGATGGGTAAAAAAAATGTAATCAAAATGAGGCTAACTTACATACACATAGAGAAAGTATCATCATCATAAAGACTAGGGCAGTGCTCGTTTCAAAGGTGTCTGTTTGAAGGGGACTTTAGGGAGAGTAGAGCAGTCTGCTTTGGTTGTCATATAAAATGATTTTACACCTTCAAGGTTTTTTTATTCTTATTTCATTAGATGAAGTATTATATCATTATTATTAATTTGTTGATACCATTTATCTTCATCTTAATTGTTGTTGCTTTTTACTGCCACAAAACTCAGTAGTGAGTAAATGAATTTAGAGCAGATCAGAATAAGGAATAAGGTCCCAGCCAAAATCAAACTCATGACCTTTTTATCCAGAAGGTGGTTCGCTTAACATGCAACTACTCTTAACCACTGAGCTACAGGAACCTCATGGCAAGCAAGAATCTAAACCGAATCTATGAACTCATTCCCTGTCCTGATCTCTTGAGCACCGTTAACAGGTAGTTAAGTATCTGAATCTAATTTCCTTTATTACTTTTTTTCTATCAGATGAGATATTGTAAAATATTTTTACTCATTTTTCAAGACTATTTACCTTCATCTTAATTGTCATTGCTTTTTAGCGCAACTGAACTCAGCCATAAGTAAATAAATTAAAAGCAGATTAGAATAAAGAATAAGTTCCTGGTGATCTGTAGTTAATAAAATAAAAGAAAAGAACAATAAAAAAGTTTTTTCATACTTTTCAGGTTCAATTTTTCATATTCTACTTTTCTTTTTCTTCCTTCCTTCATTCACATTTTTCAAACTTTTTCAATTTTTCCATGATACTCTTCTCCTTCTCTCATTACTCTTTCTTTGCTCTACTTCAATATTTTCTTTCTTTCCTTAACTCTTTATTTTGAATTTCCTTCAAATTTTTGCTTTCTTTCTTTTTTTCTATCTTTTTTTTTCCTCAGATTTTCCATTTTCCTTCTATTATTCATTAATTCTCTTTATCGCGTCTCCGTCTTTTTCTCCTTATTCTCTCCTTACTTTCAATTTTATCTTTCACTCCAACATTTTTCAATGTTCTAGAATCTACAACAGCGATCGCTATCACTGACTATCTGACATAGCAAAAGCCTCACCCCATTTCCACAAGTATTCCCTCCTACTCCTTCAATGAATCTGATGTCGCTCTAGAGACATTCAATTATTATGTCATCAGAACATGGAATTCTATTTTACTATGTCAGGATAAAAACACATCATTTGCATAAATAAAGTTCCATTTTATTACATTATTAGTGTTAAATGAAGGTTCTTTCAGAGGAAAAGAGCTTTTAAAGACACCATAAGATTGAATCAGTTCATCTATGGCCTGACTTTAAGGCTTCATTCCTTCTTTTTGTTCTACCTTTCCTTTCTTCATGAGCACTGTTTCAAAACTGGGGTCTTCAGGCCCCGTTGGGGATTGCCAAATAATGCTGGGTAATCTGGAGCAGTGATCCCATCATGCTAAACCTGACACTACGACTCTTGTGATATTGAAACAACATCACCTATAGCACTGATATTGAAAAACACAATTCTGTAAACTGGCTTGTACTACATCTTAGAATGCAAATAAATATAATCTATTTAGAATAAATACGACTTTGGAAGATCAAAAATTGTTTGCGATGGTCGTTTACTGACTACGGTCTAAAAATCAAATGCTGAAAAATAGGGGTCGGCCAGAATGTTTCCTTTATAGAGGGAGTCCTTTAGTACTCAAAGTTTTGAAACCAATGTTCCAAAAGAAACTGCAATAAGAAACAAAATGATACCATACAACCATCTCTTGATCTAATGTTTATTATGGGACATACGTGCACTCATTAACTTCACTCCCCACAACCAACCATCCCCTTCTCTCGCCCTCAAACCTCATTCTCTTTTACCCCCAACACATCTATTCCTTTCATGTCATCCCCATCAACTACAGAGGTTTTTATTTATCATGTTGTCTTTGATGCTCATCCGACCCATATATTTGTTTACATGTAATTTTCCTGAATTGCATCTTGCATCGTTGAACTTCTGTTTTGTTTTTCAACAAGTCTAAATCTAAATTCCACACAAAGTTTTTTTTTATCAATCATTTATACATCATTACAAGAAGATCCATACAGATATTATAGTAAGAAAGTGGGTTGGGGGGTGAAAATATGATCAATATGAGGCTAACTTACATACACGGAGAGAAACTATCATTATTATAAAGACTAGGGCAGTGCTCGTTTCAAAGGCGCCTGTTTGAAAGGGACTTGAGAGAGAGTAGAGCAGTCTGCTTAGATTGTCATATAAAATAATTTTACACCTTCAAATTTTTTTAATAATTATTTCATTAGATGAAGTATTATAAATCATTATCAATATCATTAATTTTTGGATACCATTTACCTAGATCTGGATAGTCATTGCTTTTTTATCACAACTTGACTGAGCACTGAGTAAATAAATTTAGAGCAGATTAGAATAAAGAATTAGTTCCCGGTAAGAATCAAACTTACGACCCTCTATGTCAGAGTGTGGCTCGCTCAACACCCAACTACTCTTAAGATTGAGCTACAAGAACCTGGTGGCAAACAAGAGTCTGATCAAATCCTCAAACTTATTCCCTATCCTGATCTTGTGCACCCTGTTTGATAGTAACTGGTAGTTCAGTGTCTGAATCCAATTTTCTTCATTATTTTTTCATTCCATAAGATATTTTAAACGTTACTATCAATTTTTTGCGACTGTTTACCTTCATCTTAATTGTTGTTGCTTTTTAGCGCAACTAAATCCAGGCTGGTTTCTCTTCAGCAGTGAGTGAATAAATTCTCACCAAGAATCTGATATCTATTCCAATCCACACTATGAAAGTAATTTGATTTGTTCCATCAAATAGGTTACAGAAAAATTCAAAGGAAATCAAAGTATATTTCTTAGACTTTATCAACACTAACCTTGAAAAATTAAGCGGTACCCAAGGAGAATGGCCCAAGTAAGAGTCATATAAATCTCAATGAATGCAACTTTTTTCATACAAAGGGTTACTTTTACTGAAGCCAGTTTAACGTTAGAGATAGGTTGGAAGCCAAACAAACCAATAGAAAACCATAAATGAATAGAAAAATCTATATTATAATCGAGGAATCTACCATAAGACACAAACTTATCAGAACATGGTTTAGAGAAAATGAGCACCAAAGTTTGGTGTATAACCACCACATTTTTGGATTGATTTTCCAAACAATTTCAAACTAGATGTTACCCTCATTTATACAGATACAAACATCCCCACCCGCTCCAACTAAATAACTAAATACAGAAATATTCATTTTCTTTTCTTCAGCATCAAACATGTAAACAAATTTTTTTCTCTGTGAACTGCCGAAAATTTTTTTTTTTTTCCCCCTGAAAAAGATGGCTGGCCCCTGTCAAAATGCATTGAATGCCGATGGAATAATAAAAAAGATTTTGAGAGGTAACACCTATCTGTTAAGTTTTTCTCTTCACCTCCCAGTTGTCATTTTCATCTGCATTCTGTCGGATCACTTCACATCAATAATGCAAACACATGGATTGATTTTTTTTAAATCTGAAAATTACCTCAGGATATTGTTGAGAATATGACTTAGATATTTTTACAAGGTATCTGAAAAGAATTACCAAAAATCGCGCTTTAGCAATCACATATATCTAAAATAGCAAAATATACATATACACACACACACATGTATATATGTATATAATTAATAATTGTGTTATCCACAGACAGCTGTTTCATTGTATTACAACCCTTCAGTGTGGCTTTAGACTCTATGTCCCTTCCAGTACCGCTAGGCGGAGTCGAAAACCTTCACTCCAGACCAAAAGGCAGATGCTTTACCCATGTCCTATGCAGAACTGGACAGTCAGTAGGACCAAATTAAGCGATATATTTATTTACGCATAATTCCCCATCTACTAAAGTGCTCCATTCCAGAGTGAGAAGAGCATTGCATGCCTAAGAGTGCTCAACCCTAAAGAAGGGAGTGTTAGTTATAATGAGCAACTGTGTCATATATATATATCAATAAAAATAACAGTGAAAAACTAAAATATAAGCAATATGGCCTTGAAATGGGATATTCTGGTGCTTGTCTGATGTGAGGTAGGTGCTGAAGATTAGAAACACCAACAACAATGGCTAACAGAAAGAATAAAGAAGAAGCGAGTCATATATAGCCACTGATAGGCTGAATTAACGGGCACACTTGGGATCCAGCACTCCCATTGGCTATCATCTCTCATCATGGTGGTCGCTTCACCTCTTTTCCTGCAAGGGAAACTTGCAAAACCTACGCTTCACACGTGCTGAAAATTCACACCGTAAACAATGGCAGAACAGAAGATGGCAAAACAGAAAGTATTAAAAGCAAACTAGAAATTTGCTGATTATACCACCCAATAAGAACAGGAATGGCTGAATAATTTACGATAGACAACACATTTTTGGGACAGTGGTGAGTTTGCCTCCCCCATGGTCAACACCTCAATTTTTCTTGTTATGATCTAGATCCGTTACGCTCTGATTGTTCAACTGGTGAAAAATAAAATGACCAATCGTAAGCAATGTGGACTTTTGGAGCAATCTGAATAAAGCAGACAACAGAGACTGATTGTGATATTATAGGATTACAAGATCAAAAAAAAAAAAAAAATCTGGAAAAAGATTCAATACAACAAACCAGGGTAGATTTTTATGAAAACATATTACTTCTTGGGGGAATATAAATTGTATGAATAGAAATTTCACTCGTTTTACTTAAAATGATACTATGAATCAAATGAATTAAGAAATTACTTATTTTATTTGAAATATTCCCTTTTTTATTTAGAAAGAAAGAGGGGAAAAAAAGGTAAGTTAGGTAGTTTACTGAAGGGGTACGAAGAGAGAGGGGGAGATAAGGGAATTAAATACTTTGATAAAAGGGTAGTTAGAGGAGGGCAGAAGAAAGTTAGGTAGTTTACTGAGAGAGTAGGAAGATTTTCACAGATGAAACTAATCCATGTTTGTTTACCATTTAGATAAATTCATGGAGTGGCAATAAAGATTGGAAGAGATAAGAGAAAGAATGAGAACATAAGGGTTATGGTCAGGAGGAGAGCAGGGGATAATGGATAATGTTAATTGTCAACACCCATGAAATTTCCACAGATCCAGCAAATGATTAATAAATGTCATAATCTAGATGCAATTTTTAATCATTCAAGTACATGACATAAATAGAGATGAGATTCTTAATCATACAAGCATATGACAAAAACGTTTAGTTAGGAATCACAGAATAAGTCTACTTTGTTCCAACTAACATAGATACTCACACAAGTATCATCAATCTTAGAAGAACTAGACTGGCTACCAACAGGAAGGATAAAGACCTTTTGTCTTGGCAGTTTTTTTGCTTAATGAATTTGGCATCTGAGAACTACAGCTATTTACCACTGACCAAGCAGAAAATCACCATTTCATTTTATTTGGGTTTAAGTTTGTTAATCGCTTAAACAGATATCAAATGAATATCCATACATCACATGAATGAATCACCATAGTACAAGAGCAAATTATTAATAAAAATGAAGCTTTTATCTAAAATTATCTATAAAAAAAAATACCAGCTCAAGATTTGGACATTGATTGTCCAGAATGACCATAGAGACCAAAAAAAAAAAAAAACACTTCCTTTTAAGTTTATAGATTGTGCTCTAAGAGTGAAGAATCTGTAGCCCACTCGGGTGGTTGCTCGGGCAGTTCATTCGTTGGGCTATACTGATTCAACTAATTATCAGGTTTCAACAGAAACATCTCTATACCAAGTTTCAAGTAAATCTGACTTTGAACAGCAGAGAAATAATATGGGGACAGACTAACAGACTGACCCAGCCTCTTATAAAGATGCAAAGACGCCTCTAAAAATCCATTCCAGTGGTTTATCAGACCAGATTACCAACTACAACAATGCTTTAGATTATTAGTATAAGACTTTTGATTATTATTTTACAAGTACATGAATAGGATTAAAATTAGAATAGCTAAGCTAACTTATCTCTCTTGGACATTATCCAATCAATGAGTCATATTTGTTTAATCAAATACAAAACTTTTTTCCATTTGCTGCACAACAAACATATAGCGATCGATAAGAGGAAACTCTCAGAAAGCATAGTAACCTGAATAACTTGCTTGTTCACATCTACCTATGTAACCACAGTCTCAATAATCTTTTTACTCCCAGAAAAAAACACTGACTCGTCATTACAGTCAATAATTGAACAAACGTTGCGTCAAAAATTTGAAGTCATGTAAAAAGAATTCTATTGAAGAATAAATATGGTCAGAATAAATTCTATTCATGACATCACTGGCATTCACTACAGAAAAAGACATCTACAATAGACTTTCTAGAAATATTTAGATTCTGGAAAATCTAGATTTTGATGATAAACCCACCAGAATAAGGTCCATAAAGGTGAAAAAAAAACATTTTCAGAAAGGGTCTAGTGGAGTACTGATGTCAAAGTCTAAATCTGAAGACAAAACAGTACAGCCAGGAACGCTGAAACAAACACGTAAACAAACAAGCACGCATACATATTGAAGAGGATAGAAACCTTTGCTATCTTTGATGGCTACAGCAGTTCAATTTTACCGTTGTTGGTACATGGAAAGGGAAGAGAGAAAATTTACATCAACAGAAATTCATAAATTGATAATGTTTCTCCTGATCATGACTTCATTCTACCTTTTGCAAGTAGACATAAGGAAGACAGGTTCATTCTTTTTACCTGAGACAGGTATGCCATCTATGTTCTTGGAATCTACAGAAATGTATCAATCATGTAGTCATATAAAAGCCATACATACAAATTAGTATACTAAAATATATATTTATTTGGTTGTATGTCAGTTTTGTCAAAAACCTGTTATAACCCATGAGTTATGATGGATTGGTCCAAGTGAAATAGATTGACTGAGCTAATGATACAATAAAAGGGTTTTAAAATGAGATCGTCTGTTGCCATGAAAATAAACTGATCACACAGATGCTGATTCACTTATTCAGTGTGTAACTGACTTTTGGTTAGGCAAAACTGATTTTCAGGTCTGTTCAGTTCATTCCAATGGAAAAAATAATTTGAAAATATTTCTTTTACATTGAAGTAAGAAGAATTCATTATTTCTTTTTTTTCATTTTTGAATAAATATTTAAAACATTTTTTCCCATCTTTTGTGAAGAAAACTTTTTTACATATAAAAAAACATGTATTTTTCTTCTTTCATCAATTTTTCTAGATTAATCCAATGTTGATTTTTCTCATAACTCACTCTCTAATTTTTTCTTGCGTAAAATTTTGTCTCAAGACTTTGCCTGATCACCCTTCAAAACAGCTTGAGTTGATGATACAAAAACTTGAAATTATAATACTTGAATTATCGCAAAGAATTACTTTATGTTCATGGGTGCCAATCCATACATAAATAACCTTACTGTTTTTGACGGGTACATGGTACTTCATGATATTAATTGCAAGAAGTTCAAAAAACTTTGAGAGAAATAACATAACACTAGAAACAACGAACCATTGTCTCCTCTCCTACTGATCAATGTAGGAATTTTTTTATTTATCCAAGACAGAATATCATCTGAAGACAGGTTTAACATCCATGTTTTATAAATCAATGGATAAAAGCAGCAGAGTCTGCAAAACTCTTTCTACAAAACATTGACCCAAGGGAAGCATCTCATCACTCAACACGTATAGATAATTATGAAGTTTGTTGATATTCCCACCCATCTGCTACTGCCTATTAACACAGATTCAAAAAAGTCTTTACTTGACAGCTCGGCCCACAATCTTTCATCCTTGTATCTTTCTTACTTGATTATGTATAACAACTGGCCCTCTTCGTTACTGTCCCCAACCCCACGTTGGTAGGGCTCAACCAAATTCAACAAGTATTCTCGATGGACCTTGAGGAATGTCTCAAAATAAAAAAGTTTCGGGGAAAAAAATTTTTAAAGGGTTCCAGAGTTCTATTTACAATGTAACTATAAAGCTAAAGTGAATTCTCACTCTCTATGTAATATATATAGTTATCCCTTGTTATTCATTGGGGTTAGCGGTATCAGGAGACTGCAAATATGAAAATCGATGAATAATGATAACACACACACACACATACATACAAAAAAAAAAACCCTTTGGTCTCCAAAACCAATAAATCTTGTACCATAAACCTTTTGACAAACAAACACTTTACCATTCCAAAATTGTAGATGCACAAATAGATAAATTAATACAGTAAAGCATACTGTAAAAAAATTTCAAATTTTAAAACCTGATTTCATTTTTTTCTGGTGACAAATCCGTCAATTATGGTGAAATCAATATTTTTTTTTGTCAAAAAACATAAAAACAGTTTTAATCTGCAGAGAAATCCTCTCTGAATACAAAAAAGTATTTTTCTCTTTTTTATGATTAACTTTATGCTATTTTCTTGCAGTTATACCCAGAATTAAACTTTCAAAGATGATATTTTATTATTGCAATACAAAAAATTCTTTAGAGAACATACAGAATAAATGCTAGTAAAAAAATATGTACAGTTAATAAATAAATACCATAAATTTCATAAAACTAAAGTGTGGTGATTATTAACAATTTTTTTTCCTTTTTTTTTAGCTACTATTTACCTCTTTCTTAATACTTTTGTTGCTTTTTTTCCTTTGTTTACATCAGAGCAAATTAGGAAAAAAAAATTTAATGTCTAAAATATGATTTACTAACCACTTCACAAGTGTAAACATGGAACAAATTTATACTGCACAACATATTTTCTATGATGCGGTTTTTCACGGTATACCACAGAACACTCCTCTAAATTCCAATTAAATTATTCAAGACTGAACTATAGAAAATCCACAAATATCAAGGGATAACTATACATATATATAATATGAACTGGAGAGAGTGAGACAGACTCAGGAGTAAAGTGTATGGAAGTTAGGTTTATTTATCTGTAAATGTTTATAATGATGGTGTAGACATGTTTCGGGAGGTATTCCCATCTTCAGTAGTGTGTGCTCTGTGTGTGTGTGTGTGTGTGTGTGTGTATACTTTCAGAGGTTATAAGTTTGATGTGGAACCCAAGTCTATCATCAGGAGCTTTGCTTTGTGAGCAAAAAATGGTATCCAGGCTGTTGGGGGCATCCTGTTGTGTGAGAGAAAGTCCAGTCAATGATATATATATATATATATATATATATATATATATACACGTATATATATACATACATATATATATATATATATATATATATATTATCAGGAACCACTTAATAGGACATGTTTTAGCTAGACTTTTGATATAATACTTCTCTTAGATAGTAACCTATCAGGAAACAGTATGAAATGTTGCCCAACATTCTTCAGTAAACTCTCACCAAGTAGATCGTACAAAGGTTCCACTTTGAGAATATCTAGATTAACTAAAAGCCAGAAAACATGACTTATGTATAAGGTTCCTGTAGTTTCCCCAATCATTACCTTATTTAAGAAATGCCACCCTGAGAGGAATTCTTGATTCCTGGTTTGGCATACCTGGACCACCTTCAAAATAATGTTTGTATAGACCTTTTTACTAATCATGTAACCCGTGTTTTTCCAGAGAAGACAAAACAAGACAGCCATGAAGACTGTACAATGATTCTAGAGAGTGGTAAAGCAAGGTTCTTCAAAGTACAGGTCCCTACCAGCTTTACCACCTCAAAAAATATTTTTGCACTAGTTTGATTCCTTTTAAATAGCCAAAAATGGCCAAAACATACCCCAAAGGTGCTAAAAATGATCCAAAAATGGCCAAAAAGTTCAAGCACCTCTGCACTAATTTAGCAATTTTCACACTACTAAAGCACAAAAAAAGCATTCAATTGGCAACACTGGTCTCGACCAATTACTGGGTCACAAGGTCCAGCTGACTGGGTCACTGGTTCACAATAAATAGAGACTAAGTGAGGAAATTTATTTTTAGCATTTAGTTCTCAGACTAATTCATAAACTACAAAACAAGGCAATCTTTGACCTTTAAAAATCATACTTGTTCAAAATGGTTTACATTTATTCTAAATCTAATATATAGAACAAGTTTGTGTATAATCAATATGTTTTTTGATTACTGTGCAATGGATGCGGTTGTTTCGCGGAAGTGAGATTTGCAATGTCAAGTTTAGAAGGGAGCACTGGTGCGGAAACCAAGCATTACGAGACGGACCACCAGGGATCCGTGGACCCCAATATCAAACCCACGCCGGGATGGAGAGCGATGGCAGGCATGAAACAATTCATACATGACCAATCCAATATAAGTTTTGTTACATTTGAACCTGAGAGTGTGAAGAGGTTTTTCTTTTTTTTTTAGTTGTATTAAGTTTATGCCAAACCCTGAGATGAAATAGATCATTTATTTTATGTGAGTGAGTAAATAGGTCATGAAATAAACTGGGTCATGATTGGAAAAGTTTGAAAAACCCTGTTGTACATAAAAAATGATAATTTCCTCAACGGAATCCATACTCACACACTTTTTTTTATCAAATCATCATCATTATAGATTCATCTCCTCGTATGAATGAAATTTTATAGCTATGGCTATTTCAAATGGTGCCGCCACACACAAACCTCAACCTGGAGGACCAGGATTTTGTGTAAAGGCATGACTGCTTCTCATCCTGGGGAGGGCGCGACCATAAGACAGTAGATACATGCCTTCCTCTCCCAAGCATGGAATGTTCAATTGGCTGCTGAGAGGTAACGCAAATTTGTTTTAAGAGTTTTCCACACTCTCCGCTTGTACCAGGAATCCTACCCATGACCTTCTGCACATAAGGCAGATGTGCCAACCATTACACCAGACCCAAATATTTTTTCTAGGTACAACTTACATTCTTTGGTACTTTCGCTTACAATAATCATGTTATCCGTACAGGCAACAGCAGATATCTGAGAACATAGCATCCATTATTTGTTGAAAAATTGCTGATTTACATTTAATAGCAATATGCAATCATGGTCTGGATAAAATCCTTGATATATTTTTATTATGAACAAGGATTTAGTTTTCTTCAACTCTAACCTAGAGATCAGCTTTCAAAAAAAAATTTTTTTTTTTTTTCCAAAAAAGACCACAGCTCAACTTCATAAACAACTCTCCTGGCATTGGTAATGGATCTCCAAATGGTCTTAAAATATCAACGGGTTAAATTTTGTATGAATATCAAAATATACACTTAAACTCAATAACTCCATAATCGGCTAGTCCATTATATATTTGCTGAAAAAGGGTTTCCTCCCCTGCGGAAAATTACATTAGAATCATTCAGTGGAGAAAACTCAGGAAAACTATAATGTATTCTTAATATGTACCTCAAGTAAATGAATCATCAGAGCCCATGCCTGTACCTTAACTAATTATCTAAAATATTACATGGAATTATCAGAAAAATAGTTCTTTCATCTACAATTATCTGGGAAAATCGATCTTTTATATAAAATTATCTGAAAAATAGATCTTTTATCAAAAATTATCTAAAAAAATCTCCGTACCTTGTATAATTGAATTACCATGGCCCAAATATGTAAAAGAACTAATCATCTAAAAAACAATTGTTAGAAACTATCTTTAGAAATACCAGTATAAGATTTGGGCATTGTTATTCCAAAATGACCATAGAGGCCCCCAAAATCACTTTTCTAGATGGTGCCAAGTGATTTTATAGATGCAAACTGTCATGGTGGTAGCCCCAAAAATGTGACCATGAGTACCCAGAGATACACACTCACACTTACAGATGAGCAGAGAGAAAAGAATCTGACAACCAACTTGGCTGGTTGGTCAGATTGATCATTTGCGGGGCTACAGTGATTCAATTACTTTTTTCACATTCACCAGTAGAGCAACCCGGGAAGAAAATTTTCTGGGCAAAATTCAAGCCAATTTCTCCAGAGTCATATTCACCATTTATGCTCTCAATTACTGCAGAAGTTACTAGTCTCTTCAGATGAAAAAGTGCCTGTGTGTCAGACTGTACACCCCAGATGAATTTCAACAAATCCTCTGAGAAAAGACGACACCAAAAAGATTTAGGTCATTATTTTTTCATGATAAGAGCCACACCAGTTATTTCATTCATGAAACGAAAGTAACACCACCAGTAATTTTTAGTTCTGTTCCTTCGACCATACAATTGAAGTGCATCTTGGAATGTAGAACCTAAACCTAATCTGAGATGGAAAAATACAACAAATCTGGAATGTCATGAATGATATTTTGTAACTGAATTAAAATACTATGAGATGGAGACAAAGACAGTATTTGGCACAAACAAGTAATTTAGAATCTGACCTGGAAAAAGAACCAAAAGGCGAACCCTATAAAAAGATTAAACGCCATCATCACCAGATAACATGACCATGAGTGAGTAAGAGATAATCTTAGATAAAAAGCATTTATCAAGGAACACCTTTCTATCAAGTTTCACATAAATCAACTGAGAAAAAACAATTTGAAGTTCAAACGACATGTTTGGCAGATCACATAACCTTGAAGGGAACATTTTTTTAGACAAGAAGCATTTTATCAAGGGATACCTTTTTATCAAGTTTTAAGTAAATCTGTGAAATAATATGGTGACAATCCTACCTACCGACTGATTTACGGACTGAAAGGACCTCTTTCAGAGAAGTAAAGACGCCCCCTAAAAATTCAAAAGAGAACCTCTTTTGATTGTACTGAATCAGAAGTAAATATGGCACTAAACTAAATGTAATTTTGTGAAGCATCAGATCATCTTTGTCATAATAAGATTAGAGAAATAAAAGCAGGACACATATGGGATTAAGTTTTAATCCATTGTGGCTATTCACACTTAAAATATTACATCCAATTCTGGTCTTACTGCTAAAGAATTAAAGGATAAAAAATGTTTACATAAATCTATAATAATTTTCTAATCAGTTTATGAATATAAAACATGTATATCTCAATTAATGTTGTTGATTTGTTCCAATATATTCTGTACTGTTAAAAACCACACTATTCAAAGCATTATTATGGTTTAATGTTATCTTTTTAGTTCATACTTGGCTACATTAATTCATTCAGAAAAACTTCAACTGTACAACATAAAAAACGCATTATTCAAGGTATTACTGTATGCAGAGCAAACGTATGAACTATCCTAACAAGTATGGCAGTTGGTACCTTTTACTTATTCTAGATTAACTGTTCTTATACAGTGGTACCTGTCTTAATAAGAACAATGTTCCTCCAAACACCTCGTTAAATGAAAATTTGTTAAGTGAATGAATGAACTACAAGATTTCAGTAATTTGTTCCAATTAAAAATATCATACCCCTAAAATCTTGATATTATACTTATATATATAATGTGTAAAGAACTAATTACTTCCCATATAATGTATGAATACAAATGAACACGTAAATAATGTAATAAATAGAGATATAATCTCCCAATGTCTGTCTACCTGAAAATGAGTGCCTAGATACTAGATATAAATGTAGATAATTATAAATGAGATCTAGAGGATTCTGGATAATTTCATAAAATTCTGTGGGTTTTTTTTCACCCTACAGGCAAACTGAAAATATTTTGCTATAAGAATTTTTTTTTTTCTATTGGAACCTCGCACTAAGTGAAATTTTATTATAAGAGTCTTCACTATGGAAGGTACTGCTATATCTTTTTTATTGTTATTAACCTCTATAGAATGCAACAGTGTAAGAATAATCAATATGTATGGTACTTCACATGAGTCACATATTTTCAACTTTGCAATAGACAACATGATACGGTCACATAGTGTTATGTGACAAAGTGGGTCAGAAGTCTGAGCAAATATTACCAGAGTTAACCCCAGAAAATACACAGCTACAGTTTTTAGCTGATCACGAAACTTGTGAGATCACTAATGAATCTGCACAGAACTGCACACTAAAAACCGTCAACCAAAGGTTTCTTCAGTTTTTAAGTTAGTCTCTTGGCTGGGTATCTATATATCATGCCTACAGAAGATACCAATGGTGCAAGACAACTGAAAATTTCAACATTTACTCTTTATTAGATCCAGAAAACACTTTGTTTCTTCAAATGCCCCCCAGAATTTGCAATGTAAGTTTTGTTTTTTGCTAAACTCATCCCTTAGTTTTCACACTTGCATTTAGATTTTAAAAAAAAAAAATATATATACATATATATATATATATATATATATATATATATGTGTGTGTGTGTGGCAGCCATATTTTCTTTAAAGTTGTTCATTCTATGTATCTAGGGTGAATGATACATTAACTGTGTAAAATCAGTTCAAATAAGTTTCTATATAATATAACGCAATTTATGATCATTCTGTCGGATAATATATATCCATTTCTAAACACATAACTGTCGTGTTAAAAGTAGTGAATAGACCAAGAATTAACGAGATGAGAATTTGAGTTGAAAGCAGTTAATTTGACCTTTGAATTTCTGGTGACTGTTTATCTCAATGGTAAGAGCATTGCAACGTTGTGGCTACCATATATATATATAAATGGAAAGTCTATAGCCATACTGAAGAGATGTAATACATCGCAAAAGCTGTCTGTGAATGACACAATACTATATATATATCTATATATGTATATATAATGCAAATCAAGAATAAAATATAATATAATACAATATCCGTTGTATGATGGGTTTATTTCATAAAGTGCTCAATACATTCAAAACTAAGTTGCATTAGAGTAAAGCTTGAAATATGATGAACTGAAGAATTTGCGACATATTCACTGTTTGGGCCTTACATATAGATATATATTTATATACGTATACACAATACAAATCAGGAATACCATATAATATAATATGATATCCGATGTGTGATAGATTCATTTCATAAAGTGCTCAATAAATTCTACATTAAACATTAAGTTGAGTTAGAGTAAAGCTTAAAATATGATGAAGTAAAGGTTTTGCTACACATTTGATCTTCGGGATTCGTATATATATATATATGTATATATATAATACAAATCAGAAATACAATATAATATGATATGATACAATATCCGCAGTGAGATGGATTCATGTCATAAAGGGATCAATACATTCAACATTAAATATAAAGTTGTGTTAGAGTACAGATTAAAATATAATGAAGTAAAGGATTCACGACACATTCACTGTTTGAGAATTTCCGAAACTGTCATTAGAAATAAAAATATATTAACATGTCTTTCACAAATAAATAGCCATAATAACTTGAATATTTAATGTTTTGCTTCCTGTTCCAGTTGGGTTGAAAAAAACATAAAAGTTCTAATGTTGATATCCTTGTTTTGCTTAAATGGAATAAATTGAAATTGAGATAAAACCAAAACTATCTTTTTATCTTTTTTTTTTTTTTAAAGAAAGAAGGTTTGATAAAATTTCACTTGGATTTTTCATTCATTTTTCAGTAAGAATGTTAACAACTGGTGTCAGCTGAAAGTTTCATTTTTATCAATTATTTATAAAATAAAAATGCCTCTATGGGCATCTCTGTAAACAATTTACATTAGAAATATTTATTCAACATTAACATATACAATAATCTAAGCTACGAAAGCGTATAAAAATTAATTTCTTTAAAAACTGCGAGCCTACTAGTATATAGAAACCTTTACATTTTATTCATTCGTTTTTCCTGAATTTGTCAATATATTTCATCTGATAACTAATGAGCTCAATCAAACTCGGGTGTTAATTCTACATACGATCAAAATACATGAATATTCTCTATTGTATCAAAGCTATTTTTGCATTAAAATATTTGAATTTGAATTTGAAATGGGTAGAAAATACCCTTCCTCCAGAAGCATTTGATTCAACGGACATTCACAATCAACGGACAACTGTTTGCTCCTACAAGTCCGTTTGACTGGGGATTTTCTGTACACTTTTCTATTTCACTATGATGAAAAATTTATTTCTCGTTACCTTACTTTCTGATGAAAAAAATAAATTGCAAAAAAAAAAGCAGTTAGATAATAGAAAATAGAACATGATTCCTCAAGTTGAGTTAGATGAAAATGAGAAAAACAAAAGAATTTGTTTATAATGTTGTTAATAGCAACAATCAAAACAGAAATTTTTCAAAATGCTGTTTTATATCATCTAAATATGATTTAATTCCATTCTCCAGAAAAACTTGACACTCTCATCAATCCAAACTTGACACTGCAATATCCGGTACACAGACCAACGTATCTGGCAAATATCAACTTCATACAAATATCGCATATGTGCATGTATGTGTGTACATATATATATATATATATATATATATATATATATATATAAACATATATACTAACAGATGAAGATTTCTCAAATTATAGTGGGATGTTTGTGCATATGTGTACAAAAACATATGGGTACACTGTCTCTTGGGTAGGGTTACTATAACATGTGACTGAAAGAAGTATTTGTGGAGTTCAGTAAATCAGGATTCCAAGAATCAGGAAAGAAAAGGAATTGAATCAGCTAAATAAAGTATCATGCTGAGTAGCAAGGGCAATCAGGAAAAAAAGCAGAGTCAGGGAGATCAACAAATTTATGGAGAGGGCAGTGTTCAAGTTGCATGAGGTCACAGAAGAGTCGAATAAATAAGGGAGACAACCATTCAACAGTAGGTAGCAAAAGAAGAAAGAGAAAAAGTGCAAGGACATAGATTGGTAGTTCTTTTCAAATCATTGTAGCCCCACAAATGACCCGACCAACCAGCTAAGCGGATTACAGATTCTCCTCTCTTTGCTCGCCTTGTGTGTGTGTGGGGGGGAGGTCCAGGCGCTCTTGTTCACATTTTGGGGGCTACAACATTTGTACCAGCTACCATCTAAAAACGTTCTTTTTATCTTTTTTTAAAATTTCCAAAAAAGTGCTTTTGGGGGTCTTTTTGTTTTTTTTGAACCAACAATGCCCAAATCTTCAGCTGGTATTCTTCAGAATTTTCAAAAAACAAGATGGCACAAACTGGGAACCAATTCATCATAAAATTACATTGCAAACACCTCTCTAAGATCAGAGAGGGGTCTTTTTTACTAGACAGAAGGAGTAAATGTTCAAATTTTCAGCTCTCAAGCTCCACCGCTGCAGCCTGCACACATCATACATGCATACATAGCCATCCAAACCCATTTGGAAACTAAAGAAATCTATGTTGACAATTTCATTTGACAGTTTCTAGCATCATTAATAATCTATATTCATTTCCTCCCTCATATCAAGAACCATAAATCCAAACAACTTCAAATTTGACACAACTATGTCCAGTGCAAAGACCAACATAGCTGATGATTACCAACTTTGTACAGTTGTGGAGTTATCTGGGTATATGAACACATGCATTTCTCAAATCATAGTAAGGATGTTTAGGCATTTTCATTCTTTAATGTAAAATTGAGGAAAGAGGATAAAATGTTTTCAAAGGTAATGCACAAAAAACTTACATGATTGGATCAATAAGTCTGTAGACTGACATAGTTATTAGCTGAAGTTTGATCTGAAATATTCACTGTATAATATTCAATCTATACTGACCAGTAAATCAAGTACATCGACAAGGACGAAGATTATGTTGAAAAATAGATATTTGTGGTGTAAAATCCTCAAGACAGCACTTCTCAATCAGTTGTAGGGTCAGGGATATATGCTACTGTCTATAGTAAGGACTTAAGGACCAAAGAATTTTTCTCTAAAACTCTACATGCATTAAATTTTGTGCTCTGCAGATATCTTACTAACATTTGAGCTTTTCATTTGTGTGTTTGTCCATGCCTCATTCACACTAAAACAACAAGGGCTATTGAACTTATATTTGGCATGTAGACTAGCAAAACATCAACTTGCAATATAGGCTATGCGAGGAGATCATTAAAGGTCATTTCTATCAAACCTTCTGTTCTAAACACTTGAAAAAAATAATTTTTAAAACATATTTTTCTCAATCATTGTACATATGAATGACACAAAACATTTCTTACAATAAAATTATTTTCAACAGGTTTTAGACTGTTTTCTCCTCACATATTCACCAAAAATCATCAACAGTGTAAGTAGTAGTAAGGTAGAGCTGTTGTCAGATTCCATGACCCCTTTCCTTCTTCTTTTCAAACACAACAGCCGAAGCCGCAGTTTGAATCTTTCACTCCTTCCATTCCCCTTTTCAAACATAACAGCCGAAGCCGTTGTTCGATTCGATCATCCCTCCCCATTCTTCTTTTCAAACATAGCAGCCGAATAAATCAGGTCATCTTTTTTCAAAAATTAAACAGAAAGTATTCAGTCGGCCCAGCTATTTCACAGATTCGATTATTCGAATTTTGTCATCAATAGTAAAATGAGATTTATTTTTAATTTTGCGGACTGCTGTGAGAAACAATGCCTACTATGAATACTGTACAGGGCACAGTACAAAAATTTTTAATGAAAATATATATATATATCAGCAAAGGACAATATATATACAGTACATTGCTAAGTTACATTACCTTGATTTCATACATAAATTCATTTATATAAGACATTTTTAAAACTTCAAATATAGGTATACCCTCTCTTTCTGTCTGTGTCTGTTTCAATTTATGTAAAGTACCCAACTGGTAGCATTAAGGTATTTTATCGATGGTAAATATAGATTAAGGTACGCATTGTATTCAATAGAGTACAATACAGTAATAGGGCGTTCAGTTTTAGCAGAGAGTATAGAGTCAAATTGAAATTTCATGAGTGGTCTGCGCTCTGAACCAACATGAAATTGGAGGACTGACTGAATTGTATTATTTATCTTCTATCAGATATGGAAATTTTAAACGTCCATTATTTATTTCTAACTATTTACATTCATCTTACTTTATTCAGCTGTTTTTCTAGGTTGAAATTCGTTTCTACAAATGAAAACCAAAAAACGCACTAATAATTTTCCTCCAATTAAATTTTTGGTGCATTCGATCAATAAGACTGGGAAAAGTGTTAGTTTTTTCTTTTTTTTTACGGTAGAGGTAGTTCTATTTACAATGTAGCTATAACACTTACCGGGATCTTTACTCTCTGTCCATAGTACAACCTTTCAAAAACATAAAGTCTATCTGAACATAGTCACAAAAAAATATTGCTTCTAAACATAAGGAAAGTACTTCAAAGTCATATTTTCATGCAATGGACATAAAATAAGAGTAGTTCAGAATCATTTTTACATTGTTAATAGAACCTCACCCCCTTAAAACCCAAATTTGTCTTTTCTCTCAACTGATACTTTCACAAAGGTCAAGAAGTTCTTAATGATTGAAAGAACAAACAATTTCTCAAAAAAAGTTTATTCATTCAGTTTTAGGATTTCACAGGTCAAGCACCATAAGCATTTTTTGACTTTATGAAATCTCTATAGAATATCATTTGCTATCATGTGCTGTTATATTATATCATAAAAGTTTTTGGCCCCAGCAACACCTGGTACACCAGCTAGTACAAAATAAATACCCTGCTGGGTGTGCTATGATAGTAGTAATGGTGTTTCAGCTAGAAAAACGGGGTCATCAACTAATAAAGATTTTCTTGGGTGCATGATTTTACATGTATTTCAGCAGTGTATCAAAATTTAGATAATGTATGAGTACACAGATTTACAATCTCTAGTACTAAGATCTGAAAAGGTTCTGAAACCATTTATCATTATGGAAAATAAAAGCTCATGTAAATACAGGCTGATGGAAGCTACTCTAACCCAGATCTACAAGTGTGTCACCTGTAACAGTATACAAACATAATATCAAGGCAAAATCTGATAAGTCCCTAATTCCAAAATGTGTGCCTATATAAACAGATACTCGATAAGTTTCACTTAGGATAGCAGAAAACTACAATAGTAGGTACTTGAAGAGGAACAAACACATTAGCAATGACTGGTAAGCCTTCATCATCAGTCTTTCAATGGCCAACGGTTGGACAAGGACCTTCCCCAGGATTCACCACACTTCTCTATCATGGGCATTGCAGAGCCAGTACTTTCTTAATTTGTCTACCTCGTTTTCTCCATCTAATATTCTGCCGGCCTCGGTTGCACATGTAATCTCGGGGGATCCATGTTCTAAGTTGCGATGTCCATCGGTTGTTTGCCATTCTTGCAATATGGCCAGCCCACTGCCATTTGAGATATTTAATGGATTCTATGATATCCATGACTCTTGTCTTTTGCCGGATGTACTATGCTGTCTTGTGATCTCTCTATATGGGGCCCAGCATAATTCTTTTATGAGCACGTTGCATGGTTTTCAATTCATGGATCCATCTTTCAGTTTGGTTCCATTAGGCTACCTTATTTGCAGCCTACAAACTGACCTGACCCTAAATTAACTTCAAGATGTTACCAGAGATCAATGACACTTATCCTATGTCCATTCTTGGATCAAGTTACCCCTGTACACAAAGTTGCAAACTTTAGGGTGCAGCTGTCTCTGTTATAATGGAAATGCTAGAGTTCTTTCTAGAAAATACCAACATAAAATTGAATCTTAGAGGTCACCAGAAGACAGGGCCAGCTATCCTAGGTTTATCCTGAGCTCAAGTCACTGTGGTACACGGATCTGCAGTGCATAGGGTTCAGCCATCTTCCATAGATTTGAATGTGCGAAAATTTACTTGACCCTTAGAGGTCTCCAGAGGTCATCACGATCTTTCCTTTGTTCATCTTTGGGCCAAGTTACCCTGGTACACCAATTTGCAGCTCGTAGTAGAATAAATTGAATAACTATAAATATGATAGTAGACACAGAGAATTAACTTTATGTTATCAAATGACAAGACACACAAGGAAACTACAGTAATACCATAACAACATTATTTCGAATCGAATGTGAAGTAAAAGGAAATTATCTAAATGCAGAATGTAACCAGAAATACATTGTCTATTTGAAAATCTTGTACAATGAAACAACATTTAAAGACTGTAATAGATTAAATTTCCATAGAACATCATCATGTATGTATGTATATATATATATATATATATATATATATATATATATATATATATATATATATATATATACTTATATAAATACATATAAAAAGTAGATTCGGTACACAAACACATTTATGTTTCTGCCCTGTTTTGGCTTCTTCAGGTGAATGATTGTGTATGTTTTAGATTCCTGTTTGGGGAATTTAGGGAAATTTTATTTTTTTTGCACATTTTCGAGTAATATGTAGATTACATATTACTGGAAAATGTGCAAAATGTATTACAAACTAACTGTAAGATAGAAAATTTTCAAGACAGATCTATATAGGCCAAAATATTAAAACTCCATGTTACCTTTGTCTGATTGAGAAATTCTAAATACTCAATTTTGCTAGAAAAAAACAAAAAAACCCAAAATAGATTTATAAAATAGGAAAAATGAATAAGTATTAAATTGCCGGCATCGCTCATAATTTTTTTTTAACAAATATATCTCAATAACCCATACATTAGTACACTAAAAGCAATATAGACAGTTATCCACATAATCATCTCAAAGAACCACCTAATCAACATTGTGTACTTCTCCCTATCTAAGCAAATTAAGAACAATACAATCCATCATGATCATAAAGGACCCTAACATAGGTCATAAATCTTATGTTGGAATCAAGGCATCCCTTAGAACACAGTTAAGTATCCACTTATAGATAACTCCTACAAACAGTCCATACCCCTTGACATATAACTTATAACCACCAGCTAAACATACACACTACAAAATTAACAAACAAAATAACAATGAAACAAAAAAAAAACTCCTCCTACCAGAATCTAAAACATATATCATCATTTGCCTGAAGAGGCCCAAACAGGGCAGTAACATGAACGTGTTTGTGTAGCAATTCTACTTTCTACTATACTTCCAGCTCTACTCCAAACCAACTAAACACTAAGTTGGATGTATCGAGCAATATGAAATAAATCCATCACACATTGTTTTATATTATATAGTATTATGTTATATTGTAAATATGATTAGTAATATATATATATATATATACATATATATATAAATAATTGCATTATAATATATGGAAACTCTTATTTGAAATGATCTCCCGTCATTACACGGTCAATGTATCACTTGACCCAATCAACAAAAATAGAACAAGCAATTAAAAATGGAGCTGCTGCAGGAATTAAACCATTGCTCTTACCATTGAGCTAAACAGCCACTGGTAATGCAAAGGCTTTAATGACTGTCTCAACCCCTAATTCTCACTTTTGCTGATTCACGGTCTATATCTGCTCTATTCCTTTCTTTCAACACAATAGTTATGCTATTTAGAAAAGGGTATATGATCCCACAAAATGATTATAAACTGCGTTATATTATATTGAAACTCTTATCTGAAATGATTTCCTGTCATTGTAGGGTTCATGTATCACTAGGCCCAGACAATATAAATAGAACAAACAATTAGAGAAAATGAAGCTGCAGCAGGAAATTTCAAAAAAGAGTTTCAATATAACGCAATTTATAATCATTCTGTTGGATCATATATCTATTTCTTAATAATAATAATAATAATAATAATGATAATAATATATATATATATATATATTACACACAAATATATTTATAGTGGAAAGCATAAGATTATAGATAGAGAAAGATGACTATGTATTCAAAAATACAAATATTTTGTTTGTTGCTAATAATTTTAACTGAATTAAATTTTCATAATTCAATTTTCATGACACACACACACTAACACACAAGATATTAGACATGCAAAAATTCAAACTGCTATCTTCCATACAATGTTAGGGAAATCTTGGTAGCATCTTTGATAATTACTTAGCTTTTTATTGTTCAAACAACTACATCATTTACAAGCATTAGGAGACATTCAGAATCAAGGGCAATGGATTCCACATGAACTTATGGAAATAATGGTCAACATTTGTCCTTTTCCTTCTCAATATCAGGAAAGTCATTTTTGGACCATAGAGGCAAGTAAAATAGGACTTATTATGAGTATCAAAAGAAAAATCGCTAGATCCAGGACATCCCTCAACATCTTATGCTAAACAGAGTTTACTGGGGAATAAATTAATCTCTCACAAATACATAAGTAACCTCAGATGAGAACCATGTATATTAGAAAATCATGTTCAACATCACATGGAGAGACCATAAGACAGCACAGTATATGAGGGAAAAACCTGGAGTACAAGATATCAGAGAAACCATTAGGAAACTCAAATGGCAATGGGCTGGTCATGTGGCAAGAATGGCAGACAACCGCTAGACATCCAAGCTCACAACATGGATCCCAGAGATCAAGTGTGGAACTGAAGCCAATAGAATATGAGATGTTGAGACTAATTGCGGGAAGATTTATGTCCAACAATGGACAATAGAGGACTGATAATGATGAAGAACATGAAGTTGATGTCTGTTTTCAAAAAATTAATAGAAATTCTTTATTATGAATCACTAGAACCTACTTGAACTATTTTTGTCCTACAGTGAGCAATTGGCTTGTTTGCTTGACACATTGGAAATAGAAAATACTTTTTTCTAAAAGCAAGTGATTTTGCTTCTTAACAATGCTCATTCTCATCTTGCATATATGATATAAGTAATCATGAGTCTAGAATAAGACATTCTTTCCATAGCTGGTACCTAGTAACTGACTAAATCATTTGACCCAGTGTTGACGACTACTTTTGACCTAGTTTTTAAAAAAAAAATGATGAAGATAGGTATGATCTAAGTAGTTTTGTGTTAGGGCTGGAAATTGAGAAATAAAAAATTGAGAATCTTGTTCTCGGAAATTTCTCATTTTATTTCTTGATTGTTTCCACAAAACCTTATCTTGTTGCTAAATTTATGCTTCCTGATTATATATCAGACTTCAATTATAGCTTTCAGAAAGATTCTTTGCCTGAACATGAAGTCGAGCATTTTGACAGCTATGACCTAGTTTTTGACAACTTGCTCCTTCGATGTTACCAGCAGCGAAGAAATAAGAAAAATAGAGAATCGATAGAAGAAAAACAAAATTTAGATTGGACACTATTATCCGCTTATATTAGTGTCTAATCAAAATTCTGCTCTCCATTAATTCTTTCATTTCTACAATCGGGACCACCGTCTCTACATTGTGAAAAAAAGGCCTCAGCCATACATTACTTTTTACAGGCACTAAAATATTTTTTATGTTTTTGAGTATCTATAGCACACGTAACATACAAACCACAATACGCCATCAATCTATAATGTCTGCATCTTTACACATGAGGATCATCAAGATAGCAATCTGAAATCTCCAGTACTCTCACCTGTATTCTCACCTACTTCGACAGTGCTTGTCGTCTGAAAGATGTCATTTTTACCACAGATATCCAATTCTCCCAATATTAATCACTGCTTCCCACAACAGACCGGTTTAATGACTGTTTGCTGGATTTAGGTTATTCATATGTTCTGACACTTATATCTATCTATCTATCTATCCAGACTCTGGCCAGTCCTTACTGTTCATAGTAGAGACTTGAAATTTGGCATACGCACACCTCTCAATGAGTATGGGAAAATGGGTTTTGTTTATTTGTGGGGTCCAGCATGCAAAGTGGATTAATGCTAAATTAGTCACTAGTTTTTGCCCACTTGTTTTTTTTTTAAATTGATTTTTTTTTAATTGCGGACATACAAAAGGCGAGAGAAGTAACATTCAGTGATCACCCTTTCCCCTAACTTTTGATTGATCACCCCAACACAGCATACATGGGTGAAAAGTAAAGCGTCACATCTATCAAGGGAAAGCCTCCAATGTATGAGTATGATGGCCATTGACAAAGTTGAACGTGTTAGTTCAGTGATCCTTGCAAGTCTCAAGTCTGGTTCAGACCTGGACTTTATTCCTACAAGATTTTTTGACCAGCCCCTTGGCAGGATACAATTCCTCCAAAAGGAGACCTCTACTCTAATCATGTAGCTTGGAGTGTACTTAATTAGCTGCTGAGTGCAGAGGGAGATTAGCTCTACAAATAAAAAGTTTTCCACACTCTTCGCTCATACCGGGAATCAAACCCAGGACTTTCTGCAAGTGGAGCAGACATGCTAACCATTGCACTATCCAAGCTGAAATATATGGGTGATGGTGATTCATAATTTCCCAAGGAAAGCTAGATTTTATTAGATTCTTTAGATTAATCTTCAGATCTCCAATGATTATGGATTAAACTTTCACTTTGAAGTTCTACAATTTTCACAGCTTTTCTATAAGGTCTCCTTTATTTCTCATTCTCTGTTTCATCCCGTAGTCTGGAACAGCAATGTCCATTTTTTGACATATTTTCCTTTCCTTTTCCTTATTAACGACCATTAAGTCCGGTCTCAAAAAAATTAGCCATCCACACGTCAAATTTCTATTTCTTTACTTATTATCAAAGAATATTTCTATTTTCTGATAAATATCAGTAATTTGTATGATAGGAACCAAGTTTTTTCAGTGAAGCACTGTCTCTCTGGAGTTGTGTTAATATCATTCATCTATAGGATAGGAATTAATTTGGTCCAGTGAATCATTGTCCCTAGAGCAGTGTTAATATCATTTGTTTGTAAAGAGCTCTTTTTTTATATATTTCTTTTCAACCAGTTCACTACATTTAATTATGATATTTACCATTTTGATTCTTTTCCTGCATTCGAATTTTTGATTCTTTTCCTGCATAAGAAGCTGTATTTGATATTTTGCAATTATTATGCTCTATAATTCCATTTCTACTCGTTCCAAGATAATAAGAGTTATTTTCTGGTATTTTATGTATAAAATTATTTTTAAAAATGCTATTATTACCCTCAAACTTGACTTCTGCAACCAAGACAGTGATTTTTTTTGTAAGCTACCTATTTTGCCTCAAACAACTAAGGTAACAGACATGAAAACTCTGACAAATTGTTTCATAAGGCCTTATTTTATGTCCACTGAGAGCATCAACACCTTCCAAATGAGTCAACAAATTGTTCCCTCGTGATGCTGTTTGTCCCTACATAGAATTAGAGCTGCTCTGGTTAGTCTGTCTTTTGGTAGTATGCTAAGGTGTCTCTGCTGTTGGCAAAGATGATAGGGAAACCTGGCAAAAGCACCTGAGAGACTCATCAGAAATGCCACCATGTTGAAGTCTCCAATGAGCTCCCAGCCATACACATCACACGGCAAAGCATCTAGCAAGGTCTTGGATTGCAGGTGAAATGAAGAGCTCAAAATTTTGTCCCTGATAGACATGCCGAAATATGCTTTATAGATTTTGCACAACAGGATAGGAACATAAATGTTTGGGTCTGGCTTGTGAAAGTTGATAACAGTACTATCATAGATCTTGAGAAACTACTCCAAAATCTTTTATGGTCATTTTTGCTTAACAGTGTTATTACATGTTGATTTAGATTCATATTTCGATGTTTTTCTGAAAAATTTGAATAAAAATATGCAAATCCACTGGTTTTACAGTTAGAAATAGATAAATTTCAAATTATCTCTGTCTGAGTCTTAAAGCAGAGTTTGGAGAGAATAATAGCTATTTTCTATTCTTTTTACACACAAATGAATGAAAGATTTTGGAAGGGAATACTCAGTACCCAGGAAAAATCACATAGCACACTGTTATCAGTGATTTAGTTTCTATTCTAAGATGTCCTCTACAGTCATATTCACATAGGTGGTAGGAAAAAAAATTGCCAAGACCGAAACTGTTGCCAACTCAAAAAATGTTTTCATACTAGCTTGAATGCCAAAAACACTATATAAGAAAATAGCCAGAAAAACACTAAAAAACAAAACACCAGAAAGATGCTTCAAATGAATGATATATTCAATCAGTAATTCAATGATTTTCACACTAGCAAATTCTTATTAGTCAAAGACAAAATTCCGTCTGAAGACAGAGGTCTCACATCCATGTATCCAGGTTATTTCATGTACTATTTATCTTCACTATTCTCCGAGAACTAGTATCGTTCTATTCTCCCAAGCAATGACTAAGAAACATTGTTAATTGGATTCATTTTATATACCAACTAACTGTAAACCTGGGCAGTTTTCAGCTAATTCCGGTAGATAGGACAACCCCATCTCCGCTCCGTTGGCCCAATATAATACAACCTCCATAGACAAAAAAAACCTACTGCTGCTCTGACTGCTTCTAGAAGCTGCTGGCTGGATACTTTTTTGATGCAAAAAAAAACACGAAAAAACAAAGACGAAATTCTATGAAATTCTTTTTTTTTTAATCTAAAATCAACCTAAAAATATATGCTGTAAGTAGACTGAGACGTTCTGAATTTGATTACAGTGTCATTTCTTTGTCTGAGATGTTTGGTTCTTCAGTAATAAAAGTACAAACTCACACACATAGACAATTGATAGATATAAGTGATTTAAATAATCTACGATTAAATGATTCAAAACTATCGAATCACTGTACGGCCTGACCAACCAGACAAGAGGTCCACAGATTCTTCTCTCTAGGCTTGAGTGTCCAGGCACTCCCAGTCACCTTTTTGGGACTACAACCTAGAAAATTTGCATGAATACACCACTAGGCACCATTGAAAAACAGTTTTTTTTTCTATAAAAAAAAGCCTTCTTGAGTCTCTACGGTCATTTTGGACTAACACTGCCAAAATCTTGGGCTGATGATTTTGGATATTTTATTCGGATAATCTTCAAGATAATTACTTATGGTATACACATAGGCTATGGTGATTCATTTAACTTAGATACGGATATGATCTTTATTTTCATTTGAGATCCAAGTTTACTGAAACTCTTTAATGCATGAAATTCTTGCATATAATTCCGGCAGTAAAACAAATATTTGAAGAGAAAATTCGTGTTACAGTTACTGCCACAGAAAACAGAATTGGCGGGCTGAGTTTGAGCCAAAGTTGTTTATATTCACTTCACACTAATGCCCTTGGGAAAAACATGAATCCACTTCTCCACCCAGCTGCGGGTAAAAAGTAGAGCTGTTAGAAACATTTAGCCTCATGAGGCAGTCCATTTAGACGGTTACTCTGATGGATAAAAAACCTACAGCCTGGTAGTCGCAATAGCTGGTCCCAAGCAAGGGTAAAGGAGAGGAGTTTAGGGTGGGGCTAGCAACTCCACCCTGTTAAACCTACTTGGTACTGAAACTGAAGCAGAGAGGTTATGGCTCTATGCTCAACAAGCAATAATAAACAACACAATTATTTCCATAAGTATTTTATCCAAGTTTTGTAGAAACCGAAAAGGCTTAATTTCTCCCATTTTTTTTTTTAATTGGCTTAATTCTTCTTAAACTCTATATTCAGAAACTTGGAGAAGCATTGATCAAATTGAATTTAATCTTGTGCCAAAATTCTATTCATGAAAACATCTAGAATATTCTAAAAAAAACATCTACACTCTGGAGAATCTAAATATTATTAATAATCAACCCATTAGAATAAGGCCCCAAAAAGCTTTTCTTCCAAAAATTAAAAAAAATGTTTTTAGACAGCGCGTAGTAAAGTATTGATGCCAAAATTCAAGTCTGGAGACAAAACAGTACAGCCAGAAGCACTGGAACGCACACACAGATATAAAAGAAGGGATAGAACCCTTCACCACCTTTGGTAGCAATGGTTGCTCAACTATCAAGGCATAAAATATATCTAACTTACCTGGCCATTACTAGTGCTGTGGCTGGCAGTGACCACTGGTATTTCCTGTCCAGGTTTATACTCCACAGCAGGTCGGTTTTTAGTAGCTGGCAGTTGAGTACCGCCACTAAGCATAAAAAGACGCACCTTTTTGGCATGGTTCTTGCCGTTATAATGCTGGTCTGACTGAATAGCGGCATTCATAGCCACATTGCACAATTTACACAGCATCGGTTGCATAAGTTCTTTGAGAATCTTCATCGTAGGATGGTCTTCCTCACCGTTCTCGATATTCTTTTTGTCGAGAGAGTCAATATCTTCCTCCATCCGTTTTTCATCTTTCATTGACATTGTATCGTTCTCATCAGCAGCGTCAGACTCTTTCGTTATCGAGTTTGCTGACCCTGATGCTATGTCAGTGATCATCGGCTCCGGTGGGGACACCGACGCAGATGAAAGGGGGTCAGCTATCTTGTTCATATCCCCACCCAGATCATCATTGATTGTCATCTTATGAACATTGTTCATGGAGTCAGCTTCTGGCAAGTTACGGATTACACCCTGGGTTACAGCTTTCGGCAAAACCTCTCCACCATAATTAGTTTTGATTTGTTGGTAACGATAAGGAGAATGGTTTTGTTGCGGCTGTTGTTGTTGTGATTCATGGTATTGATCAAATTGGGCCTCTGGTATTGTCGTCTTACGATACTGATACTGAGGCTTTGTACCTGCTTCTGTGAAATGTGATTGGTAGTGTGTCTTGGTAGTTGACTGATATGAAGTTTTGGGGAGTACAGTAGGATATTGCGGCTTGGCAAGACTAGCGGTTGATTGGAATTGTGGTTTGGTACCAGAAGAATACTGGCTCTGGGGTTTTATTCCACTTGAATACTGAGTCGTCAGCAGTTTTGGACTGTTCTGGAATTGGTTGACTGGCTTTGTAGTGTTCGGAAATGACATCAGCATTTTACTTCCGGTTTGATATTGAGTTTGGGTCTTTGTTCCGCTCGGATACAAAGTATGGGTTTTTGTGCTACTAGTGTTACTTTGGAACTGTGTTGTTGGTTTCGTACCAGTTTGGTATTGGGTCAGAGTCTTGCCTGTAACAGAGTATTGTGCTGTCAGCTTGGTACCACTTTGGTACAGTGTTGGTGGCTTTGGGGTCGCCTGATATGTGGTCACTTGTTTAGCACTTGATTGGTATGGGGATGGGGGCTTTGTGCTTGCCTGATATTGCGTGGGTAGTTTAGTGGCAGCTGGGTACTGAGTTGGAGGCTGATACGTTGTTTTCAACGTATTGTTATCAGCATACGGTGTTTGGTAAACCGGTTTGTTCACCGTGTCCTTATACTGGTACTGAGAGTCACTCACCGATTCCTGATACGAATACTGCTGTTGGGTCTGCTGTGTTTGCAGTGTTGGCTGTTGGTTTGTGGTATGATATGCATCTGGCTGGCTGGGAGCTTTGATGGCATTGCTTGTGTCGTTTGTTGGGTAATAACGAGATTTGAGCAATGGCCGATACTCAGTCCCAATTGTAGTACGTGTGGACACTGTTACATTAGGGTAACTCGTGTTCTGTGCACTGTAGTTATAAGCTTGTGGCTGTTGGGATTGTATAGGTGTATGATTGACCGGACTAGTTGAAGTGACTGAGATCGGTTGGGGTCTCACCTTACCTATCTGTGACCCATATGTTTGATAGGTTTGAGGTGGAGGTGGCGGAGGTTGTTGCGGGGGAGGTTGTTGGGGAGGTGGTTGTTGTTGTGTCGGCTGTTGAGGCTGTGTTTGTTGTGGGGCTGCCGGCTGGGTTTGATATACTGAATGTGTTTGAGGTGCTTGTGCTGGGCTTGGAACCGGAGGTTGAGTCTGGTAGACTGAATGCGTTGTTGGTTGGGGAGCCGCTGGCTGGGTCTGGTACGCAGAGTGAGCTGTGTGCTGGGGTTGGTACGCTGTATGAGTTGGCTGTGGTGGTGGTGGTGCCTGTGTCTGATAAACAGAGTGGGCCGTCTGGGCAGTGGTCTGGGTGGTCTGATACGCATGGCTCTGGCTATTGACAGTCACGCCGTGCAGCTGATAAGTCTGTGGCTGTTGTAACTGCTGCTGGTGTGCTGGTTGAACTTGGTATTGTGGTGCCTGGTGTTGAGTGGGAGGTACTTGAGGTGGAGGAGGTGGTTGAGTCTGGGCAGGCTGGACCATAGGTGTCTGCCCATGTTGAGGGTACCCGCTGTAAGTAGTGCCTGCATAGGTAGAGGCCACTCTCTGATAACCAGTATGTGGTTGACCATAAGAGGAATAACCTAGAAGAAAAGAGAGAAAAAACTATTAAGTATGATACCATTGAGAAATTTCAAAAGAGTTCTGCAAATCAGCTGCCAGCAAAATGGTTGATTGGTGCAAGTTTCAAGCAAAATACACCGAACCCAGAAAAGAAAGAAAACAGCAAACTGAAATCCTATAAAATAACCGTCATGAGATACTAGTTAATCAATCACTCTTCGAAAAAATAAAACTATCTGTTTTGATATTCATAAAATTAATAGAAAGCGATAATGAAAAATTCTTTCATTGAATGTTTTTACTACATGATTGTATCTAACTATATAATTAGCTTATACGTAAATCTATTTATTCATTTGTTTGTTTGCGCTCAAATGGGATGATCTCATTGGTTGATGTACCTACCTATTATGACATCACAACAAAAATCATGTCATAGAAACTCTCAAAACTTTGTGTCTGATCAGCATACATTAAAGCAGCTAGAGATGAGTTGAGACTTAAAGGAGACTTGAAATAAGGAGACTTCAATTATTAAAAATAAATCACCTAATAAAATAGCAATAGGCTCCTTAGTGTCGATCGATACATAAACAACCCGTCATTTTGGATGGGTATATTGCAGTCTTTAGATGAAAACCATAGTCTCCAAGTTTGTCTAATAGTATGTCTGTTCGTTCACATCATGGTGAAGACATAAGTTTTACTCACCCCCTAGAGCTGATTAAGGAGAGGAAGAGAGTAAAACTTATATGATTGACTACTGATGCTATGTGTCTGTGTGCGCACACATCCACGAGCAGAATTCTGTGAAGTACAAGTTCTAACCCATAATTATTATGTTTTTTTAAAATTCTACAAGACAGAAGAAGGAAAGGAGAGAGATACATAACACAGCCGAGTTGTGACCTTACCCACAGAATAACCAACTGTTTGTCCTCTTATCTTTAACCTTGGACTTATCTTCCTCATCCCGACTGTCACAGACAGTTTCTATGGCAAAAAAAATTAAATTTTTTTCAAAGAAGCACAAACCTATTTCACCAAATTTTATCTGCTTCAAGTTTCCTAAAGTTTGGGAAGTTTTAATTCATATTAAAAGAAATACAATCCCTATTTTGTTAGTAATAGATATTATCAAAAAAAAATATATACTTCTATAATTCATCTACACATAAATGATCCCGTCATTTTTTGACAGGTACAATACTACTAGTATATATATATATATATATATATATATATATATATATGTATATGTATATATATATATATATGCTGCACAAATCAAAGACCCATCTATTATATTGGTACAAATGTCCCCCGATTCAACATTGTTCACAATATAAATATATATTGTCCAAATCAAAGACACATTTATCATATTGGTACAGGTGTCCCCCTGATACAATATATATATATATATATATATATATATATATATATATATTGTAAAATCAAAGATACATTTATCATATTGGTACTGGTATCTACCAGTATAATGCAGTTCACATCCCCTGATATAACACAGTTCATAATATATTTGTATCGTACAAATCAATGATACACTTATTATATTGGTAAAGGGATCTCCCAATATAAGAGAGTTTGTTATAACACAGTTCGCATACCCAAATATAGCAGAGGTTGCAATATATATATATATATATATATATATATATATAAAAATGACTTAAATAAGAGTCAAATTTCTCATGTTTATCCCCTGATATAAGACAGCTATAAAAATTCCCTAATTCAATTTAAAGGAAAGGGCTTAACATTGAGCTTAATGGTAAGAGAAAACAGCCTTTGAGCGAGTCCAAATTGAATTAAATTATTGTTAATCAGATCTTGATATCAAATCAGTTATCAGTCCGTATAAAAATATATGCAATACTTTTCCATTTATGAATAGGCATTTCATGTGAATCTCACACCCCACACACCTTCATTCTTATCATTATACAGGTAATTAACCCAATATTGTTTATTCTGACCTTCAGTACACAAATGCATCTCTCTGTGATTTGAGAAATCTCTGTGTGTATGAACCAAAATAACTCGAAGTTGCCATCAGTCTCAAATTGATACTCACCAGATATGTTAGTTGGTACGCTGGCATTACAGTGTCAAGTTGGAAATTGTTTGGATTTACGGTACTTAATCTAAGGGGAAGGGGTTCTATTTACAGTAAAAATTATTAAATAAATTGAATTATAAATATTAATTAGTAATGGATAGCTTTTTGCCTGTTTATACACAAAGTCATCAGTCTTCACGAGTATGAGTTAATAGATATCATATGTTTGATGAGTATAGCGAGAGAGAGAGTGAGAGAGAAAGATAGAGAGAGAATCAAGGGATTGCTTTTCCAAAATTTACTCCAGTATGGGATTGAATTAAATCATATTATATTTAGATGACGTAACACCATTTCAAAAAATTTCTCTTTTGATCATTGTTTTACCAACATCATAAAAAAAGAACATCTCCTTTCATGTTTAAACCGCCAGAAAATTTCCATGAAACCAGATGCCCTTTTTGAATGGGCATGTCCTAGTTCCCTTCGATTGAGACTCAAAAGACACGATGGTAAGACGCCAGATCCTTGTTGATAACATCCATATTATTTATCATGTGCACTGAAAAAGAAAGACTCCAAACCTATAACAAAAATCCCCTCCAGCTTAATAAGATTCTCTCCAGTCAATATAATAGGATGCTGAATATATTCAACAATAGATACGTTAATCCCAAATAAGGCCACATCTGCTTATCGCCGTACACATCAGTATCATTACAGTAAATACTTCAGAAATTTTCATTCAATAGCAATAAACATAGCCAACATCATAAGCTGCTGATTTCAAAGATGGCCGAACAACCAACAGAAGGTGTTAGAATTTCCAGTAATTGTAGATGATTCTTACAATTGTTACTTATATATATATATATATATATACTATTGTGTCATCCACAGACAGCTGTTTCATTATATTACAACTCCTCAGTGTGTCTATAAACAATCTGTTATCCCATCCAGTACCACAAGGCAGGATTGAAACCTTCGCTTCAGACCCAGAGGCCGGTATCCTACCGCTGAGCCACGGAACTGGACAGTCAGTAAGGCTAGATTTAAGCAATAGATTCTATTTTTGCTTAAATCCTCCATCCATCAGAGTGCTCTATCCCTATGATAGAGCATTGCATAAGCTTACAATGAACGAGTTACCTCACTTAAAGAGTGCTCAACCCTGAATAGAGGAGCATTAATATACATATGTATATATATATATATAGAGAGAGAGATAGATATAGATATATAAACATGAGCAAACTGAAACCACACAAAAAATTATAAATAAGACACCTCATTGGAAACCAACAATCAAAACTGCTACGGAAACTCTCAAAATAGGTTTCTCTCAGTTTTTAAGCTGGTCTAACTCAGGATTACCAATTTAGATGTAATTTCTCGATCCTGGAAGTCAAAATCAAATTCGAAAAATTTTTTTAAAAAACATCTGAATTGGTAACACGTGGACTTAAAAACATGAAAAATAAATTTTCAAATCTAAATATTGTCAACAGTGAACTCACAAATTCAAAAAAAAAAAAAAAGCTATGTACAGGCTGGCTATGTATATATTACGTGCACTCCAGTCTGCAGCAAAAGGGCCAAATATTTAAAGATTTTCTCCTTAATATGTTAAGAAAAATGATTTTGGGTTTGGGGGGGGATTTTTAACCCTAAAGTAGTTTTATAGTGGGGGTTCAGTTTTCAATGTAGGTTTATGCTAAATTGATCCCTCAATCTATGTTGATGCTTTTTTCTTAATTGAGACTTATTTAGTGATCACTACTGCAAAGAATGCAAAGGAAGTGACTTATCCATTGATCACCCTTTACCAGTTTTTCAATTGATCACTTCCAACCTGGTATGCAGCCAAAAGACATAAGTTGCATGACAGTTTCTATTGAGTGACCAGCCAGACCTTTCTGTTACTTTTCTCTAAACCAGTATAATTAATAGTTTTCTATGTAGTGCGCTATGGCATTCATGATTGTCAGAGAGAGAGAGAGAGAGTTATTCTCCACTTTTTGCTCAACAACCTGACACCTTTATGACATATGATGTGTTGATGTTGGTGGTACGACAACAATATAGAAATTAGATTCAAAAAAGTAAAAAAACATAACCATGGTTCTTGACTGATATTCATGTTGACATAACAGCAAGGAATCTTCTCAGAACGGTATATTGTTATCTTGCTCTATTACATATATATGTATGCATGCTATTAAGAAATGGATATATGATCCAACAGGATGATTATGAATGACGTTATCTTATATAGAAACTCTTATTTGACATGATCTCCCGTAGTTATATGAGAGATCATCATTTCGGAATAAGAGTTTCTGTATAATATAAGGCCATTTATGATTATATATATATATGTATATACATATATATATACACACAGTATATGTGGTACAAATCAGGCTAGCAGTATAACATAATATAATAATATATCAATAATATAAAGCCACTTCTGAAATGCAATGGATTTATTTCATAGAGTGCTCAATACATACAACATTTTACTCATGGAGTTAAGTTGTTTTAGAGTAGAGCTGGAAATAGATAGTAGATAGTGGATTCGCTACACAAATTAGCTCATGTTTCTGGCCTCATCAGGCCCGAAGAGGGCAAAAACATGAGCTAGTTAGTGTAGCGAATATACAATCTACTATTTATATATATATATATATATATATATATATATATATATATATATATATGTTCATCAATGGTGTTGGGAGATTATCATTTCAAATTGAAGGTTTCTGTATAATATAGTATATATAGTATAATATATGAAATAATCATATATATATACATGATTATAAATGGCATTATAAAACTCTTATTTGAAATGATGATCTCACAGGTGACGACAAGCTCTACTCTAAAACAACTTGACTTTTGGGGTATAACGTTGAATGCATCGAGCACTCAATGAAATAAATCCATCACATGTCAGATTCTGCTTCATATTATATCATATTATGCTATATTGCAAACCTGATCTGTATTTCATATATATATATATATATATATATAATGAGTTCTATAGAGAGTGTGACAGACTCAGGAGTAAAGGGTTCAGAGGTAAGGTTTATTAATCCTTAGATGTAAATTGTAAATTGTCCAGACATGTTTCGGGATTCTTTCCATCTTCAGTGGTGTGTGCTGTGTGAGTGTGTGTTAAAAGTTCCCATATATATATATATTTATATATATATATATATAGCTTTCTTCAGTTTTCAAGTTGGTCCACCTGGCTATGTACGTACATATCACACACATAGGCAGCACCAATAGAGCTAGAGGACTGAAAATATGAACACTTACTTTTCATCATGTCTCAAAAAAAAAAAAAAAAAAATCAATTTTGTTTTTTTTTTTTGTTTTTCAGAAATTTGCTCACAAATTGGTTTTCAGTGGGGTGGTGTCCAATTTACAAGGTAAGTTTATGCTACATTGAAAATTCAAAGTTTTTAATGATCCAACAAAAGGAGAGAGAAGTAACTTATTTAATGATCACCCCTTATTCTAATTTTATTGATTGATCACCCCAACCCAACCACAAACACAGCATGCTGCCAGAAGACGTTGGTCACATGACAGTTTCAATTAAGTGATTAAGCAAACTTATTACACATACACGATATTTGATGACATATAAGACAGACAAATGGATAAAAAAGGTGTTGCTTGATTTTAATAGTTAATACTCAGCAGGTATAAGTAAAGGCTGAATATTAATAAATGCAATTAGTTGATATTTTTAGTTGTTTCATTGGGAAAAAGTGCACCAATGAAAAACGACTACAAAAATGTACTTACAGTAAATCAATATTCACTTGAAAAACAAGACTATATGAGAAATTTTGTGTATATTTCAATGTTTATTCACATCATCTCCAGAACTTAATGAATTGAAATGACTGACTCTGCCTCTTCATATAAGTACATACAGGCGAAGGGAGAAAATGAATAGAATCGATTGGAATAAATTCAGCAGCCAGGCAGAAGATAGAATTACAAAGTATGTACCAGAAGAGGAGACGAGATTGGAAGCAGATGGTTCTGATCCACAATGAGACCAAACATTGGAATTCCATGATGGATGACTTGTTACTCACTAATTCGAAATATTACCTGATAGAATCTTATATAGGTCATTTAGATAAAGGAGAATACATATATATATATATATATATATATATATATATAGCTCCTGATAGTGGACTCTGATTCCACATGGGAACTTTTAACACACACTCACACAGCACACACCACTGAAGATGGGAAGAATCCCGAAACATGTCTAGACAATTTACGTCTAAGGATTAATAAACCTTACTTCTAAACACTTTACTCCCGAGTCTGTCTCACTCTCTACAGTACACATTATATATATATATATATATATATATATATATATATATATATATATATATATATATGTGCTTCAATTTGGTGTTGCTCACTATTACAAATTTTATCCAAAATGTTAAAGTCATTTTGTTAAATATATGTATACACAAACACTCTTAGATGCAGAAATCAGTATTTCTATAAAAGAGAAAATAGTATTTTCTGACAAGATACAATTGAATGAAAATAGTGGAAAAAATTATTAATCACAAACATATATACAAAGATAAGTAAGGTTCATGATCACGATTTTTAGTATAAAATTTGTATTCATCCTCACTATGATTTGAGAATTGTGCGTGTGTGTAAATGCACTGAGATAACTTTACAACTGGCTATAGTACAAATGTGATTTTTGCGAGATATGTTGGTCCATGCACTGGACATAGCGATGCCAAGTTGGAAGACATTCAGGTCAGTACTTCTCGATATAAAGGGATGCTCGATTTACAAAAAAATCTGTACTGAAATGAACACATATTTTGCAACCGCAAAAGGTGATGATTTCAAGATGTGATATACATCTCTTATCATTTCAGAATAGAATTGAGAGAAAGAGAGAGAATAGTTTTTTTTCTTTTTCGTCAATTTTTCCTATAGACCAAGATTAAATTAATTTTGATTGAAGAAAATTTTGAAAAATTTGTTTTGATTGTTATTACAATTATCCACAATATTTTTTTTTGATTGTTACTCGTAACGACATTATAAATAAATAGAGAATAGCGTCTCATTATTTCACAAGTTTGAACCTCCTGGAGATTTTTTATGAAACCGGATGTACCATTTGAATGGGTCTGCCCTAATTTCAAAAAAATTTATACATTTGTGGTTTTTCCTCAATGTTTCCATCAATCTCAGAGAGGTTATTAAAAAGTATTTTCTCAATATATAATAAATCCAGGCCACAGCCTGAATTATTTGCAGGAAATGAGGCTTTCACCATTTTGGTACTTGGTACATAATTAAAATCATCATGGCATCAAATTGAATGAACTGGTAGTATTTTCAAGAAACCTAATTCCTGCTTTTGAACAAATCATGAAATGATTTTTCAAAGAAAGTTCAAACTTCACCAATACTCCACTTCTTAGGTCAGTAGGTCAAGTGGGTCTGGACAGTCCACTTTTTAGCAATGATTTTGGCGACTCTCAGTTACAACTGTAACAATTTGGATTTGTCTTGTATTTATAAGGAAGACAAAGAAAAAGAGAACTTGTCCGGGTTGTTATGATAGGGTGACTGAAAGGTAACATTTTCTACTTGGCCAATCAAATAAAGCCGAGTGGATTACATCTTGGAATGTCAGCAGAATTTTGAAAAAGCACTGTCAGTGTTGAATCTTTTTAGATTTTCAGGAAAACCAAGTCAGAAGAATTGTCAAAAATACACGGTGTTAATAACAGAATAACTGTGGGTCATTTTTCACAACCTTTTAATCAAACGCAAGCACGACTGCTCACTTCTGCTGGCTGGGCTTCTGATTGACAGTTTTTAACAACAATCCACACTAGCTTCCACTTACGTTAGCATTCATTTTCTCAATCTTTTTAAACCTTTATACTAGCGTAAATCTTATACTCTTGTAAAATCCATGTTACCCATAATATCATCACAAATATTGAACACTTTGTAATTTTGCTTCCTTGTAAAACCTTGATTAATGTTGAGATCAGCAGTCAACATTTGATTCCCATAAAATTTGCACACCAGCTATCAGGGATCAGCAACTTCTTTTCATAACCTCACATAGAGAGATCACAAGACAGCACAATACACCAAGGAGAAGACAGGAGTCAGAGACATCATAGAATCCATTAAAAAATCAAAATGGCAATTGGTTAGCCATGTCACAAGAATGGCAGACAACTGATGGATATTACGACTCATAACATTGATCCCGAGTGATCATATACACAACCGATGCCAGCAGAGTACTAAATGGAGAGACGAGCTAGACAAATTCAGAAACTACTGGCTCCGAGACTCCCACGATAGAGAAGTGTGGCAAATCCTGGGGAAGATCTATGTCCATTGACGGACGTTAAGAGACTGATGATGATGATTTGTTTCGTTGTTTTTTTTTTGATTTTTGCCCTAAGCCAACATGTATATATTATTTCTTACATATAAAAATTTGCCCCAGGTGCCTATGAATTTCAAATATTCACTCTGTAAATTAAAAGTTAAATAAAACTTTGCCTGAAGTGTTTGTATTCATTCGATAATACAGTCAGTTTTATAGTAGTTAATTAATAGTTCTCAGTAAAGCAAGTGTCAGAATGAAGATTTTGGTCTTTCATTGACTTGAGTAAATTTTTGAATGACAGATCTGCAAATTGAGAACCATGCAATGAGCACATGAAAGAATTACACTGGGCCTCACATGGAGAGACCACAAGACAGTACAGTACATCTGCCCCGTAAAATTAATATCCAAAAGACAACTACTTTCAGAAAATTTCATGTTTTTCATACATGAAAAGGACTGTTCACAAATCATGACACAAAAGACTTTCTAAAAGCTATTAAATGCTCAATGACATAGAGATACATTATTTTTTTTTAATCCTTAAGAAAAGAGCCAGGGGGGTGCATAGAGAACACCTCAATGGCCTGCTCATGGGCTATGACCCACCTGTTGCCGGGGCCCCTGAGCAATAGTATCATAATACAAGGCAGTGACAATAATTATCATACTACACTTGATTACATAAATACTGTGTAGTTTAATTTTATGTAGAAGATAAATGAGAACAGAAAACCATTTGGACAAACTGTCTTCAGCAGGTATGAATCATTACACTAAGATAAGCATATAAGTATGAACAGACTGAGGTAGACAAGAGAATTGCAAAGTGGAAACAAATTTTGTATGCTTCAAATTGGCATGAAAGAAAAAGAGAATAACTTTTTATTTATGTAAAAAGTTGGCTTTACAAAAGACATGCTCATGAATATCAGACCATGCATCATAGCAAACCTTATCCCGAACTACTCAGTTCACCACACATATACCACTAGTGAGGCCATAATTTCTACTTCTTCTACCTCACTTTTTCCCATAAGATGTGTGTTATACAAGAAAAGCTTTTAAAACAATTTATTAACAAGTTGGATGAAAGCTCAGACTAAATGCTGACCTATTGGAATACTTTACATTCCAAGCACAAGTAGACCACTGTATCTACCGAGGATGACGAATATCCGTGAAATCCACAAAAGAAGAAGAAATCAAGCAGAGAATCACTCTAGGCTGGCAAGCCTTCGGCAGAGCAAGCTCAGCCTTTGAAAACAAAATGATTCCATTAATCCTAAAAAGAAGGTTATACAACCAATGCATCCACTTGATAGTCACCTACAGTACTGAAACATGGAACCTGACTAAGAGACAGACCCACAAACTGAGAACCATGCAACGTGCACATGAGAGAATCATGCTTAACCTTACATGGAGAGATCACAAGATAGCACAGTATATCAGAGAAAAAACAAGAGTCCGAGATATCATAGAATCCATTAAAAAACTCAAATCACAATGGACTGGTCATGTTGCAAGAATGGCAGACAACAAAAGGACATTATGACTCACAACATGGATCTCCAGAGATCACATACGAAACCAGATACTGGACAGAGAGATGAACTAGACTAATTCAGAAAGTATCGGCTCTGCAACACCCATGGTAGAGAAGTGTGACGAGAAGGTCAACATGAAATGACAAGTGTCAAAAGACCGATGATCAATATTACATAATCACCGCAGTGAAAAGAAGATAAAAAAAGAGTAGGGATGCTTGTAGTAGGTCAGCTGGAATGATGGGGAGTGAGTTGTATCCCTCAATCAAAAGTGATAAAAGTTTCTCCCTCCCCGGTCAAAAGGAACGTCAATAACAATAACACGTAATATGCATTATCTGAGAATATATATGTATATAAATATGTACATACATAGATATGATGTGAAGAAAGTTGACAATTTGGAAAAGAGAAGTTTTGAAGCTCATTTGTACATCTAATTCTTTATTGGTTACGATAGCTGATGTTTTGTCCGAAAATTTTGACTTCTCCTGAACTTCTGGCGAAGAACTGTGGGAGAAAACGATGGAAAGTTTACATTCCTCAAACTATTCTTTGCAAAAAGCTTTGAAGAAGTAAGCTATCATAGCTAACAAAGTATTTGAAAAGTAAAAATCAGCCTCAAGTCTTTCCTTTTCCAGACAGTCAACTTTCATTACATTATCTAGTCTGATCTATATCAATCTTTTTCTTACATGTATATATAAGTACATACATTGGGTTGAGGCAAAAATTCAAAACATTTTTTGGAGCAAAGTATTTTATTCAAATAAATTCATAGGATTATTATTCAGCCATGAGAGTATTTTCCCTAGCTGTAACTGACAGTGCACAACCTTTTGGGTAAATTGTGTATTCCATCAACAAAACAACTATGATTCAACAAATTCTTTGAGGGGTCTTTCAATATCTTGACTTTGCAGAGGAAAATGAAAAGTTTTAAAATACATTGGTTTTTTTTTTTCATTTTTTAGTGTATTTAATGGCAGCATCATCTGACTGTCTCAAGTAGAATATATGCAGGGACTTATACTAAGTTTAAACTTGGTATAAAATATGATGTATGATTGTATAATCTATATTTATATTCTTCAAATTCCTTTATTGCCTGTGCTCTATACAATGTACCGTCTCATAAGGAAAATGAAAACAAAGATATCTCTTCAGATTACCTGTAAGTTTATCAATATGATGTATGAAAGGCGCAAGGTCAGCAATTTTAGAGTGATATGGTAAGTCAAAAATATGTGTGCATGTATGTATGTGAGTGTGCCTCTGATGAAAATGGCTATGTTGTTCTGTTCTTATTCCTTTCCCATAAGGAGATGAAAGAAGCCAGGGTTCAAGAGTAGCTGACCTCTTCCCCAAGATAACTGGCCAGTGAAGTGATTTACAGATTAATAATGACAGGCAATAAGAGACCAGAGAAAGTATGTGAACTTGTGTGTATGTTATAAGTGACACACAGAAAGATGTATTTGGAAGCATATGCGAGTATACATTGACTCATGAATTGAGAGGGAGAGAGATAAGAAAAGTAGCCGGCTAGAGAGAGATAGGGCAGATTTTGGTGTAACAAGTTGGGGTGGATAGCAATTTAGCCTCTGGCCCTAAGGGGGCAGCAGGTGTGTTTGATTATCTCAGAGAAGGGGCCAACTTTAACCTTCGCATATCAGGTAAGTAAAATGGAATATTGAGAATGTAGCATTTTAGATGCAGGAATCTTTCAGTGTGGTTCCATCTGTTCACACCATCGAGAGAGAGACATGAGAAAATAAAACAAGCGTTTTCCTTTTCACAGATTCGTCATGTTTCCCAGCGACCGGATCTGAACACAGCAAGCTTTCCACAAGACTGAATCGACAATATCGGTACAAAGTATGAAATGCACACACATCAAGAAATCACACAACCAACATGACAGCTGGGCCCTATAAGAAAGGATTTTGGGGCGTGAAGTCCCCAGCCATTATCCATACAGTTATCTAATATGGACAAAATGTCACACGCTGTTATCCTACTGATACACCCACACAAATTTATGCATTGTTTCATAAACTAATTTCAACTCATATAACCTAACTGATACAGGGGTCCACCCTGATTGATAAGAGCCAAGTTATTTGATATAGCATTCAGATATGACCAAAATAACTGTATTCCAACGTGTCTAGATGGATCACTCAAGGTCGGGTGGGGGGACCTTATATCACCTTTACTCATGGTAAATACAACTTATATGAATATGAAATGAGAGACGCAAACATCAGATTTGTGATTAATGATCAGCAAGTATTCATCATCATCAGTCTTTCAACATTCGTCGTTGGACACAGACCTTCCCCTAGATTCGCCACACTTCTCTGTAGTGGGCATTGCAGAGTCAGTCTGAATTTGTCTAGCTCGTCTCTCCATATAATACTCTGCTGGCATCAGTTGTGATTGGGGATCCATGCCGTGGGTTGCAATGTCCATCTGTTGTCAGCTATTTTTGCAACATGGCCAGCCCATTGCCATTTGAGATTTTTAATGGATTCTATGAAGACTCATGTCTTCTCCCGGATGTATTATGCTGTCTTGTAGTCTCTCCAAGTGAGGTTGAGCATAATTCTTTCATGTGCATGTTGCATGGTTCTCAATTTGCGTGTCTGTCTCTTGGTTAGGTTCCATGTTTCAGCTCCATAAGTGACTATCGGGAGGATGCATTGGTCGTACACCCTTTTGAGCATACATGTAAATGACCGACGGAAAAAAAAAACAAACAGAAAATATCTACCAAAATTCAATCAACCATTCCTCAACTCATGACCCACCCTTCCACAAAATTTAACTGCAACTCATTCAGTACTTTTGGAGATATCATAGGGACAGATAGAAAGATGGAAACAACCATATTCATACAACTCTCCAACTGCGTTGACAGAGGTAAATGACTCAAGTCTAGATTTGAAAAACGTACAGTGCAACTTATTGGCAACAGGGAATCTACATATCAACATTATTTCTGAAAATAATAGTGGGGTTTTGATGATGCCGAAAGATGGATAAATGAAGGGTACAGGTTTGGGGTTCACCATATAGCCTTCAAAGGACTAACTAGGTAGGAGGAATAAGACTCAAGTTAATGGTCCTCTAGAGTTAACATGTAGTTGAGAATAGCAGCAGTAGAAGTATCTCTCACTAGGTTAGGGATTTGTGAAGAGGAAAACAGGAGTCTGTTGCCGAATTCTAATGAAGTGAAATCATATTTTGCAGCTAAGGGCAATAAGTGAGTTATTAGGTTGTAGCAGAAGACTTGATGTTGGCTGATATCTTCCAAATGTAATTTTGCAGTAGCAGTAGCAATAGCAACAATATAGTGGGTGTTGAATTGTCTCCCACAACGTAGCAAGTGGAAAGGAGAGAACTTCTGGTTCCCTGTTAAGCCAAAGAAGACTCTATAAATGCATACTCAGTCATGATTCTGTTCTCCTTGTAAGATGCTTTTTAAATCAATAAAGAAAAAAGATCTCCAACAATTAAACAACCATAGCCACCAGAGGTGGCAAAGAGTTCTATCTTTTTTTTTTATATATATAGGTGTGTATTTGTGCGTTCCAATGCTCCTTGACATACAGATATGAAAATTGGTTTCGGAGCTCCACTAGATCCCTTAAATAAAAATTTGGGGGACCTTTTTAAGCCTTATTTCAACAGACATAGTTATAAATTCTAGACGTTTTTTTTTTTACTCTGTTTGAGATATTTTCCAGTTATATCATATATAAAATTCATTCTGACCATTTTTATTCTTGGCTGGAATTTTTTCCACAGGATTTAAAATTGTGACGCAACGGTCATTCAATTATTGACTGCAATGGTGAGTTTCTCTTTATACTTATACTTTTGTTGTCTCCATCTCAACTAAAATAAGCATAATCCATGTAGACAGAGTGAAAATATTTTTTTTTCTCCCTCGTAACATTTTTATTACACTTGAATCACCATAACCACGATCACTGACGTGACCAAACAGCAAAAACATAGGCCACAAGAATCCTTCATTTTTCACTTGTCAGTCTGTCCATCTTCTCTGTCCCTGTGTTTATTTCAGTCCTCCCCGTCACATTTTTATGCATGAAGCGTTGAAAATATCCATGCGTAGTCCAGTAGCCACCTTCTTAAAACGGCTTCTTCAGTTTATCAGAAATTCGTTTTTTTCACTTCCTTTTAGGGGTTGCTTGATTAAATAATCCACTTTTATTTTCACCGCAGACGTAACATCGCATTTATGATGTTCAAGCATTGGTGGTAAAGCTTGGTTGGAACTATAGAGAGAGAGAGAGAGATCGCGTGTGAGAGAGCCTGATGGAGAGAGAGAGAGAGTGAAAGTTTATGGTTAAATTTCAATATTTTTAAAATTAAAATTTTTTTGTCCAACCGGTTCTGTTACACCCAATACCTTGAAATTAACAGCTCCAAACAGTTGGTGCTTTTAGTTTTGTCAAGTAATCTATTGCTCTACGTATCTTTGTATCACTGCTTGAAGAGACCAGATAGGTAGGTAGGTTAGTAAAGTCTTGGGGGATGAATAGATAAGAACTTGACTGAGGGGTTATTATAAAAGAAATGAATCAACTTGGCAAGGGAGTGTAGTTTCAATGAGTAACCACAAATGAATATTGTTACTTATTAAAAGCATTTCTTTGTTGGGACAGATGCTAGGGATGCACTATATATATATATATATATATATATATATAAAATCATATAATAGGAATAGAGCACTCTGGTGGATGAGGAGTTTCTGCATAGAAATTAATATATCGCTTAAATTCAGCCTTACTGACCACCCAGTTCCATAGTCCAGAGGTAGGATATCAGCCAATGTGAGGGTTTCAATTCTGCCTCGCAGCACTGGATGGCATAATGTCGATAACCACACTGAAGAGATGTAATACATCGAAACAGCTGTCTGTGGATGACACAATAATATATATATATGTATATATATATATATATATATATATGTATATATATATATATATATATATATGTATATATATATATATATATATATGTATATATATATATATATATGTATATTTATATATGTATATATATATATATATATATATATATATATATATATATATATAATAATTAATAATTGTGTCATCCACAGAGAGCTATTTTGCTATATTACAACTTTTCAGTGTGGCTATAGACTTTCCATTAACCCATCAAGTACCGTGAGGCAGAATTGAGACCTTCACTTCAGTCATTTACAGACTGCTCTTTCGTTGTATTACAACTCTTCAGTGTGGCTATAGACGATCCAATATCCCATCCAGTACCACGAGGTAGGATCGAAAACTTCACTTCAGACCCAAAGGCTGGCATTTTACCCCTGCCCTATGCAGAACTGGACGGTCAATAGGAACGAATTTTAAACATTAAAAAACTTGAATAGATTTTTTTGTGTCACTTCAGTCATCCATTTCCCAATATCTGTCAATGCAATTTATGTAATCTTCCTCTGTGCTTTTTTCCCTGATTCTCTTACACTTTAATATTCGGCAACAAACAGAAAACAACGATAGTTACTAAAATTTCATCTTATTCATGATTTATTTTTTTCAAATAAAATGTTTCTTGTATCTGTATATACATCTCGATCCAAATGTATTCGTGAATTTTTCTTTCAATTGAGATCAACAAATAGATCAGGATACAAAATGTATAGCAATGATCAGCAGACAAAAACTGCAAGCCATTATTAGTGGGTTCAATCTTCATTGGATCTCTCATCATTGATGTTATGATACAAAACTCAAATGTTAATAAATGATATGAAAGAAATGGACTTGGATTCTACTCATTTAGTAATGATCATGAAGCTTATCTTGCAGGCCGTTGTTAGTAGGTTCGTATGTCCCAGTTAAGACAGACTTCTACCAACTCATGCTGTTTTACTTATATAATGGACCTTTTTATTTTTTGTCCCTAACACTGGACTCTTTCACTCATGGGTAAAAATTTTGCTGTAAAAAATACCTCCTTCTCAATATTTGATAGTATAGACTTTTCAATTGAAACACAGTCACTACTTTTTTTTTTACTTAAAAAAAATCATTTTTCGAACTTCAAATACATCTATGAATCTTTTCATAGTTACTAATAAGTATCATTATAAACAGAAAACGTAACCAAAAACTTAGTATGAAATAAATTTTCATAATTTCTCTTGGTGCATAAGAGCATAAAAAATTGTCCAAACAAATAAAAATCAAGTATTGTGTTGTGAAATAGTACGATATCTCCCGCTGTATTTTCACTATGGTACTATAAACAAACTCAGAGTATTCGCTGATGTATGTTACCAAGTGTTTGAAATTTAAAAAAGTGTGGTTCTGCAAAACAAAGTGATATTTTTGCATAAATACAAAAGTGCCTTTGTATATTATTCATCTTGTGTTATATTTAATTGATTATGATGCTCTGAATACATTATGATTCTTGACTAAATTCTCATTTTTGATAGTTATTAAGTTAGAAATTTATAACAATTAAGTTATATGTGACAGGAACGCAGTTCTGTCAGTATTTGTCCATGTGTCTTTTAACTTAGTAAGTTTTATTCTTACTTTTCCAGTCGAGGGTGTATCATCTGTATGGGATTATACTCAGATAATTTGATAAACAATACTCAAGTCGAACAGTTACATACATATGCAATAAGAAGGAAAAGTTGTTTTTTGAAAGGGCTCCCTAGAAAATTTAATAATTGAAAAGGGTTCCCTTAGTAGTTGAATTTTGAAGACCAGTGGTTTAGACAGTCTTTTGAACCATTGTTTGCATCAAAAAAAAATATTGTTATAGTGGTCACCTGATAATTATACTTGATGATTTTTAGAAGCAATTATAACAATTTGGTCACTGGATATCCATCTACCTCACATCAGCTTTCGATTTATAAATCTTTTCACCAAAAATGCTGAGAAATACTAAAAGGAAATAATAGATCTCTTTAAAAAACTGTTCAATTCAGTCAAGACCCTCGACAACTGTAGTTGTCGGGGTGGATCTGAAGCAGAAGTCTGCCTTCATGATGGTCAGTCGACGGCCTGCACTAAGAAAGGACATAGGAAACTTTCAGTTGGAAATCTGCCAACTTCAGCTTTTAGATGAGGATATAATCCTAATTATTTACACTCAATCGGCTGATCATATATTTCAGTTAAGCTGGCCTAAATTCTGAAGATCACACAATCAAAACAATAAAAGTTTTCAATATCTAAGATGCAAACGAGTCCTCTTATTATTGGCATTTCACAACAATCTACAATAAGAGCATTACTTTTTGAAAATTATGACATGACATAGATATTATTGGTGCACAAGAGCGGCAATTCTTTAACTGAGATCAGGGGCATTTGTTTAGTGAACTTGAGAAGGCAAATCCACTGAACAACTTAACAGATTTGCTCTCCACTAAGCCATACAACTTCATGAAGTGAGAATTTCAAGGAATATTCCAGAGAAATAATCTTTACATCTCACTTTCACCTATGGAGCTGAAATATGGAACCTAACCAAGAGACAGATTCACAAACCATGCAATGTGAACTTGAAAGAATCATGCCCAATATCAAACTAAAATGGCAATGGACTGGTCATGTTGCAAGAATGGCAGACAACCGCTGGGCAACACAACAGACATCATAGATCCCCAGAGATCACATGCGAAACTCTGGCCGGCAGAAAATAAGATAACGAGACAAACTAGACATATATAAACAAACTTAAACAGAACTCTGGAATGCACTCAGTGAGAGCATACCTCAACAAATGTCATTGTCAGGGGAAGATAACTGTGCATGGAACTACCCCAAGATTTAATACCACCTTACATACCCTATTGATCACACTTCCATGAAATTTCATTGGAATCAGAAGAAAACTTTTGGAGTTATTGTGTGGACAGGCATGAAATTTCGGCAATATCATATGGTGCGGACATGTAACTACAATGCAGAGGAGGTAACCATGCATGGATCCACTCAAAAATCTAATTGCTCCCTCCAAAGCCTCGCATCCATTCTTCTGGAAAATTTTGTGGGAAACCATTGAGAACTTTTGTAGATATTGTGTGGAGAATCAAGAGCGTATACATGAAAAAAAGAAAAACAGAAAATATCTCTAAACTGAAAACCTGCCCCAAAATTCAACCCTATCTTCCTTACCCCAATGCCAATTTCATTGAAACCATTTAGTGCTTCTGAGATATCTTTGGGACAGCCGAAAGACAGACCCAAACAAATTCCTTGGCAGAAGTAATAAGTGGCTAGAATAGATAATAACTGACGGATAGATAATTTTATTTATGGACTCCAAGATATTAGAGAAATGGGCTAGAATTTCTAGATAACATTTCGCCTTAACGAAGGTCAACTACATTAGAGCAAAATGACCATGTGTACAAACAGATTCAATATAATTTTGGAATTGTTTAGACTTACATCAGGATATACTTTCTTGACAAAAGAGAGGCAATACTATAGAATAGATTACCAGAATATGTAGTGCTATCAAAAAATGAAAATAAGTTTAAAAAGAATTATGATGTATATTACACCACAGCTGATGTTCAAAGACTTGGATATTGTGTGAATGATATTATTTGATGTGTACTCTTATATAGAAATTGTATACTTCGCTTTCATACTGAAAATGAATGTCATAAAATGTTACTTCTATATACCTGGTCAAAGAGTGCTAAAAACAGAACGAGTAGAAAATTGAGAGTATTAAATAACAGGGAAAAAAACTATGTTGTCAAAAAGTGAAATAAAATGGAGTATCAAATGATACAGGTCTGGTTAGTCACTCAATAGAAACTGTCAATGACAAAGTGTTTGGCAGCATGCCATGTTGGGGGTGATCAATTAAAAAATTGGATAAAGGGAGTGATCGATGAATAAGTTATTTTTCTTCCTTTTGTTGGACTATGGTCATTACAAAACTTTGAATATTAGAAAAACAAGCATGGATGCCGTCAGACACAAAATAAGACATCAATTGGGTGTAAACTTGCACTGCTAATTGACCCCCCCTACTATTCAGGGGGGTGGATTTTCAAAACAAATTTTTTTTTGTAGACGTAATAAGGATTAAATGATTGAATTTTCAGCCCTCTAGCTCCATCGGTACTGCCTGCATGCTTCATACATACATAGCCAGACAAACTTAAACACTGAAGAAACTTATGTTGACAGTTTTGTTTGATGGTTTCTAATATGTTAATTTTGATAGCATAATAATGACAAGACTGGCTGCTGCAGGATCAGACTCCACTCGGACTCCATTGGTACAGCCTATACACTTGACACATACATAGATAGAAAGATGAAACTATTTCAGCCACTAAGCTGAATTTTCAAAAATAAAGAAAAATGTTTTTCTTACATGTTGAGGGAAGTGTGTGCATGTGTGTATGTGTATGTGCAAAATTTCAAGTTTCTTCTTTGAATGGTGAGGGCTGTACACGTAATTCAGACCTTTTCAGATCTTGGTCAGAACCTGAATATTGTTCTTATATTAGATTGAGAAATGAAGACAACTCCAAAGAAAGTAAATATGATGTATAGTTGGTGTGTTTTAGCATGTGTGTGTACACATCTGTTACAAGTTTTAAAACTTAGAAATTACTAAAGTATTTTATTTATTGAATTTTATTTGAACAACCATTGATCCATCAAAAAAAAAAACCAATGGATATAACAATATTTAATTTATTGTTAATTCCAATTTATTCTAATGATTGGATGAAGTTTCATAACATTACAATTATTTTTCAAGTAGTCGTGCTAAAAAACAAAAAAAGTCAAGATGGAGGCATAAACTAGTCAAAATACAGTCAATAATTGAATAACCATAGCATCAAAATTTTTTTTTAAAATTTTCGATCAAATAATAAATATGGTCAGAATAAATCATATTTATAACATTGAGAAAAAAAAATATCTAGAAACATCTAGATTCTCCAGAATCTAGGTATTATTTCCACTGGAATTAAATCTGAAATGGCATAGAGAAACATCTAGATTCTAGAGAAAGTAGATGTTATCGATAAACCAGCAGAAATAAAACCAATAAAAAGTCCAAAAAAGATTTTAGCAGGAGTTTAGTGGAGAACTAATGCCAATTTTCAAGTCCGTAGAAAAAACAGTATGGCCTAGAGCAATGGAACACACGAACAAACAAACACACCCACGTGTAGAAAGGATAGAAGCCTTCACCACCTTTAATGACTCCAGTTGTTCAAAAATGGATTCAGCATCGCTTTTCAGTCAGTCTGTCACAGTTATGTTGAATAACAGAAATAGAAAGGAAGGAAGTGGTGTGATGTCATAAAAAGAACATTATTCTGATCAATTTTTTCAGCAGCTGCAATTGATATCATAGTAGAAGGCCTGATGTCCACATTTTTGTATTTAAAAATATCATACATGGGCATTCATGATTTTTATTGAAAATAGTACTTGCAAAATATTTCAATATCACACACAATATTTTACAAGAATCAATTGACTCAAAGAAAAACCACTTTTCTTCTTTCTCCACCTCCTCGTTCTGCCTCTACTACCACAGATGTTAGATGCTTTGTTGAACTTATGACTCTTGTTTTACTGACTGCCGACCAATATCTTAGAGGTTACCAGCATTAAAATTTTGTGAAAAAGACCAACAAGAAGAAAGCTTTCAGTAAGAGGCAATTTATTGGCCCTGCTTAGTTTTTTTCTCTCCTTAGGATGGGTTTTTATTTGAATACATTTCTGTTTGCATGAACAGATATGCGTGATCTTGATGGATAATCACAGAAATGAATTCTATCAGATTATTGGATGCATATTGCAATCTATAGTTGGAAATAATTAACTCTTGAAATATATCCATGATATGAAGTAATAAAATCATAAATGAATATATATATTATATATATATATATATATATATATATATATATATATATATATATATATAATGTAGTCTGAGATTAAAACCAACACAACAGATTTAATATTCACAAGGTTGAACACTCAATAGAAGTGACATGAACAATAAGTCACGTCAATTATATACTTACTGGTCCCCTATCGTTAAATACATTTTTCGGGTAACCTATGAAAGGAAGTCCTGTTTCAAAGAAATTAAATGATGTGTAGTAGAAAATGACATCCATATATAACACATTATGATAAAACCCTATATAAAATGACAAACTACATGTATTATAACACGGTCCAAAGAAAAAGAAAAATAAAGATATATATTAAAATCATAGCTTAAGGGGAAATGATATTTGTTCAACACTACTGAGAAGCCATTAACAGATATTGGGAAATAATTGACTGAAATGTCATTATTTTTTCATATATTTAGTGTTTAAAGTTGTGAAGCTTTCCAGCCATATATATATTTACATAATATATATGTATATATAATTATGAAATGCATTATATTATTTGAAACTCTATTTGAAATGACCTACTGTCATTACACAGAGAATGTCATTTGAGATTGTTTCAAATTATATAATGCATTTCATAATTATTCTGTTAGATTGCATACCCATTTCTTGATAATATAATAGTTAGTGTAGATATGGACAGTGAATGAACAAAAATGAGAACTTGGGGATAACACAGTTATTTAGACCTTAGCTTTACAGCAGGCTTTTTAACTCAATGGTAGAAGCAAGGATACTTTGAAGCGAGTACTTTCCAAATAGACTTTCAAATAATATAATGCATTTTATAATTATTCTGAAGGATTATTTATCCATTTCTTTATGTATATATAATTGATCAAAAGGCATGCTGTACGAATTAATCTCCTATTTTGACGTTTTGCCCTAACCAGGCTTTATCAAGAAATGAGGTGGATATACAATGTATTACTAAACAGCCAAATGCATCATACACCTATAATTAGAATCACATCACAACACTGGCCCTCAGCCATCTCATAAACTTTACTAACCTCAGCTCTTTGCCCCCCCCCCTCCCCAGGGGAGTAAATGCCCCTTTTGACCTCGATCATCCATTACTCAAATTCTAATTAACCTAAACATTGGAACAGACAACTTATGGAGATACCAGTTTCTTGTATTACCTCCCATTTCTGATAATGTCATTTCACTCTCTCTCCTTCTATCTATCTATATGTATATATATATATATATATATATATATATATATATATATGACAGATATAGATATGGATATCACAAAGGGTTGTAGCAGAAGACCATACTTAGTTCATACTAACTGTTCAAATTCCCAAAAATTTTCGACAGCAATTCATATATATAGTGATATATGTATGCATATACATTTGTATACAGATCAATACTACTCCTTTCAATATTCAGCTTTTACCATTACTACTGGAACATAACCCATAAACATTCATCAGTGAAGCACTTATGGTAGGACCTTCCAGCTTAAAGACAAAGGAAACCAATAGAGAAGAAAGACATCTTTTATCCAATTCTAAAAGTAATTTCCTAGCTTCAGATTTTACTGCAAAATTCTGAATTTTCTAGAAAATGGAACTTCTATCAGATTGTACAGTCAGATTGTCAAGGCCAGACATCTCTGTTCAACACGGATGAACTAATTATACCTCGGTGATTTAACACAAAGAAGAAAACAGAATTGACTATATGGCTAATAATGATTGAGTGACAGATTCATTCCCGAGTGGTTAGGATCTTAACAATACATTATTGAAATATTAAACAAGCATAAAATACTCGAATACCTACTGTATATTAAACATGCATGACTGACACATCAGACTGTGTGCATAGAAAATAAATTATTGGATCACTATAGCCCCACAAATGGCCGGCCGGCTGACCAACCGGCCAAGTGGGCCACAGATTCATCTCTCTTTGAGTGTCCTTGTGTCTGTGGGTGTTTCCAGGCAATACTGATCATGGCCAGGACTAAATAAAATGCTCCAATCTGAAATTTGATACTGTTCTTTCCATTTGGCTTTGCACATGATATCTCCAAAGGTTCTCAATGAATTCCAATAAAACTTTGTGCAAAGGTTGGCAGCAAGAGACAAAGGAAGTCATGAAATTTTAAACAGATCCATGCAAAATTATCTCCCCTATCTAGTAGTTATCTGTACACACTAACCAATATATTCAGTTATCTTTCTGTCCACTTGATGACTCAAAAATTTCTGTATGAATCACAATTGAATTTTGTGGAAGGATCTGGAATAGGTTTCCAAGGCAGTCATGTAATTTTTTACCTAATCCATGTGCAGTTATCTCCCTCACATCAAGCCTAACTGTCCGCAACCACCCAATATCTCCAAAAGTTCTAAATAAATTTCAACAGAATTTAGTAGAAAGGAGGGAAATAGACAATGGAAGAAGTGATTGAATGTTGGAGCAAATCAATGCTCAATTACCTCCCCTAAGTCAGAGCTATCAGCCAACACAACTTTGATTTTTAAAACAACCGTTCATGACATTTGATGGTAAAGAGGTAGAAATGACTTTCTTTGAGGCGTATGGCTCTTTTGTAACTTTACCCAGCATGAAGTTTCTTTTCCAACAATATACAATATGCCCAAATTTAGAGAAAAAATGATTTTTTTCTGATAAGGGCACCAGAGCAAAAATCTGCCATTTTGAATTTCCATCAAAAAAAGTAATCAAGCTACAAGGCCGGAGAGGTTATTATATATTAATGTTTTTATAGTAATCATATTAATATTCTTACAAAACTAATGTTTGGCCACCTTAGGTGGTACCAAAATCTGGATAGGCCCTGGACTATATGAGGTTGCTTTATATCTTTCTGCCTTTCTCATTTAAGTGTTCTATATATAAATATATGTGAGCTTCACATACATATTCCTAACATAGCTATAGCTATCAAAATATATTACATCTTTTAAAAGATTATACATTATTAATATCATTTTAATTTTTTATGAGCCAATATCAGCTTTATGGGTATATTCAGGATTGGGTATCACATGGACAGAAATCATATGCAAAATAGTTCATGCAGTTAACGACCACTTTGATTGAAAGCTTTTGCTAGAACATTCAAGTACTGTCTGCATTAGTACATGAAATTCTAGATCTTCACTCATTTTATATAACGGTTTTACAAACACTTTTGAAAGCATCAAAATATTCCTTTCTATAACTAATTTTACTTTTCATGTTAGACCTTTCTTAACTCATTTCATTAAAGTTTATTTTTCTTCACATTCGCAAATATATAGCTATACACACTTATTCTTCATCATGTGCTATCATTAAAAATCAAAACTATAAAAGATATGGTTATCTGATGATAATTCATTTCATGATTACTTCAAATTTTCAGTGGGAAGTAGATTTTCAGCAATTCTTATTAAATAGTCAAACTGATTCTTGTCTGAACACTGTTAGACAGGGTGTATTGATTATTGTGTTTGATATGGTTGGACTGTTCTCTCCGTCTATATGTTCATTCGTTCACAATGTTTCAGCTGCGTACCCTCGGAGCTTCATCAGGTGTTGTTGGTTCTAGAATGTGTAATCACCCCTCTGAGTGCAAGCTTGATTAGACTAGACTTGTCACAATGAGTCAAAACAACAAAAGGGAAATAGTAAAATGCCTTATTCTATACACCCCCTTCACATTTAATGATATATATATGCAATATCTTCCTAGAAATTACAGCAATATGTTAAAGCTTTCCAGGAAACCTATCTTTTCCTCTTAGTTTATCTATTCAATTTTGTTTGTAGTTTTCGTAACATATTTCTCGGGCCAGTATAAAGATTTGAAGAAATTATCATTGAGATCCAGAACAATATTTTTTCCTCAACTTTTACCTATTACTGAGTGAAGATCAAAGCATAATATCTACTCTTTGTATGTACTATTTGGGAGCAAGAGATGCTCTTAGCTTATAAGTGTTATCTGTTCAATAAAGTGCAACTTTTGGCATCTTAAAACATATAAAAGAAAAAGACAGCCCAATTTGAATAATAACTCAATATGTTTACATTTGAAAATATAACTGCAATTCCTTTCTGAACTCTTGTTATAATAGACACATATAAAAACATAGAATATCATATTAGGCTCTTAAGTTATCATCAACAGATGTTGTTATTATTATTTCTATCTACATAGCTCAACGTTATATTCTGGATGAATATGAAGTGCAAAATCTACACTTTATTAAAAAAATTATTTCAAACATTATTTTATCCAAAGATTTTTCTAAAATATAATAAGGCTTCTTTTATTATGATCTTGAAGTATATGATTATCTAATGTTGCTTCTAAGAGAAAATCTGATTTTCTTAAAAGCTCTTTGAAGTGGAGTTATTAAGAAAAAACTCAATTGCTTCAAGATAATAACAGCTTTGTAAAATATCAATTCTTTTTTTGCCACTCTCTCTGTTAGATAACAAATGAAAAATCAATTGTTAATAAGTATTCCAAGAGAAATTATGAATCATTGTCCCATATATATGCTGTGTAGTGGGTGATCAATTAAAAAACTTTTAGAAAGGGCCAATCAATGGATAAGTAACTTCACTCGCCTTTTGTTGGGCTTTGATCATTAATAAAGGTCTGAGATTTCAAAAAACAAGCGGTTATAAACTAGCAGCCAATTTGACAGCATACCGCGTGCAATTTTTCATCAGAAACATTTTTGGTGGGAAATTTCCAAAAAAAGCAAAACATTTTTCCTATTCATTGAGAAAATTGTACATGTAAAATTTCAAGTTTCTGCTATGAATGATAAGGACTTGGCAAAATCCTGATAGATAAATATAAATGTCAGAATACATGAAAAACCTAGACCCAGCGACAGTGATTAAACCCATCAGTTGTGGGTAGCGGTGATTAACAAATCATATGAATACAACAAATCAAATTCATAGAACATCACTGTTGCATTAGTACACAGTTCGAAATACCAATTTTTCAAACCAGTATCTTTCTCCATAAGGTATGCTAGTGACAAAACTATGGTCTAGATCAGTAGTACTTCTAGTGTGTTACACATTCCTGAGTAGGCACACAAACCACAGGCCCCAGCACAAGGCTCATTTTCACATCTTTGATGACATTTAAAGTATGTATAACTAGATGACGTCCTTGGTCACACTTGGGCTTTATTATACAATAGAGAAATCACATAAAACTCTGATGACACCTAAATAAGAGATCACTAAAATGTCACTATGAAGGATAAATTGTTGGAGCTGGTTGTTGATGAAGGATAGATAATGATTTTTTGTAGCTACAACATCTCTTTGTTCTATATAGATAAAAGTAAAAGCAGAGTGTTCTGATCGCACTGAAATTGCTTTGAAAGCCCTTCTACCATTTCTTTCAACTCATCTCTGCTAGACTAGTTTCTCAGTCATGAGTATCATTTAGACAAAATCCAAAAATACAATGGATATCCATTCTTAATAGTGTGTAGATAGCATTGTCCTCAAATGAACTGAGCTTAGATAAAATGAAGAAAAAGCAAGCTCATATTTTTCACATTAGACACATACCTATATCAAATGAATGCAGCCCAACAAATGGCCAACCTGACTGACACACCAAGTGGGCTACAAATTCTTCTCTCTTTGTGCAGCTGTACATCTCCAGGTATTCCTGGACACATTTTGGAGACTACAACCTTGAAAATTGGCAAAGCACACCTCTAGGCACCATGTAAAAACAGTTTTATAGTTTTCAAAAAGGTGCTTTTTAGGGTCACCAATACCCACATTTTGCACTTGCATTTCTATTTTTAGACGATTTTACATGAAAGATCTATTTTTTTAGATAATTTTTGATAACTTTTGAGATAATTAGATCTGGCACACATGCAGGCTGCAATGATTCATTTGCGTGAGGTACAGATACTGTCAAACTCCAAGAGTTGACTTTTTATCACAAATTCATAAGATGTTTGAATTTAAGACACGAATAAGGGAGAAAGGGGAAAAGAAAGAGTGATGCCATGACGTCATGTTGTGTCAACTCATGTTTGCAAATCACAGCAATTTTTTGCAAATATTGGATTTCTGGGATGAAAAATATCGCCAAACTCCCACTATTGAGTTTTGACTTTATTTTCCCCGTCTCACACAATGAAAATGACCTCACCAAAACCAGTGCCTTCAAAACAACTTGATTAAGAGTAAACACGTATACAAAAACTGATGATGCATTCACTCTTTCAACCCAATCAACTCAAAGGAAGACTTCTTTTTCTTCTTTTTCTTCCTGCTACTACTACTACTACCATGGATGGTGAACACGTCGTTGAACTTATAGTTCTTGTTTTTAAAGCTCTAACTTCAATCAACCTTTTTTGGACATCAGTGTGTGTATATCAAGAAAAGTCTATGATTATATAAGGAATAAATATTTATAAGTTTTTCACCAATTATATAAATAAAACAGGTCAAGAACATTTTGCATGCTTTCCAAAGTAAACTGTTGATAATTAGATAGTTCAATCAGCTAAGTGAAAAAAAAGAGAAACAATGTTTATTACACTTGATTCACCTCTTGGTTCACACAACTGAAATCCAGTATTGCAGATTCAAATGAAAATTTTCAAAATCAGAGTTTAAAAACTGCCAAAATGCCTAAGAAAAAAAACACTTAGCCAATTTAAAGCCATTTTCAATATCTATAAACAGAAATTGTTAGGAAATAGCTATAATTTGGCTTGAAAAATGTACTAAATATGAACTAAAAATAAAGCTAAATGTTGGATTTTTAAGCTAGATTTAACCAAAATTGCTAGGAAATAGCTGAAAATTGGCTTTAAAAAGTACTTAAAACAGACTAGAAATAGTGCTAAATGTTGGAGTTTCATACTAAATTTGGAAGAAAATTGCTAGGAAATAGCTGGAAATTGGCTTAAAAAAGTACTAAAGATGGACAAAAATATTGCTAAATGTTTGAGTTTCCTGCTACCAGATCAAGAAATGTGCTAAATTTAGAGAAAAAAAGATGCCAACTTGGCCACACTGAATACAATCAGCTAAGTGAGATAAGGGGACCAATGTTTTATTAGATTTGCTTCACCTTCAGTACACACTAATAAATCAGCAGGGATGAAATAGTTGGTGATGTGAGCTTGACCTAACGTTTTTTTCTAATTTGGCTGTCAGTAGCTGATAGCAAAAATTTATTAATCAGTGGTCAGCTTTCATTGCCAGCACTTTAAAACATTATGTTACTCGAAAGTGGGTTTTTTTTTGCAGAATTAGCGATCTAACAGAGAGAAAAATAATTGAGAAAATATTTGCACACAAAGTGGTACAAAGTCCACTGTCCAGAGTTATTCTTTCTGGATAACCTTCAAATATTTACAATTCATGCAAAACATGTTTTTCCTATACTCTGAAGCCTATGATTTAGAATTCAGAATTGACGCCATTTTCTTTTTATAATAATCAGAAATGACGAAAGAAAGTTCATAGTTGTACAGATCGTCAAAGTGATTGGTAATAGTTTCAATGCGGTTCACAAAGAAGAGGGAAGTAATTAGTATAGATGCTGTACAAGATAAAGGCGTAAAGTGTAATCTATACTAGTTACCTCCCTTTTCTTTGCGGACCTAATCTAAACAACCGATGATCATGCACTTCATCATTATAAGCCTTTTAGTGTCCCTAGTTAGATGTACACTTTCCTCAAGGTCCAGCAGACCTCACTATCATGGGCATCACTGAGCCATTACTTTCTGAATTAGTCTAGCTCATAACACCATTTTACTTTCTGCCACCCACAATTCTGCATATGATCTTCGGGGATCCACATTGTAAATCATGATGTCCAGCGGTTGTCTAACATTCTCGCAATATAGCAAGCCCATAGCCATTTGGATTTTCTAATTGATTCCATGATACCTAGGACACATGTTTTTCTCTAATATTCTTTGTTGTTATGAGGTATACCAATGGCAAAACAGTCTAGATCAGTGCTATTTTCAAGTGTGTGACACATTCCAGAGAAATACACAAACCACAGGCCCCAGCACAAGGCTCATTTTCATATCTTTGATGACATTTAAAGTATGTATCACAAGATAACACCCTTGGCCACACTTAAGCATTATTCTACAATAAAGAGACTGTATAAAACTCTGATGACACCTAAATGAGAGATGAGTTTTCTAATTGATTCTATAGTATCTAAGACTCCTGTCTTTTCTCTAATATACCATGCTGTTTTATGACCTCTCCATGTGAGGTTGAGTATGATTCTCTAATATGTACGTTGCATGGTTAACAGTTTAAGGGTCAATCTTTTGGATACGTTCTATGTTCCAGCTCCATAAGTCACTATCAGTAGGATACAGAGGATATATACACTTCTTTTTAGGACTAATAGGATTTTCTTGTTTTTGGAAGTCAGGCTTGCTCTACCGAAAAATTGTCGACGTGGTGTGAATCTTTGCTTGAAAAATGAAAAAGATATCTATGAAAAAAAAAATAGGTGTTTCTCAACCATGTCTCAATTCTTGTTTTGTCTCTCAGTGTATAAAAAAGGAAACTAGACAATTAAGATCTTGCAGTCAAAACATTAAATCTTATGTGCCATCAGCTGGTTAAGATCATTTATTCTATAATTCTAGTGTAAGATGAGCTAGAATTCATGTTTTTTTTTTAAACATTTTGAATTTCATATCAAAAAAATAATTTCCCTCTCGAACATTCATGTCCAAATTTGTCAAAATCCAACATTTAGCAGATTTTTCATATTTTTATACGTTAGGGTTTTAGAGACGAAGACAGCTATCGCAAGGGCAGTGAAAATCTTTCTGATAATAAAGCAGGTCAGAGACTACCATGTCCCTTCTTGTGTAAGAGAAGACTGGTGTGTGAGTCAGACCAGACTGACTGAAAAATTTGGGACAGCAATATATAGACTTTTCCCTTTCCCAGGCAGGCTCCAGCAGACACCTGTTTTCAAGGGTCTGGATATAGAGAAAGAAAGAAAAGGGGGATTTTTTGTCACATAACTGCTTCCTACTACATCAGTATTTTGTCCTGCTGCTGCTGCTCATTTTTCTTCCAAATAGCCTGGCAAAATTGTACATTTTTTCCATTGACATTTGGAGCCTCTTTTTTGCACAAATCATGAAGGCCTCACCAAAACCCACACATAATCCGAAAATTAATCAACAATGCAAGAGACAACAATGTTATCAATTATTATTCGATATTTTGATAACTTTTCAAAAAATACACAACTGATTTAGATATCATCTTTATTAATGTAACAAAATGATTCTTTTGGTGAGAAATTTGATAATCTGAACTCATCAAAATGATTTAACTTTCAAGAAAGAATACATAAGTTTTCAATACAGTAAGGAACAATTTATTCAGAGAGTGTGTTTTTGGTTAATTTCTATAATCGTACTTCTGATAGTTTGACACAGAGCAAAAGAAATTGTTTCCTGCATTTTTTTTATAATCTAGTTCAATCAACCAAGTAATATTGCATTACAATATGTTTATATTTTACACTAAACAAAAGTTATAATACTTATTTAAAAGTCATACTTCTAAATTCTTTAAATTAATCGAATCACCATAGCCCCACAAATGTTCCACACAACCAACCAGCCAAGTATAGCTACAGATCCTCCCTCTGCTCATCTGTGTATCTAAAGGCTCTCCTGGTCACATTTTGGGGGCTACTACCTCAAAAATTGGCATGGGTACACCACTAGGCATCATCTACAAAGGAATTTTTTTGTTTATTCAAAAGAGCGCTTTTAGGGACCTCTACAGTTTTGCGACCAACGATGCCCAAATCTTGTGCTAATAATTTAGTTTCTTTAAAGATGGGTTATTTGACAACTAGTTCTGGTGTGGGCTATAATGATTCATTTATGAAAAGTACAGATATATTATTACTCCTTCCCAAAAAAAGTGACAGGACAAACCCACATTCACTAAACCATGAAATACAAATTTAAGGAAAGAAAATCAATATCACTATTAATTCATTAAATGAAAGAGAAAGCAATTTGCCAAATCTGTCCGTGAATGTTTTTTGTAAGCCAAGGACATAAGCACTTTCTTTGTCTATAGTCTAGCTTTACACTGTCAGCTGTAAGTATTTAGACAGCTGTTTTACATCATTTAGTAATGAATAAACTAGAAAATAGCCAGGGGCAAGTGACAGCTTTTATTATATGCATACAGCGCAATAATAGTCACAAATAAAATAGCAGTCTCTGAGATACGGATCATTTTCTCTGTAGATTAGTTTTAGGAAAAGTATAACATCTGTGCTATTGGGTAACATAAAAAGTTCATTCAGGTTATGGAGTGAAGATAAAAGATTAATTATTTCAGATGTGAACACACACCTCCATAAGACACTTCTCGGTCTGTCAGTAGGTCCCGTTACATTACATAACAGAAATAGGGAGGAAGAGGTCTGATGTCATCAAAGCTGTGACATCATTAACAAACCACTGCTATGATGTCATAATATGATGAATGAGTTCAGCATTTTTGTATTTAAAAGATAAAAAATGTCTAAAAAAGGCCACAAATGGACTTTTATGATTTCTTTTGAAAATAATTCTCTCAATATTTCTATACCCTAATATTTTACAAGTATGAGGATCTATTAACTCAGAGAAAGACTACTTGCTCTTCTCCCTCCTCCTCCAGTAACAATTACCATAGATGGTTGAACTTAATGTTCTTGCCTTGTCTCCATTGACTTTATTGATCAACGTCTTTACTGTATCGTTCCACTATATTTTGTGATTTTTTCAGGCAACTTCATAATTCCATCCTTGCAGAACATATAATCTTTCTCAGTGAATAACTGATAGACATGCTCTTTGCAGTCTTCAAGGGGATTTTATTTTTTTCTTTGATAAAATTTGGTAAAGACCAGAATAAATTTTAATCCGTAGGTACAATATTACGTGGATAGGGCTAATGGATCCAAGCTTCTGTAACGATATTTACACATGATCCAGTATTATCCGGATGGAATATTATACCCTTCCACTCAATTCTAGTAACTTTTTGTTAATTGCCGCTTTCAATTGGTCTGATGGATAATCAGCAGCCTTTCAGCATCTACTTTCTGAACTTGTCTATACATATATAGATACACATTGTGAGTCGTGATGTACAGTGGTTGTTTAACATTCTTACAACATAACCAGCCCATTGCCATTTGAGTTTCCTAATTGATTCAATGATAACTCGGACTCTCGTTTTTTCTCTAATATACTGCGCTATTTTGTGATCTCTCCCTGAGATGCTGAATGTGATTCTTTCATGTGCACATTGCATCAAACAAAGAATCACTCTAGGATGGCAAACTTTTTGGTATAGCCAGTTCAGCCTTCAAGAATAACAAAATCCCATTAGTTTTAAAAATGCATCCTCCCGATAGTCACCTATGGAGTTGAAACATGGAACCTAATCAAAAGAATTGGATCAGTGATGTTCAAATCAATCGTTTGGTCCTCCAAAAGGGGTTCATAAAAAGATTCACTTTCAGACCTATCGTATACATAGCATTCTTTGGATGAAGACCAGTCTTTGGTACGGTTAGTGGTGTTTTTTTTTGCACAATTTGCAGACACAGTAAATGTTGGCTATCCTCAATATCAAATATCATTGATTCTCTAAAGCAGTGGTAATCGAACTATGCTCTGCAAAACCACAGGGTTCCACACTATCTTTTCCCGTGTTCCCTGAAACGAAGTGACGTTTTCGCAATTTATCCAATGACTCTTCATAACATGAACAATTCCTTCACGGCTTTTACGAATCTTCATTTCATTTTTTAACACAACAGAAAACATTGAGAACATCATGCCTTTTTAATTAAAAATATCTTGGCTTTTTATGCGACATAAACCCTGTTCAATCAGAAGTCATATATATGCCTATTTTTTCTCAGTAAGTTTCATTCTCTTATTTCTACTGATATTTGGACCATCCTCATCTTGGTTGTTTTTCATACAACGTTTCGGCCGTTGTGCTGTACGGCCTTCGTCAGGTATCATCTGGTGGATTTGGGGAAGTAACGAACCAAACCCTTTATTTATCCGACGGGGGTATATTGACCGTTCTCCCCTCTTAGCATTAGTAGTATTGTTATATTGTCTCACACTAGGATTGAACCTAGAACCATCAGATTACCTTACAGTAATTTATCTGATGCTGTAACCACTGCGCTATGTGTCCATGTGGAGTGCAACGGCCAAAACGTTGTATGAAAAACAACAAAGATGAGGATGGTCCGAATATCAATAGAAATAATAATAATACTTCATCTCAAAAATTCAGAGATATACTAAGTTTCATTCTCATTTTTCCATTTGAGTATATATTTTTTTCTACCCAAGTTGATACTCATTTGGATAATTCTATAAACAAAGCCAAAATCCAAGTTACATTCATACATGAATATATCATATCTATGTATATATAGATGGAAGATTTCCTAGAAGAATTAGTTATCGAAAAAGGCTCCACGGAGAGTTAAAGTGTTCAACCTGAACCAGTCGACCTGAATGTGAAGGACAGTTCAATTGGAAATCTCGAGCACGAAACTTCACAAACCACTTCTGTTATGTTCAATCATTCACAGTACCTTCTCCATTAACTAAATGATTTTTTTTTCAATTGAGTCACATTTTTACCTTTCTTAAAATAAAAAAATGCATCATACACTAATAATTATGCTTCTTTTCATCTTTCATCATCAAAAAAAAGAAAAGACTCAATTCAAAACCTGTGACATTATTTATACAATTTTTGGCAACATTTGCTTCTGTAATAAAAATAATAATGATAATAGAACTATTTGTTTCCAATCGATTTTTCAAGCTAACCCCATTAAAATGCCTGAATAAAAAAATGAATAAATCATTGCATTAAAAATAAAAGGAAAAATATTGTTCAAAACGCAATTTATTGGCAAAGGAAAAAGTTTTATATGAAGTGTATACATCAGTTATAAACACAATTTAGTTTGTTTTCCTATTTTCTTTCCTTCTTTCTTTCTTGTATTCCATATTTTTTACTCTGAGAATCAAGTTTTAGAAAAGGAATATGACATAGTGTGACATAAAAAAAGGAATAATTTCTTATCTCTCTTATCATTCTCCCTCTCATCAAGATAACAGCTTTCTTTCTTTGCTATGTACACAGTCTATCTCTCTATAACCACTCTCCTTTGTGGTCACTAATTTCTCACAAACACTGTTAACCAATACAAATCTGGTCTTACCATGAATTTTTCCCTGTTCTAAAAAACTGTCGCCTCATGTTGAGTTAATAAACAAAAATATGCCATTTTTGAGAATTTTTTTTCCGATGCGAGCTGATATGACAGCTGTCACAATATAATCAAAAGCGATCTTTTCAAATGAAGTTAAAACTAAATGCTACTTAATGTCATCTAACAACAAAACTGTACAAACTTTCTGGATTACTTCTTGTATTCAATGGCATAACTTACTGATCTGGGTAATGAATTAAATTCTATGGTTCAGAGCTTTTTTCAGAGTTTATAGATTGTGGTTTTAATTAACAGGCTACATTACCAGCTAAGAACAGAGATCAGTCGAAACGAAAACAGTGCAGACTACAGCAAGTCACAATGATCAAAAGGCAACAGTCGAAAAGACAGCACTATGAATTTTAAATTGCTAATCATTCTATTCTTCCTCTGACATATGGTACAAAATAGAAAATAAAATCACGATGAAACTCGAATTGAAAAGATAAAAATACTAAATTAAATTACTTCATTAGCACTAATTCAATTAAAATAATTATGCTAAACTGTTGTCCTTTAGACTGGGGCCTTTTCACCGAGAGCAATTGTAACTTGCCGTAGTCACTACACAATTGTCATTTTGACTGATGCCTTTTGAACTGGACTACTTCAGTAAACAAGTTGAGTTCATTAATAGTAAATAATTCATTAGAAAGAGTACAGGTAGGTCAGAAGGTTAAAGTACAAAACATTTAAGGGTCACTAAGTCGTAAAAGAGTACTAATAGTGGTTGCTAATTTGTGCTTCGAGTTGATAGTTGTTACAATATCATACTGTGTCATCTCTTACTGAATACGTACGTAAGTTAAAGGATGATAATGAAAATGTACTCTTAGGTGCCTAACTGCCCGGGGGGGAATGGGAGTGGATTAAACAGGAGGTTGAAAAATCTGTCACAATTTTATAAGGTGGGTAAGGGGTCGGAATGAGCTTGGGGTGCAGAAAGGAGACTACAGTCATCAACGCACTTTAGTAGGGTCTGAACAAAACTAAGTCGTTTGACCGAGATTTATAGTAAGAATAGGGTAGGCACAAGTAGGAAGTAAAAACGTACAGTATTGAAGAAATTTCTTTTGTTTTCAAACAAAGATTGAACTGAAAAGTCTTCTGGTAATACAAAGGTTTAAATTGCTGAAATTAGCGGATTAACCAAAATCTCCACTTTGCCTTGTTTAATAGTTGTTTTTTTTTAGGAGAAAATGTTGACAAATCAGCAGATGTCACACTCTCCACCCACCACTACTTGGTCCCAAAGATTAATTGTGGGAGGGTCTTAATAAGGGCGGGAGGGTGGCAATTCAGTACCCTAAAGTAGCTTGTGAAAGAGAAAATATGAAGACAGTTAAGATTAACAAATAGGTTTACTGCACTTTTAAGAAGATGTCATCGAGGATTTATTAGTGAGAGTCCTTTGTAGGTCAGTAGATGAGATTACAGCTGGAGCCAGTACAACCTACTAAAGTTGTGAATTGGTGAAAACTATGACCAAACACATTGCAGTAAAAGTCTGACATTGAAATCCAATAGTCTAGTGAGTAAAGTACACTTTATTCACTTCATAGAGTTCAACAGAAATTGTTTGATTTTTTGTGAGCATATTCTGAAAGCTTCTCTTAATAAGAACAAAAAGAAACATACTATTTTATATAAACCTGCCCAAGTACTTGGTTTTTATCTATTCAATAATTTGTATCTCAATCAGGACAATATTAGATCAGTGAGGTCAACCTATGCAGTCCTACAGTGGTTTATTATTTAGTTCCAAAACTCATACTCAAACATTTGATGTCCAAGATCTTTTCTGAGATTTGATCTGGATGTTTATGTTTCAGAGAAGAGACTGTGGCATATGATAGCTTGTTGCCAGTAGGAGCGAATCTGTCTGAGAAGAAGTGCTTTTTAACCACGATGGCTGTTTGGATTTGTAGTTTCTTGCTGTGACCTCTGGTTGCCCTGTTCAGGGATGGCTGTAGCATGATTTTATCTGGTGAGATGCGGCACTTACATACAGTCTTAGTTAATGGCATGTAGACCTGAGGTTATCCTTGTACATAACAAGGGTTTTTCAGTAGGATAGGGTCTCATGATCAAGCTCTTTGAGCCTTTTCGAATATGGCAGGTGTTGGATGCTGGTGATCAACTTCGTGGCTCTTCTTTGTACTCTTTCTATAGAGTCTTTGTTGAATTTGTGTTAAGGTGACCAAATGCAGGAGCTGAATTCCAAATTTATATCTCTTTATATGATAGTTCTTAACTGAGAAAATCATGTACACAAATCCAAATGTGGCATAAATTGCTTAATTTCTTTTTGTTTGTAAATTTAAGTCACTCAAGGCAATTTTTGAGAGAATGAAATAATTAAAGATTATGTATCTTTTGAGGTTTCTTGATTAAATCCAATTGCATGTCCATAGAATCTCCTGTGAGATAAAATGTGACAGATTTGAAATAGCTGGATGTGGCAAGAGGCTTGACAGGGTAAAACTTACTTTATTATACTGCCATAATATCTAATACTTTTGGCAGTCCTTTTCCACTCAAAAGTTACAATTATTGCTTCTCTTTTCTCAATAATCAATGGGATTATTCAGTCTTCAGTATAATAGGTCAGAGTATGTGCAGTATATGGATTATGGGATAGTTTTTGTCAGTCAGGGTTGCCAGATATGTCCAATTTCGGACACCGCTTCCAATTTTTACCGTGTGCGTATTTTTGAAAATAGGACACACAGAACTGTCCAACTCATGTCTGAGTCAGATTTCTCAAAAATTTTGTCTTGATTTTCAAAAACATTTTGTCTTAAATTTCAAGAAATTAATCTTGTTTTTTCAAACACTTTAAAAGGTTAGTCATACAAGCACACATACAATGTTTACTTAGTTAAATGTTACAAGTTTTGTCAATCTTACCATCTTTTTCCTTACAAGTCTTATTCTTGCCAAAAAAATGCTACATTCACAGTGCCCTCACCCTCAAGGGACTTGATGTCTCAAGGGAATGGTTAGGAAGAGAGTTAAATTAAGAATACCCTGGGCGTGTTTACTAAAATTAGCTAAGTCTTCATCGATTAGAATACAATTGCCATCTGTAAAGACTATTTTTGATTTTTAATTTTTTTTATTAATATATTACTTGAAAATCATATTATTGTATGCTTTCACTGCTTATATAGACAATTGATTTATGTTGCTTCTCTTTTCTTATTTTGATATGCCCACCTACTATAAGTACTACTGAGTAATAAAATGTGACTAATATATTTTTTGAAGTACTTAACAATTTGGTCTATTTATTTTCATTTGGTTAATATCTAATCAATACATTGTATTATTATACCTTTTTAACAAAGTTAGCCAAAAATGAAAAAAACACAGCCACTTTAAACTATTCATTTTTATTTTTGTGTCAATACATTGTGTAATTACATTATTTTAACCAAAGTTAGCCAGAAAAAAAAAGTTGGCTATTTTTAGCCATCATTATTTTACCATACAATTTTGACCGATTTGGAACAGAAAAGCCAATTAACTTCAGAAACATTGATGTCCGATTTTGAGAAAACTAATCTTGCAACCCAAGTCAGAGTACCAAAATTGTAGAACACTGTGTTGGAGTGCCTAAATTTGAGTTTGATCATTTCTCAACTATGATACTTTTCATGCGGAGTTAGCTAGAAAAGAAAAATCTAGCTACTTTCAGCTATTCACTTTCATCTTGCATCAATACATTGTATCATTACACTTTTTTAACAAAGTTAGCAAGAAATGAAAAAGTCTAGCCACTTTCAGCTATTTATTTTCATTTTGCATAAATTTGCTCTATAATTACACTTTTTTAACCATAGTTAGCTAGAATATAACTTAGCCATTTTAGCTATGTTTAGTCATCAATTATTTTTCTGTCCTATTTCATCCAATTTGGAACAGGATTGTTGATTTTGTACTCTTGGAATATCCATGTCTGATTTTGAGAAAACCAACCTGGCAACCCCAAGTCAGAATACCAAAATTGTAGGACACTGTGTTGGGGTGCCAAAATTGGGGTTTTATCATTTCTCAGCTATGAATTACAGCCGCGAGTGACTTGTTATCTTTTCATTTAATGGTTTTCCAGTTATTATGAGATTTTTTTCCTATATCACCTTAATCTTTTGCAGAGAAAAAAATTGCAGCAATAAACATTGGAGAAAAATTTGCTGGCTATAAAAATAAACAGACAATTCTCTTGAGATAACCGAAGCGCTGTCTCAACAGATGAGGAAGATGGAAAAAGCAAAAAATGTTGAGTGAATGCACACATACATGTACTATTATCAGGATTCCAAGTAAACAAATTTTATGCAATGCCTATTATTCTCAGATTTGTTGGATGGAGTGAGATGACAGATAAAATTGAAAACCATCGAGTCGAAGCTGACCAGCGTTACAATTCGTACTGTACGGAGAAAATGAATGTGAAAAAAAAAGTTGGAATAAATTAAAGGGGAAAAAAAAGAAATAGTGGAGGAGAGAAAAAAAATGAGTAAAAATGAAGAATGAAGGAAAGAAAGAAGACAAAAGAACTAATCGATGCAGGATGAATGAAAGATATGAAAAAGAATGAAAAATGTGAGAAAAGAATGAAAATAGGAAAAATATGAGAAAAGTAGGAAAAATATAAGAAGAGAAGGAAAAATATAAGGAGAGAAGGAAAAATATAAGGAGAGAAGGAAAAATATAAGGAGAGAAGGAAAAATATAAGGAAAGAAGGAAAAATATAAGGAAAGAAGGAAAAATATAAGGAAAGAAGGAATAATATGAAAAAGAAGGAAAAATATTAAAAGAGAAAAATATGGAAAAGAAGGGAAGATGTAAAAAAGAAAGAAAGAGATAAAAAGTCATTATTATTTTTTAATTTTTTTCTCATTTTTTTACCTTAAGCCTAATTTCATTAGTACCTTTTTATCGCAACTTTTAGTCCGAACAATTACCCATCAACTGTGAGTAAATAGCGCTCAATACAATAAAGAATAAGCCTTAGTTGGGATTCGAATTGGCAAAGAGGGCACAGCTTAATGGTGCTTCCTTTGGGATATGTAAGTTCAAATCCCACCAAAAGTTTATCCTTCATTTTCCGATCAAATGCCATTTACTTACTGCTGAAGGGTAATCGGCCTAAGAAGTTGCAGTAAAAAGCAAATAATAAAATTCAGATAGTGATAAGTAGTCAACAAATTTTAGAATAATAACTACATTTGATGAAATTTTTTTTTAAAAACTGTAAAATGTAAAAAAATTTAAAAAAGATGTAAAATTGGTCATAATCCCAAGAATTCAAAGTAAATGAAATCAAAAGAGATTAGAGAATAAAAGTTTTTAAAAAATTTTAAAAAAAAATGAAGGAAAATGAAAGTGACTGAATTGAGAAAAACTCCGGAAATGAGAAAGCAGAGGAAAAATAGAAGAGAAGAAGAAATAAAACAAAAGAAGGAAAAAAAGAAATGAGAGAATTTTAAAGAAGAAAGGAAAAAAAGACAAAAGGATTTTAAGAAAGGAAGAAAGAAAGGAATGTGTTTTCCCTTCTGTCAGGGGCATAATTTATAAGCTCAGCTTCTCTGCCACTATTTTTAAAAAGACACTCAGTCAGTAGTTCATGTAGTGGCCCATATTATGACACTGGCCTTGAAACATAAATAACCTGTGTTGAAACAAGCGCAAAAAAGAAACTCATACAAACAATTTGTAAACAGCTAAGAGAGACAAGAAACAAAACTAATCCACACTACATTAGAACATTTTGCTTGAGAGGGCCTTCTTCACAACAAACGAGCGATGGATTTGAGGGGCTTTTTCCTGAACTGAAATAAATGAGCAGAATTTTTTTCTCCCTTGGTGATGGTGTGCTTCCTAAATCCACTCTGTATTGTAACTAAAACCCAGAAATGTCTTCCCATGGAGAAGATCTGTTGCAGCAGCTATGAAAGATGTTATGTAGTAGTAGAGAGAGGCAGAAGCGGTGATAATACTTAGAGAGATGGAAGAGCAAAAGAGACCAGTATAGAGAGGAGAAGGAAGGGAAGGAAAATATTGGCAGGGAGAAAAATAGAAACGAAGAATAAAAAAAGAAGATCGACAAAAAGGTGGCTATAGAACAAATGCCAAAAGGGAAGGAAAAGGAGTATTTATTATAAACAGAGAAAGAGAGACGATGAAAAATAACAGCAGTAGTTGAAAGAATTATTAAAAATACCTGTACCTCACATAAATGAATCACTGTAGCCTGTGCAAGAACCAGAACTATTTATTCAAAATTATCAGAAGATCAGATCTTCTATCTAAAATTATCTGTAGAAAAAAAATTACTGCCAAAAGAATTTGGAATCGTTGGTCCTAAAGAGAGTCAAAAAAACAGTTTTTAGATAATGGTTTACTCATGAAAATTTTCAAGGTTTCAAGCCTCAGAAATGTAACTACACAAAGACACACATATAGACACATGAAGATGAGCAAAGAGGGAAGAGAGAAGAATATGTAGCTCACTTGATTGGTTGGGCAGACCATTTGTGGGGCTACGGTGATAAATAGCAACATAAGCAAAGAGCACCATGAAAAACCAAGAGAGTTGAAGCAGTGGAGTAGAACAGTGATGTAGCAGGAAAAGAAATGGATAATAATCATCTCTACCCACAACAGACCGGTTTAAACAATGTTGCTGGATTTAGATTATTCATGTGTTCTGACATTTATTTATGTCTATGTATCTTTCTGGGCTTTGTCCATCCCTAGGGTCCATTCAGAGAAGAAACTCAAAATTTTGTTCTCAGATTCCCCCCAATGAGTAGAGGAAATGTTTTTGTTTTTTGAAAGTTCCTCCCCTGGAAAGGTTTTCGAAGAAGGGGTTCAATTTGCAATGCAAATTTATCCTAAACTAATCCCTTAGTTTAAGTCTGGCAACATTCATGCTTGTTTTTTTTGTGAAATCAAAACTCTTTCTTCATTTAAATAATGAATTGATGGCTCAAACCACACTGGTAGTATTTTTATCAAGGTAACTTAAATTCATACCTGCTAGATTGATTTATGAGGTAAAAAGATCTACATATGGATGACGGTAATTTATGATTTCCCTTGGTATACGGACTTTATTTACTACTTGATTAAACCTAGTACAGCACAAGGTCTTGAAAATCAGCATTCGAAAGCTTAGCTTTCATCTGAAGTCGAATACAGAATCAAGAGAAATTCACAAATTTCAACCATGCAGCAGGTAAGGAGTAATGCTAGTAATAGTTGAGATGAAGAGGAAATGAAAAATGGTGGAAAGAGAGAGGGGAGGAGTATAAAAGCATACGAGAAGTCGTTAGAAAAAGAGTTTGTCATGTCTATTGGCTGAAATAATTACCTATTTTCTACAGGTGACATATATTCATGTTCAAAATCCCAGTGATTTTTCACCTGTTACATTTTGTTTTAGTAGGTGGGATCAATTTACTATACAATTACAATGCAGAACCGGACCCCAACTTTGCGTCACATGCCTACTTACATAAATTTGGCATTCTTATAACATCTAGAATCTTTTTGTACTGATCGCACATTCTCAGGGAATTTTTTGTTCAGACAACATTTTCTCTAGGAAGTTAGTTTTTTTTACCAGGTCTCATATTTATACTATTAATCATATTGCTACCTTGCAATAAATATTATACAAAACAATGGCTTTGAAGTATTGCTGTTAGTTCCCTTGACTTCATTGAGAAATCCTTCTTGGGGGGGGGGGCGGTGATTCTATATACGATGTAACCATAGTGGTGGACTGGTCCCTCTCCTTCTATCAATCGTGCAAAACTACAGCTCCGAAGTATTTTGATAACTTACTTTTACATCACTGAGAAATCATCTTCCTTACAAACAATTTTCAGGGAGGTGGGACAATTTACAATTTAGCAATACTGCTGAATTTTACATTAATCGTTCAAAACTATGCTTTGGAATTATTTTGGCCATAATCAAACTCCATTGAAGAAATCATTTTCAAAAAACACTCATTTTTTTTTAGCATAGAATCACTCGAGGTTGGCAAGCTTTTGGCAGAGTTATCTCAATCTTCAAAAAAAGAAAATCCCATCAGTCCTAAAGAGAGTCTACAACCAATGCATCCTCCTGATAGTCACTTATGTAGCTGAAACATGGACCTAACCAAAAGACTGATCCTCAAATTCAGAACCATGCAACGTGCACAGGAGAGAATCATGCTCAACATCACCAGGAGAGATCACAGGACAGCACAGTATATTAGAGAAAGAAACAGTAATCTGAGATATCATAGGAACCATTAGAAAACTCGAATGGCAATCGGTTGGCCATCATGAATGTCAGACAACCACTAGACATCATGACTGACAACATGGATCTCCGAAGACATACGCGGAATTGTGGCCGGAAGGAAATAAGATGGTGCGCCGGGTTAGACAAGTTCAGAAATTACTGGTTTCATGACGTAGATGGTAGAGAGGTCAGACAAATCCTGGGTAAAGTCTATTTCTAACAACGAACACTAAAAGGTTGATGACGATGGTGATCCTCAATTGGACATCTTCCTTTGTATTCATCGTACAATAGTAATGCTTTGAACTATTGTGGTTTCACTTTACTTCATTGAGAAATCATTTTTCCTGAACACAAAATTTGGAGGGGGGGGGTTCCATTTACAATCTTACTGTACTACTCAAGTGGACCTTCATTTTACTTCTATCATTCAAAAATATGGCTCGGAAGTAATTTGGTTTCTTGTCTTTTCTTCATTGAAGAAATCTTTGTACAAAACAATGGCTTCGAGGTATTGTGCTTAGTTCCTTTTATTTCAATGAGAAATCATTTTCCCAAAACACAAACTTTTTTTGGTGGTTAACAATTAATGTCCATCATACGAAACTAAAGCTTTGAAAAAAAATTCTGCTTTAAATTAGGATACCACTGGGAAGCGCCAACTTTTAAGTTGAAAAAAAAAAATCCAGTTGATAAACAGCTAAAAAATAATACTGTGGGATCCATGTTAGTGCGCATACTGATTAGTGATTAGTGACCGAATGGGTCACAGGATTGTCTGATATATATATATATATATACCAGACAATCCTATATATATATACATAAATATACATAGATGGAGAGATAAATCAATGCTCCAAGAAAAATAACTATATATTTATAAATATATATTGGTCCAAATCAAATACATATTTATTACATTGGTACAAACATACCTCATCCGATATAACATGGTTCGCTATACAAATATATTGTATAAATCAATGACACATTTATCATATTGATATAGATATAACTCTGTATGCATCTCTCTGGTATAAAATGGCTCCATATAATGCAGTTCACAATACATATCTATATTGTACGAATGAAAGACAAAATTCATATGCTGGTTAAGGCGTCCCCTGATATGAATCGTTTCACCTAACCCCAAAATAGTACAATTATAAAAATTCTAAAATGATAAATTATATACAAACAAAATATTACAACATCAAGCTTCAAGCAATTAGATATAAGAATATTTGAGCTTATCAAAATGATAGGAGAAAAGTCCCCTGATATGATGTGTTTCACATAACCGTGAAATAGTACAATTATAAAAATTCTCAAATAATTAATTATGAACAAAGGAAACTAACGTAACATTAGGCTTCAAGCAATTGGATATAAGAATGTTTGAGCTTTTCAAAATGACAGGAGAAAAATATTTCAATGTACATAATATTATGCAAATGAGGTATTTACCAAGCTGTGCTCTGGCAGACTATAATTCAACTAAGGTTCTTTCAAACAAAAACTGTCCACATAAGTTTCTCTCAGTTTTGAAGTTGGTCATGCTGGATGGCAAGCTGGCAATATATGTATCACGCATACGATGGAGCCAGAGGGCAGAAAATTTGAAAATTTACTTCTGATGTTGAAATAGTTGTTTTTTTCTTTAGATCCTACGACTAAGTAGGCTTTTAATGGGTGGGTGGAGGGGGTCAATTTGCAATGTAGGTTAATGCTAAATTGATCTCTTAGTTTGTGCCTGCTTGTTTTTTTGTAAACTAAAAAGGAAGCAGGAGTAACTTTTTCATAGATCACCCCTTCTTCTAATTTTTTTTAATTGATCACCCCCAATACAGCATTCAGCCAAAAAACATAGGTTGCACTACAGGTTCTATTGCGTGATCAACCAGACTTGTTTTTAATTTATTTTTAATCATGAGTTTCTCAAGTTCGGAGAGTTTTGAAACAATCAATCATGATATGATACATGGGTGTGGTCAACGAGGATCTCTTACATGGATATTTCAGGAGGGCCAGTGTGATGCCATCTGTGTTTACCAATGCAAGTGCAGATTAATCTTCGGCAAGATCAATAGCTGGTTAACTGTCAGACTGGTAGCTGTGTGTCTTATCTATAAATTGGGAACTTATTCAGACACAATCTTCCAAGGGGCAAGAAAATCCTCATACAATATTGGTGGCTAAAATGAAGAATTTTGATCAAATTTAATAGGATTAATTAAGGTCAAAGGATTTAGTGTAGAATTTTGATGATATTTAATTGAACTTGTAAGGGTCCCAGGATTCAGTGGAGAATTTTGAAGGAATTCAATTGGATTTATTAGGGTCAGAGGATTCAATAGAGAAATCTGATGGTATTCAATTAGATTTATGAGGGTTACATGATTTAATGAAGAATTTTGATAGTATTTAATTGGATTTATTAGGGTCAGAAGATTTAATGGAGAATTTTGATGGTATTCAATTGGATTTTGGGGCGTCACAGGATTTAATTGGATTTATTAGGGTCACAGGATTTAATGGAGAATTCTGATGATATTTAATTGGATTTATTAGGGTCACTGGATTTACGAAACTATTAAAATGGGTTTCTACAGCTTCCAAGTTTGCCAGCTCTCTCTCTCTCTCTCTCTCTATATATATATAGTGTCAATATGGTATGCTGCCAATGCTGCCAAAAGACCATGGTCACATGTATGTATGTATGTATGTATGTGATACATGGGCCTTCCCAATGGAGTTAGAGGACAGAAATTTCCAACATTTGATTCTTATTATAAGCCTTTGGCAGAGCAAGCTCAACCTTCAAAAACAAGACAATCCCAATAATCCTAAAAAGAAGAGTATACAACCAATACATTCTCCTGGTAGTCATTTATGGAGCTGAAACATGGAACCTAACCAAGAGACAGACCCATAAACTGAAAAGCATGCAGCTTACACATGAGAAAATCATACTCAACCTCATATGGAGAGATCACAAGACAGCACAATATATCAGGAAGAAAACAGCTGTCTGTGACATCATAGAATCTATAAGAAAACTCAAATGGCAATGGGCAGGTCATGTTACAAGAATGATAGACAACCGATAGACATCACGTCTCACAATATGGATCCCTAGAGATAACATGCGAAACAAAGGCCAATAGAACACAAGATGGAGGGATGAACTTGACAGATTCAGGATATACTGGCTCCGCGACGGCCATGATAGAGAAATGTGGTGGATCCTGGGAAAGGTTTATATCCAACGATAGACGTTAAAAGACTGATGATGATATCTGCAAAAAACATTTTCATTTTTGTAATCCCCAACCCACCTCAAACAGGTTTTTGGTGTGGGGGGATCAAATTACGATGTAGGTTCATGCTAAATTGGTTGATGGTTTGTGCCTGTTCACTCTTTGGAAAATACAACTTTTCTTCGATCCAACAAGAGGCAAGAAATTTGACTTATTCATTGATCACTCCTTCCACCCCCAATATAGCATGCTGCCAGAGGACATTGATCACATGACAGTTTCTATTGAGTCTGTAAGTTTTAATCAAACCAGCATAATTAAACTGCATGACCTGTCTTATCTATAAATTGGGAGCATGTTCAGACACCTTCTTCTAAGGAGCAAGGAAATTCTGGTACAATATTCGTGGTTAGTAATGAAGAATTTTAATGGTATTTAATTGGATTTCATAAGGTCACAGTATTTGATTTTTTTTCCGTAATCACACATTTTTTTTTTTTAAAGCTTGTCTAATTCATTTGGAGATACATGTAAATGCAAGCACTTGTACTACCGAAAGAAAGTTTTCCTCTGGCTCATAACATTATCACCAAATATCTCCTCGAATGTTTAGTGGATTTCTGCAGCAGTTATTTTTTTTTTTTTTAACAGGCTTCCAAAAGTACTCGTAACCCAAGAACACAAACTCTTAACTTGTCTGCTGTTTGCACACTGGCTCGCAAAACGAAGTAGAAAAAAATGTCAGAACTACATTCGGTTTGTGAGCACTATTCAGATTCCTCAAACTTCTCGTTGGCACCTAGTATGTTACACTTGTATCAGATTTATGACTCACAAAACCATTCAACGTAATTCCAATCTATCCTGTCTAGTGATGCTGAAAAGCATAGCTTCTGAATATGCACTACAAATGGCGGAGTCAAGTCTAGAAAAGTGCAAGTAAATATGATAACGTTATGGGATATTAAAATGATTAATTGTTTTATAAGAACATAATTTTCAAGATTAGCATAATCCTCATTTGCCAATTGCATTTTCGTAGTCAAAATGGATGTATATACTGAATTATAGCTCGATCCAAAAAAATAGTTTTGCCAGACACACATACAGAGTCTTCTTCATACTTATACGAGTTGGGGTACCCAGCATTGCCTAGGAAAAGCAAGCTCTAAATCTAACAACACAGTAAAGCAAATGATAATTTAGAGATCTAGTGGGGGGAATGACTGAGGATGAATCCGTACGAACAAATGTACTCTTGTACATATATATTTAGAGTCTGTTCTTTATCACCGTCTACTACAAATATCTGTATCTCACACAAACGAATCACCATAGCTCATGTGATAACCAGAACAAATCATCTGAAAAATTACCTGGAGTAATAGATCTTTTATCATGAAAATTATCTAAAGAAAAATACCAGAACAAGATTTGGGCACTGTTGGTCTGAAATGAACAACAAACAAACAAAAAAAAACATTTCTAGATGGTGCCTAGTCGTGTCCGCATACAAACTTTCAAGGTTGTAGCACAAAAAAATGATCAGGGGTGCCGGGAGGCACAAAGACAAGCAAGCAGGCTATTTGCGGGACTACAGTGATTCAATATATATTTAGAGTAAATAGAAAAATTAAAAAAATATACTTTAGGCAGATGCATTTGGAAATGAAATTGCCACAGAGCAGGATATAAGTGAATTAAGAAGGTTTTTCTCTTTCTAAAGCCTACGAACCAGAGTAAAGGTGATCCTGCAAAACATTCCTTCAGTTGATAAATACCTAAACAAACAAAATAGCAAGTGCAATAATTATAACATTTATCTTCTTGATAGCCGTATTAGTTACCTCAAATTCACCCACAGACTGGTCCAGGCCAATTAGAAACAGACAGATGATTACTGATGAGAGAGGGAGAAGAACAGGAAAAAGAGGGAGAAGAAAAAGAAGGGGAAGAGGAGTGAGAAAAGGAAGAAAAGAAGAAGGGAAAAAGAAAAGGAAGAAAAGAAGAAGGGAGAGAGAGAAGAAAGAAGGACATGAAGAAGGAGAGGAAGAATTTTGGAGACCATTAAATGAATTTGTTTTTGTTTCGTGAAGGGCAACTCATACTTCCAAGGAACCAGAGCATCAAGAGAGATTCGCATGTATCCTCAAACCACTGATAGCAGCAAGCCTGTCCACTGATCAGGCTCCCAGCACTTTTGCCCAAGCTTGTAAAATTCAATCCTAATTATCTTGTTATGACTTACACGAAAACTTCGCCTTTCTTCATAATTTTACAACTGAACTTTGTCCTGGCTGGTACAAGAAACGCTGATGCCACAACTGCCTCAAGCCAAAACCTTTTCATATAAAGGCTGCTATCACTTTTTGTCTATAACTGATGAGTAATTCAACATAATGGATACTAAATCAAATGGACCCATCTGACTTAACAAATATTGGCTTTCAGTTTTTTGCCTCTTCCAGAGATTGTGATAATTGTATTTGCTACATTACAGGCTGAATCTCATGAACTTTCTTAATGAGAAAATAACATAGGAAAGATATTTGGATATTTTTCTTGACATAATTCTCATACGTAAAGGGAAATTTGTAACAGAATCAGAAAATTTTTTTTTTCATATGCACACACTTTTTGTAATTCTTTGATATATAGATTTACTGCATAATTTACTTATTCCTTTATGCCAAAGTCTCTTCTGTCAAAATAAATGCTGTTTCATTTTTGTTTTCTCTTATCTATCCTGGACGTAGGAGGATGCTTAAAAGTACTTCCTATCGGATTCAGATTTGGAGCATTTGCAACTGTAAGTTGAGTGGGTAAGATATGAGAGTAAATGTTTATCTACATAGGTTATGGTATCAGGGATTTGGCAGAGTGCTATCTAGCATTCTTCATGAGTCAGCATAACATCTTTACTAACAAATCACTGTAGCCCCACAAATAGCCCACCAGACCAACCAGTTAAGTGGGGTTCAGATTTTTTTCCTCTCTTTACGTGTGTCTCCAGATGCTTCTGGTTACATTTTTGGGGATACAACTTTGAGAATTTGCATGAGTATATCACGAGACACCATCTAAAACTGTGGGGGGTTTTTGTTGTTTTTTTGTTTTGGTTTTTGTTTTTTGTTTTTTGTAAAAGTGCTTCCCTGGGTCTCTGTGGTCCGTTTGAACCAACCATCCCAAAATCTTGAGTTCATATTTTTTCAGATAATTTTGGATAAAAGATCAAATTTTTTAGATAATCAGCTCACACGCAGACTTCTGGTTACATTTTTAGGGCTAAAACCTTGAAAATTTGCATGAGTACCTCTCTACGCACCATCTAAAAATGTGAATTTTAGGGGTTTTTTCAAAACAGCTTTTTTGGACCTTTATGGTTATTTTGGACCAACAATGCCCAAATCTTTGGTATTTCCTTAGATAAAAGATCTAATTTTTATAGATAATCAGCTCTGGTACACTCATAGGTTACAATGATTCATTTCTGCGAGGCACAAATATTTTGACTGATATCCACAAAGCTCGGTAAAAATTGAAGATGATGACCATGTAACATTATTGCTGCTGTGACCGTCGCTAGGTACCAGTATACTACTAACTATAGCGGCATGACTGAAATAGAGTTGATTCGATACAACCATCACTGAACTGCTTTTTCCCTTAAGGCTGATCTATCAGTTGGCATTGTGGACATGTCCATTGGAAAAGAAGCTCAATAGGCTAAAAGAAAAGTTCCCTCTAGTGTTGCCAATTTAATGTTCCTTGTTTAAGCAGTCCGAAAATCACTAAATCAGCACATTGTGGCCATTTTCAGCAACTTTTTGGTGTGTTTTGGCCATTTGGGGCATTTTTTTATATCTTTTTTTTTTTATCTAGCTTCTTTTGGCATTCAAACTAAAATATTTTGGGGGTTGGCAACACCTGTCCCCTTGAGTAGGTTAGGCAATGGTATGATGTTTGTGCTGGAGGGTGGTCTCTAAGCGATTTTGTTCTTACCTTCTATCATTGTAAATGGGACCTGGTTACATCAAGTGTGACTATGATACTCTCTTGATCGGTATACCAGTCTAAAGGACAAAGATGACACGCTGTTTGATGGAGGGGGGAGGGTTGGAGAAGCTTGGGGGGGGGCAGGGTTGTCAGGGTTGACAGGCCCAAAAGGCTGCCTGTAAACATCACCTGATGAGATCCTAGTCACTATAAATGTTCCCATTTGTATAAATCTTAGATTTCAAGGTGAAATGTGCGTGTTGGTAGGAAGGACGGGAGGGGGCAAAAGCATCAAGATAAAAAGCATCAGTCAAAAGGACAACAATGTAGTATGGACTACTGCAAGTTACAATCATGTTTAGTTAAAAGATCATCACTAGTATTTCATTATTGTACTAATTACTGATGACTATGTTGGATAATTACACCTTTTAAGTAAGAAATTGTACTTTTTAGAGACTACTTATGAATTTAGAGCACCTTTGAAGCAAAGATCGACCAATATTATGTAGGTATTTTATTTGTGAAAAATTGTTCTAACTTACTTCAATCTGAAAGTGTGATTTTAAAAAAATTTGAATTATTAATTATTCTATTCTTCCTGCAACGTATGGTATGAAATCAAAAATAAAATCATAATAAAACTGTTATTTTTTTTGCATAGATAAAAAAATACTAGATTAAATTACTCAATTAGAACAAACTCAGTTGAAATATTTGTACAACGGTGAAGTTCTTTTGACCGAATGCAACTGTAACTTGCAGTAGTCTGTACTGGGCTGTTGTCCTTTTGTGTTGACGCCTTTTGACCTTGATCCAAAACGGGCTTGGTTTTTCAGGTTAGAAAATCCCAAGGATTGATCTTCAGACTTTTTTTCTATTTCCACTCCTGGTAGCATTGATCTTAAAGACAAAAACTGAGCGTGCAATGCAGATAATTGTAAAGATATACCTCGCCTTACAAACATTGAAATGAAATTTTTAACTTAATGGAAATTACATAAAATCTTATTTTTGTTGAATCTGAACACAGTAAAAAGTTTTTTTTATAAGTGAATAGTTCTGTTATAGATTAATAGACAGGTGCCCATCTATGGAGGATGCATTGTTTACTATGAATAATTATACCTCATTTTATGAACTTCCATTCTATTCTCAACCTTCAAAAATAAGAAGAACCCATTAATCCTTAAAAGAAAGGTGTATAACCAATGCATCCTCCCAATAGTTACTTATGGAGCTGTAACATGGAATCTAACTGAGAGATAGATCCGCAAATTGAGAACTATGCAACGTGCACATGAAAGAATTATGCAGGGCCTCACATGAAGAGACCACAAGACAACACAGTACATCCGGGAAAGGACAAGAGTCAGGGACATCATAGAATCCATTAAAAAGCTCAAAATGGCGGATCCCCAGAGATCACATAAGAAATCAAGGCCGGTAGAATATTAGATGGAGAGACGAGCTAGACAAATTCAGATAGTATTGGCTCAGATAGTATTGGCAACGCCCATGATAGAGAAATGTGACAGATCCTTATGAAGGTCTATGTCCAATGATGGATGTTGAAAGACAGATGATGATAATGATGATTCTACAAACTATCATTAGGAATGAATTAGCTCAAAAAAGGTGAGATATGCCTGTATTTTCTTAGAGCTAACTGCAAATGATAATGAAAAATTTAAAAAAAAGAAAGAAAGAAGACAGGACAAATAAGAAACCATGAAATAAATACAAAAAGAAAGAAAAAGATAAAATGAATGAGGAACGAAGGTACATGTAGATAAATGAAAAACTAATTACAAATTAGTTACAAAAAAATCAATTACAGGTCTGGTTGGTCACTCAAAAGAAATCGTCATGCAACCAATGCCTTTTGGCAGCATGCCATGTGGGGGGAGGGGTTGATCAATTAAAGAATTGTTATGAGGGGTGATCAATGAATAAGTTACCTCTCTCGCCTTTTTGGGGCAGTGATTAATTAATTAAGATTAATTTTCAAAAAACAGGAGGACACAGAATAAGGGATCAATTCAGCACAAAACTACATTGCAAATTGAACCCCCCATTAAAAACCTACTTGGGGGGATTTTTCCAGATAGAATGAGCCTTCTAGCTATGTTGGTATATGATACATACATAGCCAGACCAGCTTAAAAACTAAGAGAGACCTATGTTGGTGGTTCTGGTTGATGATTTTTGATATTAAGGAAAAACAACAGCAGTATCAAAATTTGGAGTCAACTGAAAAAAAATTCATTTGACAAATGAATATAGTCAGAATAAATTCTATTTATGACATCACTGGATTTCCCCACCGCTAAACATCTAAAATAGACTTTGGAGAATCTAGATGTTATCAATAAATCCGTCAAAAAAGTTTGTTTTGTTTTTTTTTCCAAAAATAATTTTTAGAAAGGGTCTAGTAAAGGATTGATGCCAATTTTAAAGTCAGTAGACAAAACAGTACAGCCAAGAGCACTCAAACAAACAGACAAACAAACATATAAATAAACACACATACATGTAAAAATAAGGATAGAACTCTTCGCCATTTTTGATAGCTGTGGCAGTTCAATGAGAAAAATAAACGAAAATAGAAAAAGAGATTAATGACAGGAAAGAATAGGAGGGGGTTGTTGCAAGAAAAAAAAAAACTTCCGATGAAGAGAACAACAACTAAATAAAGAAACCAACAAAGAAAATCCAGTGTCAAAAATTAGGAGACTGAAGAGTGAATTCAAAAAGTAAGAAAAACTGTGAAAGAAATTGAAAGAAAAAAAAGAAAGATAAAAGCATGGAAGGGAGAAAGGAGTGATGAGGAAAGTAAAGAGAATGAAATGAAAGAAAGAAAGAATCTGCCTCACTTCTTCCATCTAGAATTGAGCCATTTAGCAAAATGGAGTCAACCTGAAATGAGACCTGGATCAATGACAACCATTGTTCCTCAGCACCGTAAAGATCAAATGACAATATCAGTTACCTTAAGTAAAGTAGGGAAATGGAAAGCCTAATTCGAAAGTACTATTCTAAAAGGAAATTTTAGATAAAATACAGTAAATATAGAAAAACACTAATGATCTTAAAAAGAGGCAGCATAAGTCCTCTATAAAGTATTATGGCTTTCCCAGAGAGACTGCATAAGGACTATACAAATAATTTTGGCTTTCTCAGCTGGACTGCATACCGACTATATAAAGTAGTGTTTTGGCAGTCTCAGAGAGCTGCATAAAGACTATATAAAGTATTCTGGCTTTCTCTAAGAGACTGCATAAGGTCTATGTTAGGTTTTATTTTAGCTTTATCAGAGAGGCTGTATAAGAACTATATAAAGTAGTGTTTTGGCCTTCAGAGAACTGCATAAAGACTTTATAAAGTATACTGGCTTTCTCAGAGAGTTTGCATAGGGACTATATAGAGTAGTATTTTGGCTCTGTCAGAGAGGCTTCATAAATCCTGCATAATGTTGTATTTTGGCCTTAGAGAAGCTGCATAACACCCATATAATGTAGTATTTTGGCCTTCTCCGTGAGGCTACAAAAGGCCTGTATAAAGTAGTATTTTTGCTTCCTCAGAGAGGCTGCAAAGGAACTAGAAAGTGTAGTATTTTGGCCATAGAGAGGCTGCATAAATCCTATATAATGTTGTATTTTGGCCATAGAGAGGCTGCATAAATCCTATATAATGTAGTATTCTGGCTTTAGAGAGGCTGCATAAATCCTATATAATGTTGTATTTTGGCCATAGAGAGGCTGCATAAATCCTATATAATGTTGTATTTTGGCTTTAGAGAGGCTGCATAAATCCTATATAATGTTGTATTTTGGCCATAGAGAGGCTGCATAAATCCTATATAATGTTGTATTTTGGCCATAGAGAGGCTGCATAAATCCTATATAATGTTGTATTTTGGCTTTAGAGAGGCAGCATAAACCCTATATAATGTAGTATTCTGGCCTTAGAGAGGCTGCAAAAGGCATGTATAAAGTAGTATTTTTGCTTCCTCAGAGAGGCTGCATAACACCTATATGAAGTTGGATTTATGCCTCAGAGAGGCTGCATGTCCCGTATAAAGAAGTATTTTAGCCTCCTCAGAAGGAATGCATAATGCCCATGTAAAGTAATTTGGCCTCCAAGAGGCTGCATGAGGCCTATATAAAGTTGCACTTTGGCTTCCTCAGCAAGACACATGGTGGTAGACATTATATGGAGAGCAGCCACTTTTAGTGTATCTTTTGTTACATCTTGTTACGATAGTAACAATTTGCAAAAATGAGAATGGTGTTTTAGCAATATTCATTAATTAAAGGGACCATAATGAAGTATATGAGAAAAAAATAAAATTTAATAATTAAGAAGTAGCATTTTTCCTCGACATAAATGGAGCAGCTAAAATCAATGTTTTATTATGTCCAAATAGAGTTTTTTGCAAACTTATGACAGCCTTCAGGTGATGAATGGGTGTATTAATTTTTATTACCGGGACAGAAAAACGTCTGTCTCGTTGGTCGCATGGAAACGTTTACATTCCATTGTCCAATATCGGGTGTGGTGGATTTTTTGTTTCCATAGTCATTAGTTGTAACTGGTGTCAAAAATTTGTGGTTGTCTGGAGTTGATGCCTAGAGGGTGGCTTTTTCTGGGGCAAAAAGCATCTTTATCGGACACAATCTGAAGTACTAGCCGCCATTCGCAATTTGTTTATTAGCTGAGGACAACCATAAGATAAAACAGCGAAAATGTTCTGTTAAAAAAATGAATAAAGATGGGACAAAAGTCTGCAAAAAACCTTTACATAATGATATTCCTTCATCTAAAAAATTCAGAAAGGAAAATTTAGATTTTATATCATTTTCATCAAGTTCAGAGATATGAAATTTACGGTAAATTTAGTATAAACATAGACACCTTTTCAAAAAACTATAACAAGATCGCTCTTAAAATAATCACCCACAGAAAGATTTAATATATAAAAAGGATTCTGAGATTAGTTAGCGACTTTTGGCTACAAACTTTTTTTACCACTAATATTCTGACAACTATGTCCACGTGTTTACTATATCATCATCATCATCATCATCAGTCTTTTAACGTCCGTCGTTGGACATAGACCTTCCCAAGGATTTGCCACACTTCCCTATCATGGGTGTCACGGAGCCAGTACTTCCTGAACTTGTCTAGCTCGTCTCTCCATCTAACATTTTGCCGGCCTCGGTTGTGCATGTGGTCTTGGGGGATCCATGCTGTGAGTCGCAACGTCCATCGATTGTCTGCCATTCTTGCAACATGGCCAGCCCACCGCCATTTGAGATTTTTAATGGATTCTAAGATACCCCATATTGTATCATCTCACATTATAGGTGAGATCCCTCTACTTTCCACAGGCGTAGAATATATTTTAAAGTAATTTCCGATTCTTCTCTAACATTCTTCTCTTTCATTATAGTACTTACAATCAATCATTTGCATTATTGATAATCTATAACATGGATATTTCTTTCGTTTCTCAATTACGTTCTTTTGTTCGCAATTAAACGATATCTTTACAGAAAATATATTTCTTGCTTGCATTTCTTTTGCATGTATTTTTACTGTTATATTTGACTGAAGATATACCCAAAAAGTACAAACAAAAATAAATACACTTTATTTCAATGGTGAGCCAAACTCCTACACTCCTAAACTTTCTACAAAGAAATATAAATTGGAAAATTCATCTTCCAAGGCCAAACTAAACCATCAATAACAATACTCATTCTTAAATTATATCATAGTGATCATCTTATCACTAAACTGATGAAAAAGGAACTTTACTGCTATCAGCATAACATCTACCTTCCAGCAATAAAACCCTTAACACAACACCTGGCAAGAAAGACATCACCAATCAATTTATTATTAATTTGCAATTCACTGAATAGTTGAAAAGTCAGCCACAAGAAAGTTCAAAACACAACATCTGGCAACAAGGATTACTCACAATAACAGAATAAATTGAGCAACTGTTGCAATAGCAGTAAAAACAGTTTTAGAGAGTTCAATACAAATATCTGTACTTAGCATAAATGAATCACTATAGCCCTCACATGTACCAGAAAAAATTACCTAAAAAATACCAGCATGAAATCTAGGCATTGCCGGTCAAAAATGACCACAGATGCTTAAAAAAGCACTTTTCTGAAAGAACAAAAGAATAAGTTTTAGATGGTGCCTAATTGGGTAATCATGCGTTTTTTCAAAGTTTTAGTATTGAAAATGTGACTAGAAGCACACACACAGAGATGAGCAAAAAGAAAAGAATCTGTAGCCCAGTCGGCTGGTTGGGCGGGCAGCACATTCGTTGGGCTGTGGTGATTTGATTCATAGAAACACTGACACAGATACAAGCAACTAAAGTGAACCACAATTGCCATCAACTGACACTAAAGTCAATTCCATGACTAAATTTCTCTTAATTTAGCATGTTAAAATTGTGAATAAGTTCAAGGAAATATAAAGGCATTTTTCAAAATGATTCTGATGCCTGGAAAATGAATTGCTTATTTAAAAATTAGAGAAAAAAGTACAAAGGAGTCTAAAAAGATAAAAGATTATATCCTCCACAAGCATTTTTGTGATACTTTTCATGTAAACTGGTAGAGTAAATTATAAATATGGGTTTCTTCATGTTTCACAACATAACTGAGGATCAATTCAGATGTCTGTTGATGGCTAACCCAAATAAGGGTTATTTACCTAAGGTGATTGGCTAAATTCCCATGACTCACTAATGTTTTACAGTTAGTTGCAACATCACTATTCTCCGCATTCAAATTGAAACTACTATCAACAGTCCCCCAGATAAGAGGATGTCAACTCTGTTGGGAGTAGCATACCACTTTCTCATTATCCAACCATAATACTTGAACATTTACAGGGAAAAAAATTCTAGTAATGGATATCTTTCATCTCAGGGGTCTTCCTTCCTTCAGTTAGGTTCTCTCATCTTACCCTGGTAATCATACCACAGTAGTCCCACATATGGCCTGCCCGATCAACCAGCCAAGTGGGCTACAGAGTCTTCTCTCTTTGAGTGTCTGTGAGTGTGTGTATGTCTCCAGTTGCTCCTGGTCATATTCTTGGGGCAACAAATTTTGGATATTTTCAGGAATACACAACTCAGCACCATCTAAAAGTGGATTTTTGTTATGACTTTTTTAAAAGTGTTTTTATGGGACTCTATAATCATTTTGGGACAAATAATACCCAAATCGTATGCTGGTATTTTTTATATAATTTTTTGATAAAAGATCTATTTTTCCAAGATGATTTTAGATGAAAGATTTATACATTTTTATAATTAGTTCTGATACACGTACAATGTACAGTGATTGATTTAAGCAAGGTACAGATTTTGTTTTCTGTCTTTAATTTAGTTTGAAGGAAGTTCAGATTAACACTCTCACCATCAGTAGATTTTTGGCACACTCATAATTTCCCTTAGATTAAATGATTTCTATTTCAACAATCACATTGAGAACAAGGACGTAACTGTTAAAATCAAAGATGCAAAACTGGGGAAAGTAGACCACTCCATCTACCTAGGACAACGAATCCCTATGAAACCCACAAAAGAAGAAGAAATCAAACGGAGAATCACCCTAGGATGGCAAGCCTTCGGCAGAGCAAGCTCAACCTTCAAAAACAAGACGATCCCAATAATCCTAAAAAGAAGAGTATGCAACCAATGCATTCTCTTGATAGTCACTTATGGAGCTGAAACATGGAATCTAACCAAGAGACAAACCTGCAAACATGCAGCGTGCACATGAGAGAATCATGTTCAACCTCACATGGAGAGATCACAAGACAGCACAGTATATCAGGAAGAATACGGGGGTCTGAAACATCATAGAATCGATAAGAAAACTCAAATGGCAAAGGGCTAGTCATGTTGCAAGAATGGCTGACAACCGATGGACATCATGTTTCACAACATTGATCCCCAGAAACCACAGGCGAAACCAAGGCCACTAAAAAACAAGATGGAGAGATGAATTAGACAAATTCAGAAAATACTGGCTCCGCGACGCCCAAGGTAGAGAAATGTGTCAGATCCTGGGGAAGGTCTATGTCCAACGACGGACGTTGAAAGACTGATGATGATGATTTCATATTCTGTAAGCCACAGCATAAAGTTTCTTTCAATGTAAGTGGCTTACTCATATTGTTCTCTATATTTCTATAAATTAACAGCTTCAGTTTGGTACAAGATGCACATGTCCAGTATTCTCATTTTGATTGTTTAAACCTATTCTGATAATCCTCTATAGAATATTTAACTCTTAAATTCATGGATTGCTCGAAACCACCCCAAAACACAGGGGAATCATACATAGCTTAATGATGAAAGAAAGATTTATTTTACACAACGAATATTCATTTTTCAACATAATCCCTTTCCTTGTCAATGCACTTAACCCAAGCGGTTCCCTACAGACCACATACATCAAAAGATTTAGCTAAAAACTATCAGACTATATTACTCAACAATCCTCCCTTGTATACTATATGTACTCACATATGCACAACATTAAAATCATTATAACTTTTTTATGACTATTAAAATATATGAATGTATTTCAACAAATGTGAAAAAAAGAAAGTCCCAATGCATACCACAGCATGAGTTTTAGCAGAAAAAATTGCCAAGACTGAAACTCAATGTTGCCAACCTGAAAAATACTTTTGTGCTAGTTAGACAGCCAAAGAGCACTAAGAATGCTAAATCTTGAATAATAGCCCAGAATGGCTAAAAAACACCAAAACGATGCAACAAATGGCCAAAAGTTGTAAGCATTTCCATGCCAATTCAGCAATTTTTGCATAGCCAAATTTTTATTTGTCAAAGATGGAATTCCGTCTGGAGAAGGAGATTTAACACCCATGCCACAGGGCAGATTTAGTGCCTTACAACAACCTTCATCATCAGACAGGAACTGCGATAATGGTGTTTTCAAAAAATGATTGTTATTACTTGCATAACCGTCTAATGTTACACAATGGTGTCAGACTATCCAGCAAGGAGTGGACAATCTGCGACATTCATAAAATACCATTGCCCAATCATTATTGTAGCACATAATATATCAGGTTGATGTTAAAGTTTCCAAGACCATCAATAGCACAATGTTATAGAAATCTAAGAAGTGTCAAAGTTTATTCAGCTTTCTATCACTTGTGCAAGCATACTATTTAAGAATCATTTACAGAAAAGTGATATGATCTCCAAAGAATGCTAGACGAACAGAACGAAGAAAGAAAAAAAGTAGACATTCACATGAACTAACAGTAAAACATGTTATGTATAACAAACACATAGAGGACAAAGAGACAACAATCAGAAAAGAAAGAGTAGAGCTGAAGAAAGCTGATCACTACATTTCCCAAGGACAGTGAATCTCCATGAAATTCCGAAGATGAAATCAAGCAAAGAATCATTCTAGGTTGGCAAGCTTCAAGAACAAGAAAATCCCATTAATCTTAAACAGAAGGGTATACAACTAATGCATCCACCTGATAGTCACCTATGGAGCTGGAGCTGGAGCTGGAGCTGAAACATGGAACCAAACCGAGAGACTGACCCTCAAATTAAGAACCATGCATGGAGAGATCACAAGACAGCACAGTGGATCAGTGGATATCATGTTAATGATACAATGGCTGCAAACGTGTCGGGAATGGTTTCCGAAGTTCACAAGAAGAGATTTTGAGCTCAAGGACTAAGAATGTTCTGGAAGACCTCAGTACCATGGTTGGTGTCACCCGGTAGGGTAACTTGTGGTGTCAGCCAGAGCAGTAACTCATAGAATCCCTCTCACCTTCCAGAACTTGCTCTCTTCCCAGGATATCTTTTTGAACTAATACATTATACGTTATTCATCATGATTCTCCAATATTATGGCATAAGTCTACATTTACTAAAAATTCTATTCATCTTGAGTTTTCAATTTCTCAGTTCAGACTTTGTGAAATAATATGAAGAAAATAAGCATTGATACCATGAAAATGAATTTATTTAGAATTCAATCACTTCGTTTATAGCCTATACTTTATTTTTCTACAAATTATCATTGTAATTCATTAAGAATTTTAGGAGATATAATATGGATAGTCATGATAATATACAAAAATGTATGAAAAAAAAAAGAAAAGGGAATACCTCTCAATCTGAGATAAATTCTTGGATCCTTCCCATATTTTAGCCGGCTTTTTCTCACCCCATAGTCCAACCTTCTACGAGATATCATTGAAATTCCTGGAGAAATTTTGGAGATATCATGCGGACGGATATATGTTTCATCAGAAAAACAGAATTACCAAGAAAGTATTTCGAAAATTTTCAGGCAGTCCACTTAATGTCACCCCCACCCCACCCGCTCAGATGGTGTCATCTGGGGGCACCCCTGTTCTGGATTTGAAAGAAGATGCAGCACAAACGACGCGTGAAATCACATGAAAATCAAATGAATTAGCCAACTCTAGCATGTTATTTGCAAGTCTTAGGTCTTTTCTTTTAGCTTGACTTAATGACTGAATAATGATGCTATGAATTTATTTGAATAAAAAGATCCTGTCAAAAAGGATGCTGGAAACTTGAGCATTCACCTAATATTAAAATTAAAACGGGACAATTGTAAGAAAAAAATATATAACAACAACAAAACTAAACTTGGCTCTTTTAGTAGCATTAATATGGCACTCTCTATCAGAATACTTGACTCAAGGAGCTGCCATGTCATCTTATACTCTGCTATAGTGAATTGGAACCATACTGAGTCAAGAGGTAATACATTAACATCTTTGTTCTCTCATGAAACACCCTAAAGAAATTGAGATCTTTTTCGACAACCTATATGTTGGCAAAATGTTATCTTTTTATCAAATCTAAAAATGCATAAATAATCTAAAATTGAATTTAATATTTTTCTTCCTATATATCATTAAATTATAAAAATCATTAGATATCCTATTTCTAAATTGCAAAGATGCCCCATGGAACTTACATAAGGTCTGCTGGGATCTATAAGTTTGGTAGTTTAAATCAAATCAGTATTACCAATATCAGCCAAGAGACCAGTACATTTTTGGTGACTAATTTCACCTCTCCCAATCAATTTTGGAAGAAAATTGCCCCTTCCATAGCTCTTAGTAAGACCCTTCCCAAGTAAATCAATTATCTACTCCCAACTGCAGATTTGTCAAAATTTTCCCATCAAAAGACAACAATATAACAAGGAGAACTTAGTTGAATTAACATAATTAATACCCAAACTCCAACTAAATTGTGTCGGTGGCCACTTTCCAACCCCCGCCAATTTATTCCACTTCCCTTTATCAAATTGTATCAGGTTTTCAAAAATCCTGCTTATTCTGCATCCCTCTCATTAAATTGAGGCAAATTTTCCAACTCCACCAGCTCATTCTGCACCCCATCCCCCCAGAAAGGGGCAATTAAGTGCGTAAGAGTAAACAACTGATGCAATTCTGAAAACTGCTTGCCGTTACACATAAAAACATGCAATTTCCAAGAAATAGGGTTCGCAATTCCATGTATACAATTCCAGTCACATAAAAGAAAACAAAAGACAAAAACAACACTGTGAGATATAGAAACCAACTTAGAACTGACAAAGAATAATATTGTTCTGAATGTCATCAGCGAAGGGGACAGTTCAAAGGAAGATAAGTGAAGAGATTACTGAACAGCTCTTTAGTCAGACAGAGAATTTTTTCCTCTTTTTTTCAAGTTGAACATTTTTTTTTAAAATCTAGTTTAAATAAAAAGAAAAACATTCCTTTTTATCTTACAATGATTCCAATAGGTTTATCAAATGTATACCTCCTTAATTATCGAATCATCATGGTCCCACTAATGGCCAAACCAACCAGCCAAGTGGGCTACAGATTCTTCTCTCTTTGAGTTTCTGTATTCAGGGGCGTCTGTTTGTCTCCAGACACACACATTTTGGGGGCTACAACCTTGAAAATTTGCATGAGTACACTAAGCGCCATCTAAAAGATGTTTTTTGTTTCTTCAAAAAAGTGTTGTTTTTTTTTTAGTCTCTTCAGTCATTTTGGACCATCAATTCCCAAATCTTGTGCGGATAATTTTAGATAAAAGATCTATTTTTTTTAGAAATCTTTTTTAGATAATTAGTTCTGGTACACGTGCTGGCTGTGGTGATTCTTCAAGGTGAGCTGCAGATCATCATCATCAATCTCTAAACAATTTGACTTCCGTCGTAGAACATAGACCTTCCCCAGGATTTGCCACACTTCTCTATTATGGGCGTTGTGGAACCAATACTTTCAGAATTTGTCAAGTTTGTCTCTCCATCTAATAATCTGCTGGCCATTTGAGTTTTCTAAAAGATTCCATGATGTCTCGGACTCCTGTTTTTCCCTAATATGTTGTGCTGTCTTGTGATCTTTCCGCATGAGGTAAAGCATGATTCTTTCATGTGCGCATTGTATGGTTCTCAGTTTGAGGGTCAGTTAGGTTCCATGTTTCAGCTCCATAAGTGACTATCAGGAGAATGCATTGGTTGTATACCCTTCTTTTTAGTTTTTGGAGGTTGAGCTTACTCTGCCAAAGGCTTGCCATGTTTGTCTTTTATTAGTGACACCTATTTGTAGATATTCATACATTTTTAATCACTATGCTACTTGCATAAATATAAGTGTTCGTACCTTCCAAGTGTCAAGACCAAATAACAATCTCTCTGCCAGACGATATTTATTAATTAATATGGATTATTCTCTCCACATCTCACTCCCTCTTCGTAATAACATTAAATATCCATCTCCTTTTCTGTTTGTTGATCTATTTATAAATATATAGATCCGTAATACCTACATCATGCTTATTCAATTTAAAATAACAGAAGGCATCAACAACATCCAAGCGAAAAAAATATTTGCAATGAATAAGAGGAAAAATAGATGAATATATTATGAACATTGTTTAAAATTCTTCGTAAAAACTTCTCCTCACAATGATTTGTCAACAATTAGAACAAACTGATGGATCAAGATCCAGAAATAATAGGAGCTAAAACAGTAAACAACCTCAGGAATAAATATGAAAATATACTATTTTAAAAAAATGAAGCAAGAAGTTAAAAACCGCAGAAGAGAAGAAACTCTTTAATTTTTAAATTGGGATACAAGGACATATATATATACATAATTTACTTATATATCTTATCTTCCTTCAACAAAATGCCATTAAAATAGGTACGCACTTAATCAAGCATTATGTACATAATTGAGAAAATACAACATTCGAACACAAAACTAGTAATATTTGTATTCTTAATCTTTACCATAAATTGATATTGATTACAAAATTATCAAATTAGATTTAATTAGATAATATTTGAAATAGAGTGTTTTTTATCATAAGGTGTTCAGCTTGAATATATATTGAGTATATTATACATAAGCACAGTGAGATTTGTAATAATTACTATTTTTCTCTGAATTTTATGATTTGGTACTACACTAATATTTTCAAATATCATTTCAGAGACAATTTTCAAAGAAGTAAGCGATTTATTTATTAGAAACCATCAACTAAAACTATTGAAGTAAGTTTCTCCAATCTTCAAGATGGTCCAGCTGGCTAATTATGTATATGTATATATATATATATATATATATATATCATGCATATAGACTGCATCAATGGATCTCGAGAGCAGCAAATTTCAACAATTACTCTTGTGTTCACAAAGAAAGTTTCTTACATTTTTTTTCTAAATTCACTCACCCTTAATAGATTTTTAGTGGTCGGTTCAATTTGCAATGTAAATGTATGCTAAATTGATCCCGATATTGATTTGTATGATTTTTGAAAATTTGGATATTTTAGTGATCACTATCCAACAAAGGGATCACCCCTTTCTCCAATTTTTTAGTTGATCAACCCCAACATGATATGGTGCCAAGAGATATAGGTCATGAGACAGTTTCTATTGAGTAATTAACCAGACCTGGTATATTATTTGTTTTATCTATTAATCATTGATTTTCTTTTTCTTCAGATCTATTTTTCAGAGAAAACGTGAAATTGGTCACACATTTCACACGAAAAACCAACTCTAGTTTCTTATCCTTTTTTTCTCTTCGGACACAAAAAATTACGACCAGTTATGGCAGAGAAGTAACCGAATCGGAAGTAAAATACAAATAGCCCAACATTCCTAGTTTTTGTCTCCTTAAAATCAGTGATATTTTACAAATCAATCACTCAATTTCAATTGTTATTGCATCAAAATATGAATATTTTGTCAAGAAATTGCAGTCTTTCATTGACACTTTTTTCTCATAGGAATTCAAGTTTCCACTTGTGTGTGTGTGAATGTTAGAGTGTGAGTGCGTGTCTACACAAAAATAAGCCAGATTTGACGAATGAGATAGGGGAGAGTGAATGGGATTAAATACAGTGAACATATGCCTGTGCTAAACTGAAAAAAGAATGGTGTTATCACAAACTATGAATACATGAATAGTGAGTGCTGTTCTCACAATGAAGACATTGATTCTTATGAGAAAAACTATTTACCTTTGCCGTCAAAAATGACAGCATATATAAAATATATAGATACACATTACATTTTATATATATACGTGATTAATAGAGATATGCATCGCAGTGAGTTTGGAGAATAGCATTTTATACACATTGTATTTTAAATACGAGGAAAGTGGAGAACAGCTTTGCAGTGAGCTTGGAGAATAGTCTCCTAAACAGATTGTATTTTATAAACATGGATAACAGAGATTTGCATTGCAATGAGCTTGGAGAATAGTCTTCTTTACACATTTCATTTTATAGACAATAATAACAAAGATTCGTGTTGCAGTGAGCTTGGAGAATAGCCTTTGATACACTTTGCATTTTATATGCATGGATAACAGAGATTTGCATTGCAGTGAGCTTGGAAAATGGCCTTCTGTACAAATTGCATTTTATATATATGGATAAAAAAGATTTGCATTGCAGTGAACTTGGAGAAAAGCCTTCTGTTCACCACAAGCAAATCTTCTATCAATTTTTTCATTACTTCTTATTTTTTATAGCTTCTTAAGTCTAGCATTTTTATTACACCATTAGAACATGAATTAAATTATTTTCTATGTCAGTTACATAAATAAAATTATATTATACTATGTCAGTTACACTGCTTAGGATGACAGAAGACATCAGTACATTGGCAATTATATGTGTGGAATAACTTGACTGAAATTCAAGGAATGCATTACAAAGAATGAAAATAGGTCAGTCCCACCAGGTATAAACAGCAACTTCCTTCAAATCAATTTCTCAAGCTAATCCACAATCAATGATATTTCATGGGGACTCAAAAGAGCATTCCATGTTCATTATTTTTTTTGTTTTGGGATGAAATACTTCATGTCCAAAAGGAACATCTGAATAACAATTGACAAATATGTTCACAGCTTCATCAACAAAGAAGAAATTTTGCAAGAAAATCTACACATCTGCATCAGATTTATATAAAATATTTGAAAAGAAACATTTACATTACTAATCATAGAAATAAGACCTTATCAATCTAAAGTTATTCAATGATTTTACAGTGATTTTGAATGTGTTTTAGAAGAGTAGTGGCACTTGAAGGGTTATCATCTGAACTGGAAAAAATGCAGTCCAAAACATTTCGGCTCTGACAAGATCATCTGAAGGCATTTTAGAAAACAATTTGTTACGCGACTGATAACACTGTGGGGGAGGGGTATTGTAAGATAAGAGAAATTTCATTTCTATATGTTTCTCCTTTTTCTTTTTACTTGCAGAAATATATTTATGTAGGCAAGATAGATAATCAAGTAGATATGTGGGTATAAATGTCACTCATGAAGAGGGTGTGCTTTTATAGAATTCAAAAGTATGCCCTCATCCTCTTTGATGTTATAATGGGAAGAACCTTTCGCAAAGACTAGTACTGGCATAACCTTTATTTATTTCATTAGTATATGAAGCATTGTGAACCTTTAGTATTTCCTGTCATCTCAATTTCTTACATGCTTCCAATCAAGTTCTGAGTGAAATTACGATAAGAAGCAACAAATAAATTAGGATGAAAGAAAATCCAAGTCAAAAGTTAATGACAATTGATGGCTTGATTTTGCTGTTATTGAGAGGAGAATTCGCAGAATTTTTAAAAATCCAGCACAGAGAAGGGATTTGTTTTCATCTTATCTTTGCAAGCCTTCGGCAGAGCAAGCTCAACCGTCAAGAACAAGAAAATCATATTAGTTCTAAAAAGAAGAGTATAAAACCAATGCATTTTCCCAATAGTCACTTATGGGGCTAAAACATGGAACCTAACCAAGAGACTGACACTCAAACTGTGAACCATGCAACATGCACAAGAAAGAATCATGCTCAACCTCACATGGAGAGATCATAAGACAGCACAGCATATTAGAGAAAAATAGAAATCCAAGACATCATAGAATCTATCAGAAAACTCAAAGGGCAATGGGCTGGTCATGTTGCAAGAATGGCAGATAAGCGCCAGAAATCATTACTAACAACATGGATCTCCAGAGATCACATGTGAAAGCAGGCCTGGTAAAAATACAAGATGAAGAGATACATTAGACAAATTCAGAAAGTATTGGCTCTGCGATTCCTATGATAAAAAGTTCTGGCAAATCCTCGAGAAGGTTTACGTCCAACAATGGATGATGAAAGACTGATAATGATGATGATGATGCTGAATAGAATGACTTTTCAGGAAATGAGTTCCAAAATAATTCCCAGACGATGGCAAACCTGAGTCTATGACAAAAACGAATCCCGCCGTTATATATCCACTACAAAACAACGATTAAAAGTTTTGCTTTATCATGAAATACAATCAATGAAAACTTACATATTATTCTTTCATCAAGCGTTTGAACAATTAAAGGTTAAAATCTTTTTTTTGTTAATTCAAAGTTTGCACAAGAAATCTCCATAGTTAGTACAAGAGAAAGGGAAATGAAAGCATGGTCTCTTTTCAGCTTAGTTTATTTATTACAATCAAGAAAATCAAATTATAATTAATTCTCGTCTTCCCGTAACATATGGTGCGATGTAAAAAAAATAAAATTACAATAAAACCTTTTTCCTTTCAAACTCACATAAAAAAATATCAAATTTTTGTCCAGTGGGAATTTTCTCCAGATCTCAAAAAATACACATAGTATGAGTGTGTGTGTGCGTGTGTGTGTGTGCAGGGGAGGGAAAAGTGGGTCCTGCCTAATTCAATGGTGTATATATTATCCTTTACAATAATATCAACAATTAAGGGAAATGGTGTCTAATTTGGGTGTTGTTGTACCGACTAGGTTAGTAGTTACATACCATGATGAGAGTGTTTTAATGTAAGAACTACCGTAGCCTTGTGCGTTCAAGGTTTTGTACAAAATGGTTGTATTTACCTAAAACATGTAGCGAAAAAAAACTTAATTGACCTCTACAGAGTCAGCATTCACTCAGTGAAGAAACTCAGTCTAAATTTTATGCATATTTATACATATATATATATATATATATATATATATATTCACACATATATATGTACTAAGAAATGGTTATATGATCCAATAGAATGATTATAAATTGCATTATATTAAATTGAAACTCTCATTTGAAATAATCTTGTCATGACACAGTTAATATATTACTTGGCCAAAATACTAGACACACACACACACACACATATATATATATATATATATATATATATTCATTTATTTATTTTGAATCACCATCCACCAGGAAAGATTTTCATACCATTTTGAATTAACACATCTATAAAAAATTATATGTATATATGTATATACATATTGAATCAGCATCATCCAGGAAAGGTTTTCATACCATTTATTTGAACTGACACACATAAAACTTATTCATTTCCCTTTTTTTCTCAGTGAACATAAGTTGAAAGAACAAACAGATTTGGAAAAACAACACATTTTTATACATTCAATTTATTAATATACATATTATATATATATATATATATATATATATATATATATATATATGTATGTAGGTATGTATGTGAATAAGAAATTGCGTTATATCATATAGAAACTTATTCGAAATGATCATCCATCATTACACGGTTAATGTATCACACAACCTAGACAACATAAATAGAATAAACAATTAAAGAAAACGGGGCTGCTGCAAGGATCTACTGCAGGAGTAATACATTAACCATGTAATAACGGGAGATCATTTCAAATAAGTTTCTATAAAATATAATGTGATCTATAATTCACTCTGACAGAACAAATGTATCCATTCCTTTATATATATATATACATATATATATATATATATATATATATGTAGAGAGAGAGAGAGAAAGAGAGAGAGTCAGCATATTCCAGGAAAGATTTTCATACCATTTACTCGAGCCTATATACACATGAAACTTACATATGTGTGTGTTTATATATATATATATATATATATATATATATATATATATATATATAATACTTACTCCCGAGTCTGTCTCACTCTCTACAGTACACATTATATCTATATATATATTTATACAAATATATACATACACAAAAATATCAGCATCATCCAGGATAGGTTTTCATACAGTTTATTTGAACATACACATATGTAAGGAGGTAAATGCTTTTTTAAATTTCTTTTTCCACCGTACTTCATAAGCTCCTATTCGACTATTCTTTTATTTATTTAAAATCATGGTTGCTCAATAGCCAAGCAGTTTGAGGCATGAAAAATGTATTCGGCAGACCAAGTTGAAGTTTGTTTTTTTCTTTCTTCTTATTTTATATGCTTTCAATCTATTCGACCTTGGGTTTTTTTTTTTTCAAGCAAAGGAAGAAGAAGGATGAATTCATAGTGCATTCAGATCAAGGGATAAATTACAATGAATTTACATTAATCGCAAACAACTAGGGCTTTCTTTCAATAACAGATAAGGATATAAAAATAATAATGAGATTGCTGGCCTAAAACTATGTTTATACTTGAATAAGCTTCTAAAATCTGTAATTATTTCCCTTGATCTCATTTCATCCAAGAATTAACTGCCAGTTAGATAATTCAGGGCAAAAACCAGTTTTGTTTTTTTGTTTTTTGTAATCCTTATCAGCTTTGTTGTACTCTGACCCTCACTTAGCATAGCTTAGCATGACTCAAGGGCAAAAAAGGAGAAATTGGGTTCGGAAGATTGTGTTGCATCAACGGCTTTCCAATATTTCAAAAAAGGAGGATGTTTACTGCTCACCATCTCACCTTAAAATGCCGCTAAAATCATACACAAAACATAATAAATAAGAAAACAAAATCAAATTTAGCAAGTAAGGCTAAGTGCGGCTCAAAGATATAAAATATTTTATCAATCATTTTTGACAAGCATTCTATGATCCTTAGTGTAAACAGCATGGATCAAAATTAAAGAATGAGTCTCCAGTGAGATTTGAACTCGCATCCTTTAATGTTGCATAACCTGATGATGAGAGATGCAAGTTCAAATCTCACCAGAAAGTTATTCTTTATTCTAATCCATGATCTATGGAATGACAATTTGAAAGTTGCAATAAGAAACAGCAGATATAATATGAAGAGAATACTCATCAAAAATTGGTAACAAAATATTTATATTTTAGATCTGAAACCTTATTTGCCAAATCTGATTTTATTTATTTACCCTAGGTGGGCTTTTGTACGTTACCCCACCTCAGTCAAGTCATCAAATGATAATAATTGTCTCTTTAGGATATAGTGCATATTTTCAAACTTTCAAAAAGGAGGACAGTTTAGACCCATAGTTCCCAACCTTGAGTAGTAGTACTGGGGTATCACTGAGTGGCAAATAAATTCAAGGTAATTTATATAATTTTAATAGTCAGACCCGCAAAAAACGAAGGCAAATTAATGTCTGGCTCAAGGTGGCACTAGATGGAGAACAGAGGGCTAAAAAAACGGAAATTTGACTCTCCTACTGTTCGTAAATCTAAGACAAAAGGCATCAGTCAAAAAAAACATTTGGTAGAGACTAGTAAAACTTATAATCCAGTTCAGTGAAAAGGACAACACTGTTATCCAAATATTCTGACGGAATTTGAATTAATTTAGTAATTCAAGTTAGTAATTTTTTTGTAAATTCAAATGAATAAAAGTTTGGTTATTTCATACCATACGTCACAGGAATAATTCAAATTTTTTTAATTCAGACTTTTGTACTGAAATAAGTTGGGACAATTTTTTACAACTAAGATACTTTAGTAATATCTGTTAATCTTTGTTTTAAAGTCACTTCTAAATTCACACATAGCTTCTAAAAAGTTGGGGTTTTTTTTTCATCTAAAATACCTTTACTAAATTATCCGAGATGGTCATCAGAAATGAAGACAATAATGAAATGCTGTAACAACGTCATTTCAACTGATGCCTTTTCACCAAACACAAAACTTGCAGTAGTCCATACTACACCGTTGATCTTTCAACTGATCCCTTTTGACCGGGCCACCACTCACATCAGTAGAAGAGAGATAGCTAAGAGTACACCTGACTAGTTAGCCATGTTGTGAATTTCACATACTTAAGCAGACAAAGCATTAGGATAATACTACAATGAGTGGAACCGATAAGTGTCAAGCTTCATGTAATGAATAATTCAAGCAAGTTTCTCAATGATTCTCTCTCATGAATGAATCAATAGTCACCTAGTTGATAAGGCAAACCGAAGACTAATGAAGCGTTTATGAGGAATGTCTATAACGGAAAATGATAGCAATGAACCAGTTGAAGCGATATATAAGACAAGAGATGAGAGAAGAAGACATAATGAGTAAAAAAAAAAAAAAAATCTTTTCTGGGACGAGGAATTCCTTCCTATCAGTGACTCGTCAGGTTTTGGGGATGAGGAAGACAGCAGTTTCACTTCTTCTGAATACACTGCCGCTCTAAAAATTGGAGCTCATACAGACGATATTTTGAAACTAACAGGGATTTCAATGCTCTTTTCGTATCATTCTGACTTGAGTAAAAGCTTGGTTATCTTTGTTTAACTCTTTAGAAATAGTTTTATTAAAACAATATTTACATTATTGTGAAAGAAAAAAACGGGTTTGAATCAGGAAAAATTCAAGGCAACATTGGCACCAGTTTGCTACCTATTATCATCACGACAAACTTTGTTTCACACACAAAATTATTAAAAATATTCTATGAATATCAGTACCTCGTATAAATGAATCACCATTCCCCACACACGTACTAGAACTAATCTACTAGAAAAGTAGATCTTATCTAAAAAAAAAAAAAAATATCAGCACAAGATTTCAACATAGTTGGTCCAAAATAACCACTGAGCAATGCATTATTTTGAAAAAAGCAAAAAAGATTTTGATGGCGCTTACTGGTGTACTCATGCAGATTTTCAAGGTTATGGCCACAAAAATGTGATAAGGAGTGCCTGGGGGATATAGATAAGCAAAGAGAAAAAATCTGTAGCCTACTAGGCTGGTTGGGCACGTGAGCCATTTGTGAGGTAATAGTGATTCGATATCCAGCAGAGCTCAGGTAAAAAACCTTCAAATATAACCACATGGAGAGCAAATGATATTTTATAAAGATTTCATAAAATAAGACGAAGTTGGAAGGAAAGCGGGTCGTGCACACAACTCCTTAGTCATGTACTGTTCTGTAGGTGTACACGTGATCACTATAGTACGATACATGATTTTGTTTTTTCTCTATACGTGAAATCACTACTGTACACTATATGATTTTGTTTTAGGTATGCATGTGATCATTATAGTACACGATTTTGTTTTATATGTATACATGTAATTACTACGATACCCTACATATTTTTTTCTGTAGGTATACATGTGATCACTATAGTTCATGATTTTGTTTCATATGTATACATGTAATCACTACAATACCCTACATGTTTTTTCTGTAGGTATACATGTGATCACTATAGTACACTACATGATTTTGTTTTATATGTATACATGTGATCTCTACGATATACTACATGATTTTGTTTCAGGTATGCATGTGATCACTACAGTAGTACATAATTTTATTTTATATGTATACATGTAAACACTGTAGTACACAACATGTTTTTTCGATAGGTATACATGTTATCACTCAAGTACCCTACATAATTTTCTTCTATATCAATACAAGTGATCTCTACAGTACACTACATGATTTTGTTTTACGTATGCATGTGATCACTAAAGCACAGTACATGAATTTGTTTTATAGGTATTCATGTGATCTCTACAGTACACTACATGTTTTTTTTTCTATAGGTATACATGTTATCACTAAAGTACACTACATAATTTTGTTCTATACTTATACATGTGATCTTGACAGTACACTACATGTTTTTTTTCTACAGGTATACATGTTATCCCTAAAGTACACTACATAATTTTGTTCTATACTTATACATATGATCTCTACAGTACACTACATGTTTTTGTTTTAGGTATACATGTTATCCCTAAAGTACGCTACATAATTTTGTTCTATACTTATACATGTGATCTCTTCAGTACACTACATGTTTTTGTTTTAGGTATACATGTAATCCCTAAAGTACGCTACATAATTTTGTTCTATACTTATACATGTGATCTCTACAGTACACTACATGTTTTTGTTTTAGGTATACATGTTATCACTAAAGTACACTACATAATTTTGTTCTATACTTATACATGTGATCTCTACAGTACACTACATGATTTGAAATTGTCCTAGACCTCAACTTTCTCTTAATTCCATCTTCTGTCTTCTTTCTATTTTTCACCATCATTTTCATCTTTCACTTCTTCTACCAAATCTATTCCTACTGTTCAAAATACATTTCTTTTGTTGCTCTCAGTACATTTTCATACTCGAAACTGTCACCGAAACCGTAATAGGTCTCTCTCAGTTTTCAAGTTGGTCTGGCTGCCTTCTTAATAACTATGACACCTACAATAATATAACTATCTTCAAAGTGTCAATACCAAATAGCTATCTCTCTTCTAGAATGTATTTATTTATAATTACAGATCATTTTTCCCCATATCTCACTTCTCCATTTGTAATAACGTTAATTACCCATCACCTTTCCTATTTGATAATCTAGTTACAAATATATAGATCCCTCACACGTATAACCTGTTACTACTTAAACAAAATAATATTAATATAGGTATACAATTGACAAACATTATGTACATAATTGAGAAAATACAACGTTCAAACATGAAACTAGTATTGTTCGTTTTCTTAATCTTTATTGCAAATTTACATTAATCATTAAAAATTATATTAAATTAAACAATTTTCAAAAGGGATATTTAATATACATTGATATACACATTATGTGTATTATACATTGACACACTGAAATTTGTAATAATTACTATATTCTTTTTTAATATATCTTCAACTTCATTTTAAAGGCCAAATTTCAAAGAAAAAAGCGATTCATCTATTAGAAACCATCAACCAAACTGTCACCAAAACTGTGAGTACAAATTTCTTCAGTTTTCAAGTCAGTCCAGCTGGCTGGCTATGTGTATATGCATGCAAGCAAGTATCATCTGTACAGTCTGGAACAATGGAGCGAAAGTACTGAATTTTTCAACATTTTTTTACTCTTCATTATGTCTAGAGAAGTCTTTTCTTTCAAATTTCCCTCCTACATAGGTTTTTTTGTGGGTGGGGGCGTTCAGTTTGCAACGTAAGAATATATTACATTGATAACTTAATTTGCACCACTCCTGATTTTTGAAAATTCAAACCTTTTTTAGTGATCATTGTCCAACAAAACAGGAGGGAATTAAATTATCCATTGATCACCACTTTTCCAATTTTTTAATTGATTACCCCAACATGGTATGATGCCAAAAGTCAGTTTCTATTGAGCAACTAAACAGACCAGATACGATCTCTCTTTAAAGTTATCAAAGGATTGTGACCTCATTCAACACAACTTCACTTGGAAGTAATCACTCTCCAACAAAAGGCAGGAGAAATAACTAATTCTTTGATTACCACTTTTTCCATTTTTAATTGATCACCCAATGGGTATCCTGCCAAAATTCATTTTCTATTGAGTAACTAAGCAGACCTCTTATAATCACTTTTTCAAGTCATAAAAGTAAATGTGTCTTCCTCTAACACAACTTTTCCATTTGGAAGATGTTTACCCTAATCTCCTCCCATTATTCTTATCACCATTGTCCCTTGTTTATCGATACGGTTCGTATTCTCTGTAACTAATACTATAGTCTCAAACTTTGCCAAGATTGGGCCTATTGAGAGCAACAAATATCTAAGATTTAACGAAAAGTGAAGCAAAGAAATGTTAATGAGATTTCTATGGCCATTTTGCTTCCAGAAACTCTCAGAATAATTCTGTTATAAAAGAGATTGGCCTCAAATCTCACTTCTTCTGGTGCTACTTTTTAGCCCAGCCATCCAAGCCGATAAGCCATCCCAGCCAGAAATTCAAACTGTTTACCTAGAAAAAATCTTTTTATGAGAGTAAAAGAAAAGAAGCGAGAGGACGTTTTATTTTCTTTTTATGATAAAGTGAAATAAAAGGGGAGAGATAGGAAGTTCATTTTTTCTTCTCACTCGGATTTCTGGCAATGGTGAAAAGTAGCACCTCTTTTTGTAGGTAACCAAAGAACTTTATTTAGTGTTCCACTAAAAAATTTTTATACATTGCAATGAATTTCCTGGGAAACTAAGAGATAGATGAAGATTAAAAAGTTGCTATGGATCTATACCCAGGATAAGAACTTTCATCTGTGATCCACAGAATTTAATCTGTTCTCTCTTAGCAATCACTCAGACATGAGAAATAACTTTTTTCAAAGTCTTTAATTAAATTTTACAGGTACGTTGATTAAAATTGGTTACTAAAGTTTACGTCACTCAAAATAACGAGTTATGTTGACTGTTTATCTATTTTGTACACAAATAAAACAAAATCATGTAGCATGATATAATGATGACATGTATACATTTTAAAACAAAATCATGTTGTGTACTGAAGTGATCACATGGGTGTATACATATATATATATATATATATATATGAAACAAAATCACGTAGTGATCACGTGTATATATATATATATATATATGAAACAAAATCATGTAGCGTACTGAAGTAAGCACATGTGTGTATATATATATATATATGAAACAAAATCATAGTGTACTGAAGTAATCACATTATATATATATATATATATATACAATAATGTGTACTTTAGAGAGTGAGACAGACTCGGGAGTGAAGTTTTTGGTGGTAAGGTTTATTAATCCTTATTTGTCAATAGTCCATACATGTTTCGAGATTTCTCTCATTACAACCCCTGTCCAATTCTTATATATATATACATATATATATGAAATGAAATCATGTAGTGTACTGAGGTGATCACATGTACATATATAAAACATGATTAAGATTAAGAGGAGAAGACTAGTAGGAAGCAGTCATCATATTTCTCAGCATATTGGAGAAGAATGTAAAAAAATAGAAACAATGATGCTGAAGGTGATTCAGCCTATGTATATTAGACGAGGTGGAGTGATGAAATAGATATGACAGACAATCACTGTTGAATGAAAAAAAA